>BPLS01000145.1:751591-778616 GCA_019656275.1 Rhododendron kiyosumense | reverse complement strand
CTCTCTCTCTCTCTCTCTCTCTCTCTCTCTCTCTCTCTCTACTCTATCTTCTTCTTAAACCCAACCCACAAAAACCCCAAACCTGCCTCAACCAATGATCAACCGCACCGGCAACGAAAGATCAACCCCAACCCCCTCTCAACCAACCCGTCTGACACCGGCAAAATCAACCCCCTTCTCTCTCCAAACCCGTCTCAACCATAGCATCATCTCTTCACTGATCGAGCTCAAAGCAGTCGTTCAAGCTCTAGTGACCATGGAAGCCAATGAAGGAGCAGGTGAACAATAAGTGGTACATATTAAATGGTAAAATAATGGATAGTTGATGAATAATGTCTCGCTCGATGAAACGAGCCACTGTAGCAAAACTACATCTTTTGTAAAGTAAAGAGGAAGAAAGCGTGGCTGATGCAAGGGAATTTTTGGGGTTTGGCTCTTTATAATAGCATGAAAGGAGAAGTAGAGAGGAAGATGTGGATGCTCTAAGCTCTCTGTTTTTCTGGAGGCTCTTAGCTAGCAGTTTCTGGTAATTTTTTTTTAAAACTTATTGTAAAAGAAATTCCAATTATGGTTGGCAAAAATAAAAATTGAAAAAATTCAGTAAAGAAAATAAAATAATCAACTTTGACAGTTTTTTTTAGTGGATTCTTTTGTAACTTATCTATGTGACCGTATGTGTATGTGTTTTTAAGTTCTTCGATTCCTCCCTTCGAGAAGAATCAAGAAGTAAATAACATCCAAATTTAAAACCATCCAAAAAAGGGAGAAATTTCTTTTTAACAAAAATTGAACGCTTTTTCAAAAGAGACAGAACTCCTACTTAAAATAAGGAAAAACAAACAAATTTAAAAAGGAAAAGACATACACAGAGTCTCTTCACCATTAGGGCCACCGTAGAATGTTGCACGTGTTGGTTCCCACCCCACCACTACATAAACCATAGCCATTGCCATTACCCACACAATCACAAACTTAGGGTTTGCCATGTTTGGCCCAACTTATCAACGTAGAAAACAAGTGTTTTTTGCTCAATGCTAAAACCAGTGGCTTCCCATCAGTATTTATAGGCACAGGGAAAAAATTGTTTGTCATCCCAATAAGGTAACTACATTCAAAACCCAAATATGGAAAGTGAAAATATGGTTTAGATAAATTCTCATCCCAAGAAAGTAACCAAATTGTGGTATCTATAACTCAAATATGGAAGAGGGGATATTCAATTTGCCTTGAAACAAATTTTAATCAGAATATTTGTAAAGAAACCAAGAAAGTAACCGAGTTATGGTACATGACCATAATAAGAAACATAGAAATTAATTAGAATGCCGGATCTAGTGGTAAATTCGTAGTTTTAAGGGAATCCAATTCTAGAACAAAAAATCTAACTACTTAATAAGTCATCTAATTAACCATTGATGACTCTGATGCATGGATGTACAAATATGAGATGCATAGTGAATTAGAGATGGTGCGTGGCGTAATATAATTGATTTGGAGGAAACAAATGGTTACAATATTGGCGGTGTAAATAGTTTTAATCTCAAAAAAAATTCAGTAACTTGATTCTGCCTGGTAATGCCTTGGACAAATTATAATCCTAAAACATTAATTTTTAGTAAAAATCACTTTTTACGTTGACTTTAAATATTGAATTCCATGATTTCCAATGAAATGATTTGGCGTGGACAGTCGAAAGGAATAAGGTCTCGTTTGTTACTAGCATTTATGTAGCTAATAATAATATAAAAAAAGCCAATGGTGTTTGGTAAGTAGTAATTATGAATAATCGCTTATTTAGATTTTATAACTTGTCTGGCAGAAAAAAAAATTTGTTTGAAGCTCCAATTTGTAGCTTGTTTCTTGCATAAATCCGTAAAAATAACTCGTTCTTGTTTTTCTTGATTTTTTTTTGTGCGGTAATGAAGACTTTTTTTTCCTGGGCTTCCATGGTTTGTTTGACAAAAAGATGAACAGTAAACATTAAAGACATTCCAAACATTCCTGTAACGCATAAAAAGCCCAAACAAGTTTGCTTGAATGTGACACACACCCAGGAGTTGTGATTCAGGCAAATGTTCAGGCTTTGGGAGTATTTCTTAAGGTTTGGAATTCAATTTTCCACTGGATGAGTATCCTAAAGTAAGTAGAAGATCGTGACTGGTGTGACAGCGCTAGCTCCCCAGATGTTTGGGTTGCGCAGTCGGGTCCAAGTAACAAATTGCTAATTTTTTTGACATGTGTAGTCCATCCGACTCATTTTCTAGCTTTTCAAAATAAAAGTCAAACAATCAATTGCAAAGCCGCATGAATGATCAGTGGTTGAACAACGATTTGGTGGTATACATAGATAGAGCAAGATGTTTTTAATGAGATTACTAACGAAGCAATCACGCAGAACTTGAACTTTCAAAAGATGAAAACTCGTCTATGGCAATTGCAAAAAAAATTACTAACTGATATTTAGATTTTTGCACTAATTTTTGCAAGCTTTTGTGCCTAATGTAGAACGTTTGAATTTCAGTTTTTAGTATTTCTTTATTGTATTTAACTGTAAATACTTAATTTTAAGTTCATTAGAGAGAGGTGCTCCCTCTGAATGAAATTTCTCGCTCCACCACTTCTTACACTACCCCATGCATGTTTAAAAATTCTTCCCTTCAAAAGTCTGTCCGAAATTCCAATTCGCCGGAACGACATTTTCCGACTCCACCGTCCTCCCGTCGCTGGTGGTCACCTGAAACGACAGCGCCTCCCCCTTCAGCTGCGTCGACGTAAACCAATTTTGTCCCCAGTTCCTCTGCATGGGAATCCAACCCGTCCTCGATCCCTTCACCCTCACGGCGACAACGTCGCCAACCCCTCCCACGTTATAAATCAACACGAGAATGAAATACGGATTCCCGCTCGGACTCATGTAAAACCGCATTCCCCCTCGCTTAACGCAGGGGATTCTCTGGTAAGAAACCGGGACGACTCCGGCCTTGTAGTAGGCAATTTGGAGGAACATCGGTAAGGTGAGGTCGAAGTGCTTCTGGGGAGGGTTGCACCATACGTCTACTGTTTTTGAGTAGTTTGGCGGGCAGAAGTTGGTGGCGGTGATTTTGATTGAGACGGCGGGTTTTTTGCACCACTGGGGGTCGTTCGTGCAGTAAATCTCGAAACAAGCACCGCAGGCAGCGCCATGGTTGAATAGGGCTGTGCTGAGGGCTGCTGTTTGGAGGCCGTAACCTTGCTTGATTGTGTCTCCGTATCCGCAAGCTCCCTCTGCACAAAACAGAAAACACGATGCAAATACTATAAAAGATACTATTGAAGTTTGTTCATGCGCAATTGTTAAGATACTGTGAAAAATTATCACAAAAAATTTTAATCAAGCTATACGATTACAAATGGTATAGTTACCTAACCCGAAGGGGATTGGCCAAGTAGTTATAAGAAAACAATAAACGCTCCTCCATGAGGTCACATGTTTTATTTTTACGGAGGCCAAACATTCCAAACTTTGAAGTCGGGGTTATGCCCGGTCGTTACCTTCCGACCCCAGAATTAATCGAGATGCGTGTAAGTTGGCCCGAACATCCCATTATAAAAAAAAAACGGTGTAGATATGTATTGCATAATCTTGTGCATCATTTTAGTTAAATGTAGGATCTGGTGTTTAATTATTTACACAAAAGTTAATACTATCTAAAACTGTGTCGATCGAGGCCCACTTTCATGTAACAAAATAGATTGACAATTAAAAAAATCTTGAGTAAATGAACTTATTAATTTAGAACTTCGAAAAAATAACAACTATAATTGCAAAATAAATTTGCGTAGGACAATCGGCTCTACCCACTCGAACCTTTCATCAAAGGACAAGACTAGCAATCCCGGCCCCGATGTTTGAGTTGAGTTGTCCAAGTCTAACCCCAAGCTTGGTTGTACACTGCCTATTGAGTTACAAAAAATAAATATATATACGAGTGAAAATAAATTCTAAGTTTAACACTGTGCTTTTAACTTGAATTACATCAAAAAAAATCTAAATCAAAATGTAACCCCGATTACATGTTTTTAAGTTTTTCAATTCCTCCATTTGAGACAAATCAAAAAGTAAAAAAAATAATAATAATCCAAAATTATAACCATTCAAAAATGAACAATATTTTTTTTTCCAAAATAGACAGAACTTCTACTTAAAAAAGGAAAGAACAAAACAAATGTAAAAAGAAAAAGTCTTACGCAGAGTCTCTTCACCATTAGGGCCACCATAAAATGTTGCACGTGCAGGTTCCCACCCAGCCACTACATAAACCATAGCCAATATTGCCATTACACACACCATCACAAACTTAGGGTTTGCCATGTCTGGCTCTAACTTATCAATGTAGAATACAAGTGTTTTTTTTGTTTCAATGCTAAAACCAGGGGCTTCACATCAGTATTTATAGGCACAAGAAAAAACTGTTTGTCAATAGCGGATAAGACAACATATTTAATTTTCTTTCCAATAAGGTAACAATATTTTCAAAACATAGTCTTGGTAGATTCTTTCCCGTGAATGTGACCAAATTATGGTATCTGTAATTCAAATATGGAATGGAAATTTAATCAGAATTTTTGTAAATAAACCAAGAAATTAATTAGAATGCCGGATCTAGTGGTAAATTCGTAGTTTTAAGAGAATCCAATTCTAGTACTAAAAATTTAACTCCAAATATGTTATGCATGGCAGTACTATAAAGACATTTAGTTAATGGCAAACCACAGGGTAAATTTTTTTCTATTTAAATAAGTTACAGTGTATTTGTCTAATTAATCATTGATGACTCTGATTGATGCATGCATGGATGACCACAATTAGAGAAAATTTCTTTTACATCCCTTTGACTTTGACCCAAAATTTATTTTGGTCCTTAACCTTTTACGCATTGGCCTCCTTGTTTTTTGGACGGCTCGGATCAGCCGTCTGGTGGCCGGAGACGGCCCGGCGCGGCCTTCGATTCCTGTAGCAGGACTCAAAGAAAACAGATTCCTTTTAAAGGATGACATTGAAAAAATTGGAAAGTCGAAGTATTTTTATACCGAAATTGAAAGATGAATGACCAAAATGAATTTTTAATCAAAATCGAAGGGAAATAAAAGAAATTTTCCTCCACAATTAATATGCTTAATTTGTTGCAATCATTTTCATACAACATAAAAAATATTGGTTAGTACGTTCACTTTCAATTTTGAGTTCCATGATTTCTAATCAAATGATTTGGCGTGTACAGTCAAAAGGAATAAGGCCCCGTTCCGGAAACTTTCTTAAAAAATAAGTACTTATTTTGCCACTTCTCATTCAAAAATAAGAAGGGTCATTCCACAAAATCCAAACAAAAAGTTCCTTTCACATTTTCAAACTCAAAAATAATGTAAATGAAAAAAAAAATTCAAATTTTTTTGCACCGTATTAAAGATCTCAATGAGATCTATCAAACAAGATCCATAGTGATAGGAAAATTATTTGCGTAAACACATGATTTTTGAGCTTGAAGTTGCCTTATACAAAAAATAAGACTATTGCTATGATAATGGGCGCCGGCGGAGGGAAATCGTACCTGCGGCCGCGCCGGGCCGTCTCCGGCCACCAAGACGGCCGATCCGAGCTGTCCACAAATTCAAAAAAAAAAAACAGAGGGGGCTAACGCGGAAATCAACGGCATCTGAGATATGTAGGGTGCTTGATCCGAGCACCCCTTTTTCGATCATATATACACGGAAAAGGGGTGCTTGGATCAAGCACCCTACACACCTCGGATGCCGTTGATTCCCTCGTTGGCCCCCTCGGTTTTTTTTTTAGAATTTGTGGATGGCTCGGATCGGCCGTCTGGTGGCCGGAGACGGCCCGACGCGGTCGCCAGTACGATTTCCTCTCCGGCGCCCATTGGTACCTATATAAATTCTGAAAAATAAGCACCTCCTTCTTATTTTTTGAGAACAAGCCTTCTTATTCAACAAAAAATAAGTTCTTATTTGGTTTCTGGAACCCACCCTAAGCCCCATTTGTTATCATCTATATAACATACAAACACATCCAACGGCTGGGGATCATTTGATCCAAGGGCTGTGATGCATCCTCTTATTCCCAATTAATTAAGTGCCAATGATTTTAGCCTAAATTACACAACTGCCATGTCTTTCCCTTTTCACGTTTCAAATTACATTCCAGATAAAAAAAAAACCCCCTCTTTCTCTCTCTCAGACAGATGCCTCTCACTACGGTTTCTCCCATTCCTACCTCCAACGAAAATCCATTGCCTCCTCTCTTCTTCTCCTCCTCTCCCCTCCCGCACTCTCTCGATCGTCCCTCTCTTACTCCCACACCGACCCTAGCCACTCCCACCACCAGCGCACCACCACGAGGTATTTCTCTCTCTCTCTCTCTCTCTCTCTCTCTCTCTCTCTCTCTCTCTCAAGGACATGTAAATCCATGTAAATCACTTCAAGCTAGTCTTCCCCTTACGAAGAAAATTTCTACTGTTTCTTTTCCTCCACAAGTTGTACGATGGAGGGGTTCACCGTTCACCCCTTCCATGCATCATACATACACCAATTTGCATGTGTGAGAAGTCAGCAACACCAAAACCCTGATTCTGTTGTCCGGACAAATTCACCGATTTCGGAAGCAATTTTCGATACGAAAATCAATAAGGGCTGTTGGATAGGCCAGATTAGGTAAGGGATTGGGCTAAAAGTACAAGGGACTGTATCTCTGACACTCCCACCACATGCTCTAAGTTTGTGTGTGTACGAATTGTTTGATGAAATGCCTGTGAGAAATGTTTGATGAAATGTGTAGTGGGGTGAAATTTCCGAAGGGACAGATGGTTCACAAGGGGATACGCCACTTTGGACTCGTTGTTTAGTTCACTCAACCAAACTTGGGTAGGGACTCTTCCAGGCATTTTGTATATGTTATCTGAAGAATAGGAAGGACTAGGGTACCCTGCCGAGCTTTGTGGCCTTTGCCGAGTGGAATAAAATTATTTTCGTTCGGCTTCCGCCTCTATTGTTCGGTTAAGTTTGCCTTTCAGTGATTTGTCATTTGTTCGGAGGGATAGACTTTGTTCGGAGACTGCCATTCCAGAACCTTCTAGAAGCTTCCAGGGGGTACGTGAGTTTTCTTCTTTGATAAAGTGAAGTATCACCTCTGATTGATGTGACCCTCCCAACACTGACTGAGGCGGCTTTCATTTACTGCCTCTGACTCGTGACGTCATCCGAACGTGGCTAAGCACGTGGGTGGCAGAGCCAGCCTGTTTAGCATCCAGGCATTTTGGCCTATAAATAGAAGAGAAACCCCACCTGAGGAGGAGTTCAGGTTTTATCTCACCATACATTCTTTTCCCAAGCAAATTTCTTACTAAAACTTCTTTCCTCCTTCACTTTTTGACTAGCTCGTCGGAGCCTCTTCTCGGAGGAACAGCCCCCTTTGGTTTTGCAGGTACACGAAGGTCAACCTCGGGTTAATTGGGTC
The DNA here is from genome assembly GCA_019656275.1 of Rhododendron kiyosumense. NCBI lineage: Eukaryota > Viridiplantae > Streptophyta > Magnoliopsida > Ericales > Ericaceae > Rhododendron > Rhododendron kiyosumense. The sequence continues at coordinate 771,109 of BPLS01000145.1, read as the reverse complement.
AAAGGAGAGGTTCAAGAAGAGCTCCGAGAAATCAGTCCCCCATAATTGGCGACTCTGCTGGGGATCGATAAACAATTCTTCCTAGCACCGTGGACTTGATTTCCATCTCTAACTTTATTTGTTCCTCTCATTCTTCCTATGACTCAGTGTCTTACAACTCCAGGTTCGGAGAACTTCACCCTTGGGTTGTCTGGGTATGGATCTCTCAACATCGATCCTGAACATGCGACATGGATCGTCCCTCCAGTGTCACAGTAGCTTTCATTCCCACAAACCGAGTTAGATATCGCCCTGGCAGTGCAGAAACGCCAGACAGCGATTATTGCCATGCTGCAACGACGATTAGAGGAACATGTTGGTGATGCGGTTGCTACGCCCGTACGTGCCCACCTCGCTGAGCCCAACCAACCGAAGAAAGTCCACAAGCGAAGCAGGAAGTCCCATCCTGCACAAACTACTGAATTAGCCGCGTCCAAATGTTGAACTGTTTTCGAGCGCCTCGAACTAGCCCCTCGTCCGCAACAGGCCGGCTTCCGACCTCGACTAGCGAGTCTTATCCGGGCAGAAAGCTCACGGTCTTCTGCCACTAGTTCAACGGCCCGAACGAATCGAACAAGATACTTAGGGCGAGTGCATCACTCCTCGCAACGCAACTTGGGTTCAGGAAATGGGAAACAGCTCGTGGATTTGAAAAATCCACCTTGGCGGAACTATACTGGAGAATTTCCCGAGCGATCAGCCTCAACTCGACAAGGTTCCGAGCGTCATCACGATGGAAGGCGTTCGGAAGGTTCTCATGGCCATCGTCGAGTGTCCAGCCCGGATAGGCGTTCGGAGCGAGACAACACCGTCACCCTCTATGAATAGCTCACGGGTCTTCCCACCATGTATCATCCAGTGGTTGGGTAGGGAGAGCTTCAGCAAACTCAGTCAGGAGGTTCCAGAGGAGCCCCAGAGCCATTAAAAAGAGATGGAGGGCGGCCAAGGGAGCAGGTTGAACATCCTCGGCCGTGGAACCAAGAACATCCAAGAAATCCCGAGCCTCGTATTACCATGCCACCTCCTGCTGTCCAACCGAACCCTGCTCCCGAGGACAATTTGAAGCTCAGGAAGGCGAAAGCATCCCCCTTCATAGACGCTATACAGCACGAGTGGCCGCCGGATCGATTTGTTATGCCGAAGCTCAAACGTTATGAAGCAAAAGAGGATGCAGTCGCATTCGTTTGTCGCTTTCAACAAACGATGAGCCTCCATAATTTTACTGATGCACTTATGTGCAAGATTTTTCCCCTTACGTTAAATGAACCGATCATGCTTTGGTACAATCAGCTGAAGCCAAAGTCCATCACATGTTTCAACGAGCTTGAGTTGGAATTCATGAAGCAATTCGTGACAAGCAACTTCCAGCCGAAGACGTTGTGCATGCTTGTGAACATGCGAAAGGGAGCGGGAGAAACTCTTCGTCTATACACCAAACGATACTGGGAGGTATACAACCTAATTCCCGACTGTAACCAAGGGGTCGCAGCCGAGTCTTTCATGAACGGGTTGGACCCTACTTCGGCTATGTTTCGTGATCTTTCTCGAAATCCTTCGAAGACTTATGGTAATTATCGAAAAGGATTGTGTCCATGAAAAAGCAATGGCGGAGCGCCATGTTCCGAAGGTTGTTGAATCTGTTAAGATTCCCACAATAGCCAATAAACAAGTAGCCAATGTAGGACAAGCATCAAGCAGTAACAAGACTAACAGTAAGAATCGACCATCGCAACCTCAACAACAGCAACAATCTTGGAAGTAGACGAAACAAGAGCCAAAACCGGATGAGTATATCGTCGAGCAGACAACATTCATCGAGCCTTCTACAAGCTGCTCGCAACCATCAAAAAACTCCCATTCTTCGTTTGGCCCACGGGATTCTTGGGAACAGTTGGGCGAGGCCCTGTAATGTGTTCGTACCACATGGAGCACGGACAATACACTACTCAATGTCCTCCGTTTAAAAGGTATTTGGAGGAGCTTACTGCAGCTGGACACCTCAACCCGTGGATTGACACACGAAAAAAGCCGTTACCTCTTCCTCCTCCTCTCATCAGGAATTTAGTAAGCGTCATCCAAGGCCTCGCTTCAGAAGGACGCATATCAGATTTGCAATCAGAGATTGACAAAGCTGTCACTGCCCTTTCCATTTGCAATGTAAGTGCTTCGGCAAAACGGAAATGGGAGGATCCAAACTTCAACGGCCCTGTCGCTTTCACGTCCGAGGATTTGAAAGGTGTTCAAATGCCTCACACAGATGCCCTCGTTGTTACCGTTGTTATTGACAAATCCACCGTCCAACTAGTGTTAGTTGATCAAGGGAGATCAGCCGATGTTATGTTCTATTCGACTTACAAGAGCCTCGGGCTCTCTCCTAGTCGGCTTCGGCCAGCAACAACCCCACTCGTCAGCTTCATTAGAGCCCCGGTTTGGCCTTTCGACTTGATTAATGTGCTTGTGCGGGCCGGTTCCCAAATGATTGATGTCGAATTTGTGGTGGTTAGTTCACCGAGTCCCTACAACATCATCCTCGACAGAGCCTGGCTGCATGGAATGCAAGTAGTGGCTTCAACTTTTCACCAGGTTGTGAAATTCATTGGCTGGAATGGGCGGCATGAGAGCCTCTGAAGGGACCAGATTCAATCGAAGAAATGTTACATCAGCACTGTTGCAAACAAACAAAGTTGCCTCGAGGTGCAATGTGTGGAGGCAGTAGATACTATCGTGCTAGAGGATATTGGGCTACTCGCCGAACAAAGGTCATCTAAGGAACTTATGTGCATGCCGATTAACGAAGATGGCACACGGTACTTTCTCATCGGAAGCTCCTTGACCGAAGAAGAGCATTGGGAAATGTTCGACTTTCACATGAGGAACATCGAAGTGTTTGCATGGATTCCTCAAGAAATGCCGGGTGTAGATCCCTCATTTGCCATGCATTCATTGAACGTCGATCCAAATAGAAAGCCGGTGGTGCAAAAGCTCCGACGTTCGTTTGCAACACACGTCGAGGTAGTTATGATAGAGGTTGATTAGCTTCTGAAGGTAGGAGCGATTCGGGAAATACTCTACCCCGCTTAGCTGGCCAATCCCGTTGTCGTACCGAAGAAGAATGGGAAATTGAGGGTTTGTGTGGACTACACAAACCTCAATGATGCGTGTCCGATGGATCGATTCCCACTTCCTCGAATAGAGCAAATGGTGGATGCGACCACTGGATGCGAGCGGTTGAGCTTCATGGATGCATACCGAGGTTACCACCAGATTGCCTTGGCCAAAGATGATCAAGAGAAGACCACTTTCTGATCTCCTCGAGGAGTGTATTGTTATAACATTGTTCCGTTCAGATTAAAGAATGCCGGAGTGACTTTTCAACGTACCATCACAGCAATGTTTCCGGGGATGCTCGGACGAATACTAGAAGCTTATATAGACGATCTAGTGTGCAAAAGTAAGTTTGCTTGGGATCATCTTCGGGACCTGGGTGAAGTCTTTGCTGTTTTAAAGAAGCGTCAATTGCGGCTGAATGTAGAGAAGTGTGCATTTCGGGTCAGCTCTGGCAAGTTCCTCGGGTACATGGTCAGCCGTCGAGGAATAGAAGCAGATCACAGCAGTGCCAAACCTCCGAGCTCCCACTACGATCAGGGAGGTACAACGTCTTATAGGTATGGTGGCAGCACTGAATCGTTTTATACGACGCTCGAGGGACCTTTGTCGGCTGTTCTTTCAAGCAATGAAAACTAGCCGCCGATGATTTGTGTGGACCGAGGAGTGTGAGACAGCTCTCCAATCACTTAAAGAAAATCTGTCTCATGCTCCGCTCCTCGTTAAACTTTAACACGACGACGATTTGTATCTCTACCTGGCTGTCTCGGACCATGCCACCAGTTTCGTTCTTGTTCGGAAGGAAGGAATGGAGCACCAACCGATCTTTTACTCCAGCAAGACGATGACGGATTCTCATACTAGGTATCTGCCTATGGAGAAGTTGCCACTGGCTCTTGTTTCGGCTAAAACAAGCTTTTTGCCTTACTTTCAATGCCATAGGATTGTGGTCCTTACTGAGTTTCCTCTCAAAACAGTGCTTCGGAAGACAGACTCGTCAAGCCGGATTCTCAAGTTCTCTTAAGAGCTGGCCAATTTTGATATTCAATTTGAGTCTCAAACGGCTATTAAAGGGCAAGCTTTGGCTGACTTCCTTGCCAAGCTAAACCCGGGGTTAAAGGACGAAGCCAATACAGCGGAGGAAGTTCGGGTTTCTGCTGAAGAAGCTCAAGCGGAATGGCGTAATCTACCTCCTGAGCCCTATCGTTCACAATACACGTTCAGTGTCAAAAAGCCTACAAAGGAGTGGAAGTTGTTTTCAGGTGACGCATGGCGGATGACGGTGGATGGAGCTTCAAACGTCAATGGAGCAAGGGCTGGAATCATTCTCGTCTCCCCGAGCAGGACAGTACATGAGAGCGCTGTTTCCATCGGATACCCAGCTACGAACAATGAAGCCAAGTATGAAGCTCTAATAGCCGGATTGCAACTCGCTCTTCGGCTTGATGTGGATTTGGTTCATGTCTTTTGCGATTCTCAACTGATTGTGGGTCATTTGAATGACGACTACCAAGCGAAAGACCAGCGCATGAATGCCTACGTTAGTCATGTCTTGGCACTTTTCAAGCAATTTAGCCGCGTCGAAGTGGAGTGAATCGCTCGGGAACATAATGCGCATGCAGACGCCTTGGCAGGTCTTGCTTCGATTTATAGGACTTCGGGCAGTTGCACAAATGTGTTTGACGAAGTGGAAACACCTAGCTTCGAACCCACGGTCACTCGTATTGCTACCATCACGCTTGGCCCCAGTCAAATGGATCCAATTGTCGCGTTCTTGCAAAATCAAATTCTTCCTTCGGACAAAAAGGAAGCTCACAAGGTTCGCTATCGTGCTGCCAACTATTTTTTGGGTCCACACGGCCACCTTTACCGACGAACCTTCACTGGACCCGACTTGCGAGTTGTACATGAAGATCAAGTGGAAAGTGTCTTGAATGAGCTGCATTCGGGAAGTTGTGGGGCCCATTCGGGTAGACGTACTATGGCACACCGTGCTTTAACTTAAGGCTATTGGTGGCCGAAAATGGTCAAACAATCCGAGGAGTACGTGAAGCGTTGCGTTCAGTGTCAAAAGCAAGCTTCACTTATCCACCAACCCGCCTTCCCCCTCAAAATGATCTCTAGCCCTTGGCCTTTTGCGGTTTGGGCCTTTGATATTGTGGGCAAAATGCCCAAGGCACCAGGGGGATTCGAGTATCTACTTACTACCACGGATTTGTTCACTAAGTGGGTCGAAGCTAAACCAATGGTTAAGACAACCGCTGGCGACATGGAGCGTTTCATTTGGAAGCATATCATCTCCAGGTTCGGAGTCCCTTATGTTATTCTGTCCGACAGCGACTCCCAATTTGTTGCGTCCGCCCTTAAAGCCTTTTACAAGCGTTGTCACATCACCATCCAAAACTCCTCGGTAGCGTATCCTCAAGGCAATGGACAAGCCAAGGCTTCGAACAAAACAATCACTCAGGGGCTCAAGCGTCGTTTAAATCGGAAGCTCAGCTTATGGGTAGAAGAACTACCTCATGTCTTGTGGGCCTATCGCATTACGCCTCGGCGATCCACTGGACACACTCTGTTTTCGATGGCCTATGGCATGGAGGCCGTTCTTCCTCTATCCACCTTGATTCCTACGGCTTGGACAGAGAACTTCAACCCTATGGATAACAATGCACTCGTGGGTTCAGAGCTAGACTTCACCGAAGAGCTTCGGGACAACGCCAACCTTCGGCATGCTGCGCATAAACAAGAAATGGCTAGGGGATATAACAAGCATGTTCGTGCTCGGCCGTTTAGCGTTAGAGATCTAGTTCTTCAGATGGTCATTGAAGCAAGCAAGTTAACGAAATTAAAGGATCCATATGAAGGCCCTTATCGAGTAATTGAGAAGATTGGCCATGGAGTTACAAGCTGGCCGAGATGGATGGAACTCCTATTGCTAATCCCTGGAATGCCCAAAAGTTTCGGAAGTTCCATGGATAGCTTCCGTCTTGTTCCCTTTTTACTTTTACTTTTTCTTCTTTTTACAAATGTAAGCCTTTGGGCCTTTTGTTAATGGGATTTCCTTTTTGGTCTTTTCGAAATTGTTTCTTCTTGCTCGTAACACTATGGGGTATTCTATCTAGCCCGCATTATTGCCTTGGGGCTCAGTGTTCTACTCCTTCGGGCAAAATTCTCGTAGCCCTCGGTATTCTACTCGTTCGGGCAACACTCTCGCGCCCTCGATGTTTGGCTACATTGTTTGATACCCATTTATTTGCCTTACTAGATTCCCGATTGTAACCCCTGGCAATCCATTAAGTCAGGGGGCTACACTATATGGGTATGGGTATTCAAAACCTAACAAAATTACCCGTAACCTTTTTCATAGTATATGAAATCATTCTTATCATGCGAATTAGTCAATATCCAAGAAGACAAACGTATAGTTTGCTGGACAAATGTGTATTGACTAAATAGTCCGAGCGCTAGTAACAACTACAAGTAAGCATTTATATTCACAAAAGCATTGAAACGAGTAAAGTTACTTGTGAATTTTCTCATCAAAAACTTCCGTCATAATTCAAAGGTATGGTAATGGTGCATCGTTCGGTGCCATCCTTGAACCTGTTTTACTTACAAACTGTGGTTTGGCAAATGCCAATTATTCGGAGCCGACCATTTCAAAAAAAAAAAAAACAAGACAAAACAAAACCAAAAGTTCAAGCTTCTGGGGGCGCAAGGGAAGGAGATTAGGCAGGATTTTCTGAAGGGTCCGGCATAGTGGCAGCATCTTCAGGTTGAACTGTGGACTCTGTTGGCTCGGCACCTCAACTAAGGTCCTACGCTCATCATCGGATTCCACCGCAGCGTCGTCCAAGCCTCTGTTGTATCCAACCATAAAGCTCTCTTTATGTTGTTCCTCCTTCAGCTCGTCAGCAGCAGCTTCCTCGCCCTCAAAGTAACCCTTGTCGTACTCCTTCTTCAGCTCCACCTCCATTTCCTTCCTCATCTCTTCTCTGCCCAGAGCTCTTCCTTCAGCTAAACCCTCATCCTTTCCCTCAGCTCTGGTTTTCTCTGCCGAGTCCTGCATCCCTTTGACCAAGTCATTAAGATTGGCCACCTGTGCCTCCAAAGACTGGCGAGCGGCTTCGAATTCCTCCCAGCTCTTCTTGAATTCCTCAGCCGCGTCTTTATTGACTTGAAGGGATTGTAGCATCAGCTCTTTCTTCTTTTCATATTCAGTGAGGTGAAGATTCACACTCATGATGGATTGGGTGGCCTGTGGAAATGAGCAGAATGATCAAGCGCTATCCTAATGCGTAATGAAGGAAACGAAAACGACGTTTGTTCGATAACGGAAAGACTTACTCTTGCTGCATGATAGTAGTACTCGGTCAGAACTGCTTTGAAGGAGGGAGGAACGTGTATGTCCTTCGGCAAACCGAGCTCGGACAGTAGGGTGAAAGCAAGAGAAGGGTCTTCCTGCAGGCTGTCAGATTTAAATATCTGCTTCTTGTCAGGGGTGATGAAACTTGGCATCTAAGGGGTATCTTCCTCCCTTGTCTCTTTCTCCTTTTTCTTCCCCATCTCTTTCCTCGCCGCACCACCAGCCTTGGTTGTCGTCGAAGTTGTTTTGGCTCTTTTGCTAGCTGGTGCTCCCTTCGGTGAAGAAGGGGGGGGGGCACTTTTGGAGTTGAGGTGGAAGAGGGACCTTTTGGCTCGGGCGGGAAGCCGAAGCCCCTTGAGACCCCGTTTTCTTGAGCTCGATCTTCGCTCTCTCCTTTTCTTCTAGTTTCTTTTGAAGAACGGCCTTCATGCTTTGGGGAGGCATTGTTTCCTCTTCCTCTTCAGCGGAAGTTTCCTCGGTTGGTTGTCGAATGAGCCCTCGAAGCGGCCTGTCCTCGCTCAGACGTTGTTCTTCGGAAAGTTCCCTAAAGTCTTCGGGGCCCAATTCTTCTTTGTCGGCCCCCTTTTTCCGGATTCTCCCCCCGTAGGCCGCTTTATAGCCAATGATGGTTGGAGCTCCCTCTCTTCCCTCGGAATTGTGAGTAGAATGGTTGCAAGCCTGCAACCTTTGGATTCCTTCAACAAATCTTTGTTAATCTTAGGAGTGTCTGCCGAATAAATGAACACAAGATAGAAATCAGTGGTGATGTCAACAAAATAACAAAATGAGTTTACCGAAGCGAAACACTGCAATGTATAAAAAAAAAAAAAGAGTGTTCTTACAGGGATGCCCGATGCGAGTTGCAACCTCGAATCTCCCGTACTCAAATGAAGGATATTGATAATTACCCTGAACTTCGACATAATCCGAAGCCCACTTCTCCGAGTCGTACATTCCCTTGGGAATGATTTTCGCCATGTTCCTTCGGGAGCATAGATAGTATTGGGAAAATCTTATATTCCGCGACATCGTGTAATTTTCAAATAGGTGATAAGACTTGAGCGAATACATCTTCAGTTCGGCAAGTTTAATTACCGAATGAATGATGCGATAGGAGTTCACGCTCAGTTGGCATGGTGTGAGTGTGAAGTGCTACAAGACCTCTCTAAGGACCCTATGCATTGGGAACTGAAGTTCTCCTTCGGTGATTGCCATTAAGGGGACAGTGATGTGCTCATCACTGAATCTTATTCAGGGGCCTGGGATGGTCGGGATCACGACGTCATCTGGGACGCTGTAATCACGTCAGAATTTGTTAATCCCTTCTTGGCTCTCGAAAAAGCTCCAGTAGTTCCCCGTTCGGTCCGGAATCAAGTCCGGATCTTGGTGAACTATCTTCCTCCTTTTTTTTTCAGTTTTTGGGACGAAGATTCGACAATTCCTCCTCCTCCTTCTGCTCGGCTAAAAGAGGCCACAGGCGTCTCTCTTTCGGTGGCGTCTCCTTCAGACTCTTCCTCCGCAGCCCCATCCTCTTCTTCCGCCGGACTATCTGTCTCTCTCTCCGAAGGTTCATCCTCGAGATCAATAATATTACTGTCGGGACCCATCGTACGGAGCGAGATGACTTGCGCGGGGTAATTGATGCCCGTTGTACCACCAGGTTCCCACCGCTCTCTCGGACGCGGTAACTCCGAGCTAGATGTTCGATGGCTTCACTGATGCCAGGAGCTGCTCTACCAGCGCCTAACAGTGTGCTCTCCACCGAATGGTAGGACTTTTCGGACGAGGTTGAATATGAGGACTCCATACCTAAAAACAGAAGTGCAAGGGATAGACCGTTAGCGGTTTGCGTGGTCAAAAGTTCCTAATGTGCCTACGTTCAGTGGTAAGATTCTTTCGAGTGTTCTACTCTGTCGAGTGAAGATTCGTCATACAAAAAATCCAAGTGTAGGACTTTAGCATGCTTCAGAAAAAGGTGAACAATTGTTTAGTTTGTTCTCTCTCTGGACGTAAGAGACGAATTTTTGTGTGTTCAGAAGAACACGGGTTGAAGATACACGTGCGTTCGAAAGAACACATGTGTAACACCCCGAATTTTGGGTACGTTAATGAAACATTTATTACATAATAAAGAGAGTCTGGCTCATTATTACATCATAAATACATCATAAGTAAAGGGTACATTTATTCAACAAGAAAGGAAACTAAGGTTTCCTAATACTACTCTGTCTGCTCTTCCATCCTAGCAAGCTCCTTTGTTCCAAAAGCTTCCACGGTGAACTGTTCATCTCGATCATCACCAAGGTCTGACACATTATACCAGTGTCGCCACCGATATAATATGTCAGGGTCACCAAAGGTAACACCATGAGCTACAAAAGCTCAGCAGAACAATCTCATACCCGCTAACCCATAACTTACAAACAATAGATCGTAATAAAACATCGATTTCCACATGATATGTATAGAAACAGCTACGCATCCACATTCGCTATTCATCTATCGTAGGTGTCCGTGATTCTCTTTGTTTCTCCTACGTGACTCATCGTAGACCGTGTCATTATTTTCCACTTTACAAATCAAACTTTCAAAATCATTTGCATTGGCTCTGTACCGCGGATAACCAAGCTACACACCCAACCTCGGTTCCACCATTCCGGGTTTCCGAGTATCCTCACAATGGTTCCGCCGCACCGGGTTCCCATTGGCACACACAAAACTTGTATTGGTTCCTCTCCACGGATAACCAAGCCATATTACTAATAAGGCTACCACGTCCGGCCCTATTGGCAATCTTCACAAAGGGCTACCAAGTCCGGCCACATTGTGGTTTTCACAACCCGCTCAATGGGCTACCAAGTCCGGCCACATTACGGTCTACCAAGTCCGGCCACATTACGGTTTTCACAACCCGCGCAATGGGCTACCAAGTCCGACCACATTACGGTTTCCAAAACATTTCATCCTTTTCAAACACACCCTAGGTGTCATGTTTCTACCTTTCTCGATTTTAGTGTCTCGTTTATATGCAAAGACTCCACGGTCGGATAAAGTAAGTATGAAACATTCTAACAAGGTCATCCAACTCTATAATATATTACAAGTAACACAAGCAATCTATGCATGCTCATAATCGTCGTAAGGATCAAAATACAAATACTTCATACGGAAAGTAAATAAAGACAACTGACTTTGAAATGGAAGATAACGAGATCTTACATTTACATAGGGTTAGGGTAAGAGTATCCTACCTTGATCCGAAACTAGTCGGGGCCGAATAAGCAAGTTGGAAAATTCTACGGGTGGTGAAACTTTCAAATCTGGACCGAACTTCGGATGGCAGTAACTCGGTCAATCTTTGGCCGAATATGATCGTTCTTAGGTCAAAATCGAAGCTCTTGAAACCCTCTACAACTTTCGTGAAGGAAGTTGCTCCTAGAAACGACTTTAGGTAGGAGAAAAATGGGGATAAAGGAAGTGATAGTAAGCTGTCTGGAAATGGAAATCCGAGGATTTCACTGAACTTTGGATGACAATATCTTTGTCATTTCTTCACTGATTGGGGTGGTTCTTGAGCCTAACTTGAAGGTCTCGAAGTGCTCTACAACTTTCCCAAAGGAAGTTGGTTCTAAAAACTACTCTAAGCAGGAGAAAACTGAGGATTTCCGAAGGGACAGTAGGCTGCCCAGAAAATCAGAAATGGTTTCTAGAGAGAAGGAAGAGCAAATGCTTGAATGTGTGAGTTGAAATGCTTGGAATGGCCTTCTATTTATAGGCAAAGCTTGGCTCTCTCTCCTCTTCTCAAGGCCGGCCCCCCTCTCTCTCTCTCTCTAAGTCTCATGTTGACACATGGCAAGCAATCTTGGAAGATCAAAGACCTAACTCTAGGCTGGCATGGCTATTTTGTACCAAGGATTTGATTCTTGCAAGACTTGGTGGGCAAGGAGAATATTTGTACAAGATTCTTGTTTAAACAATTGCTAATTGGTACAAAGGAGGTTAGATTTTGGCTGGGAAGAATATTTCCGAGGATATGAAAGTACAAGGAAGATCAACCCAAGGTACAACCTAACTTCCTTCTTCTTTCCTTCTTCTCTCTCTCTCTCCCTCCCTCTCCTTGGCCGAAATTCTCTCTCTCTCACATCCCTCTCTCGGCCTCTCTCTCCTCTCTCTCCCTTGCACTAGTACACTACATAATATATATATATATATATATATATACAATGCAAGAAAGAATAATAAAGGTACTTTGGTACTTTAAATCAAGAAGACTTAAAGGCTAAGATTACTACTAAACAAACAAATAGGCACATGTTGGACTAAAATAATTAACTAGGGTACTATTGTACACTAGAAAGAATCAAAACCCCAATAAATAAAGGGTACTTCAAGAATCTTAATACTAAGTACTTTACATAATAAAATCCTAAGTATTTTGACACATGGGTTTTAAGAAAAAAGTTAAACTAATCAATCCATGATACTTTGAAAGACTAACCTCTTTTTACCCAATGGATAATAACCACCCTAACTTTTATTATCCAATGGATAAGAGTTGCTAGGGAGATTATAAAATAAAATAATCAAAAAGTACTTAAAGTATAAAAAAAGAGAGTACTTAACCAAGTATACTTTATAATAAAGAATTGGGGTTCTATTATCCAATGGATAATAGTTTCCCTAACAATTATCGTTCAATAGTCGAAGAATAAAACCAAAATAATTAAATGAAAAAGAATAATCAATTCTTTGTCTAGGGTTAAAAAGGTTCAAAGGGTTCAATGAGGGGCAAAACGGTCATTTTACGGTAACTAGGTGACTTCCTAGTTCGATTACTCCAACTAATCGGTTAGAAGCTAACTAGGCTTACTAAATAGGGCTTAAAGGTAAGAAGCGAAATTTCAAGGGCTAAAATGTAATTGCGACAAATTTTAGGTATTAAAAGCAATTAAAATAAAATTCAAATATTTAACGAAATTTTTACTGACCGAAAATCAGGGTTGTTACAACATGAACATCAACAACCCGTTCTTCAATGCCCAGGTGGCGATTCTGATTTTAGAAATGAAAGGCCTGATTTAAAGACCAAAACTTACGTGAAAACAACCGAAATGCAAGGAAACACATCGAGAATCAATGTGTACCTGACAAATACTTCGAATCTGTGGATTAGGTCTTCAAAATCTTCAGATTGCAGGAGGCGTTTTGGGTGAGGAACGGTGTGGAGCAGTTGAAACGATTGCAGGAGGGAGAGAAAAAGTGATTTTCTCTCTCTGTCCTTTGCCTTTATACCTAGGGCGGAATTCGAAGCAGTGCTAAACCCCCAACCGTTGGATTTGGGTGGGAGATTGATGTGTTCTTCGATGATTAACACGTGGTGACCGATGGGGCACGCCGTACCACTGTCCAATGACAGGCTGACGCGTGACATAATTTGAATTCGGCGGTTACAGAAGCATTAAATGCAGGTCACGTGACACCTAACACGAGTCTTTCATCCGGAAGAGAATCTGCCAATTATCTTTCTTCGGCCACTATTTTTCAACTCCTCTTTCCCATCCGAGGTTGAAAGGCAGGAGTTGAGGGGCTATTATAGTGGGGTGAAATTTCCGAAGGGATAGATGGTTCACAAGGGGATACGCCGCTCTAGACTTGTCGTTTAGTTCACTCAACCAAACTCGAGTAGGGACTCTTCCGGGCATTTTGTATATGTTATCCAAAGAATACGAGGGACTAGGGTACCCTGCCGAGCTTTGCGGCCTTTGCCGAGTGGAATAAAATTCTCTTCCTTCGGCTTCCGCCTTTATCGTTCGGTTAAGTTTGCCTTTCAGTGATTCGTCGTTTGTTCGAGGACCGCCATTCTAGAACCTTCTAGAAGCTTCCAGGGGGTACGCGAGTTTTCTTCTTTGATAAAGTGAAGTATCACCTCTGATTGATGTGACCCTCCTGAGACTGACTGAGGCGGCTTTCATTTATTGCCTCTGACTCGTGACGTCATCCGAACGTGGCTAAGCACGTGGGTGGCAGAGCCAACCTATTCAACATCCAGACAGTTTGGCCTATAAATAGAAGAGAACCCCCACTTGAGGAGGAGTTTAGGTTTTATCTCACCATACATTCTTTTCCCAAGCAAATTTCTTACTAAAACTTCTTTCCTCCTTCACTTTCTGACTAGCTCGTCGGAGCCTCTTCCCAAAGGAACAGCCCCCTCTAGTTTTGCAGGTACACGAAGGTCAACCTCGGGTTAATTGGGTCAAAGGAGAGGTTCAAGAAGAGCTCCGAGAAATCAGTCCCCACAAAATGCCTATGTTCGATTTAGGATTGTGCTACATGGATGAAATTGTTGTTTTGTTGCTTTGTTGAATAATTAGAAATTGTTGCTTTGTTGAAGTTGAATAAGGAGGCGGCATACAGGGACTTCTCATTTCAACAAGGCAATGCATGTGCAACATTCATTGTTTTTTTGCTTTGAATAGAAGAACCGTGTCCCTTTTTTTTGGGGCTCTTGAAAAACCATTTCCAAAGCTGAAGTTACCAATCATTATAACCTTTTTGGGTGAGCTTTCTGTATCCGACTTTTTCGTGCACTTTTTTTAATGGTGTTGCATGGGGACTAAGTTTGCTTTAAAACACAAAAATTATTAGCAAGAATCCTTCTTCCTTGATGGTTTTAATGCTATTAAAGTTTTCTTGCCCTGAGTTGGTAAGGAAGATTGGTGAATTCTATTTATTTCGGTGGGTTGCTTATGTGGTGGTTTGGTGGGATTTTTTTTCTTATAATTTTGGTCTTTTGTTTTTAGGTTTTGACCTCCATGGTAATGCGTGTTTGGAAACCGTAGCTCTACAATGATTCCCTCCTTAAGGTGATTTCTATCTGCATTTGCCAAGGCCCAAGGATATGAACCTTCCATTTCTTGAGTTCCACAGCTAAATTTACCATTGTGAGCCGCATGTTATGAATTTAGGTTGGCTTCTTTGTGTAACTGATGCGTAAAAACATGCAATTATGCCAGTGTCTTTAATGTAAAATTAACATTTGTTCTTTCTTTCTTTTTACAACAAGACATACGATTTCAATTTATCCGTAGATAGTTGAATTATATTAGTCAAGGTCTAAATTGGAAGAGGGGTTGGTTTAGTTATAGTTACAATCGATATGTTGAGTTATATCTCTCAATTAATTCTCTTTCGCGCCACTAAGAAGGGGAACAAATACAATACACTAATTCCAATCGCGATGCGTAGTGCCATAGGTACGGGCAAGCACTAATTTATATATAATATAATCTAATTAATGTACACAGCTTATTATTGTAAAAACAGGTTAGTGAATGGTGTTTGTTACTCCTTCGTCTCTAAAAAAGTGTCCGGCGCTCAAACTTAGGTCTTATAAAAGATGCATATTTTTCGTTAAAGAATCTATTTTTTTTCACAATCTAATAGAACTCATTGCTATTTATTGATTTGTGGAAAAAAAAATTATCTTTTTAACGAAACAAATGAATCTTTTGAAAGACTTCGGTTTGCGCGCTGGACACTTGTTTAGGAACGAAAGAAGTAGCAATTATAGAAAGTCACTTATATAAATTTTCTAGCTCATTTGAAAAAAATTTAAAAAAAATTATTTAAAGCTCCAATTTGTAGCTTTCTTCTTGTATAAAGTTAGGAAAGCAATAAGTGTTCCTCCATGAGGTTATATGTTTTATTTTCATGGACGCTAAATATTTCAAACCTTAGGGCCACTGGAAGTTATGCCTGGTCGTTATCTTCAAGGTCCCGCAATTAGTCGTAGTGCATGCAAGCTGACCCGAACATCCCGTTCTAAAAAGAAAAAAAGTACGTTGGCGTAAAAACACATAATTCAAAGGGTGGCTCCACAAAAACTATGAAGGTCAATGACTTGCTTGGAATTTACAATAAGCTATTAAGCTATTTTATAACTTATTTAATCAAACAGTTTGAACTTTAAACCTTTTATTCTAGTTTGTAAAAAGTTGCACAAAAGCATGCATATGACTTATTATTTTAAAAAGGTTAAGTGGATGGCCAAAATTGAAAAGCTTAATGTATATAATATAATAATTGATAACGAACGAGGCTTGCCTATTGAGTGCGAAATTAACACCATTTTATTTGGTTCACTAGCTAATAAAAATTTACAAAGTAAATTGAGTTTATCAATTGATGTTTTAATAAAGAGAAAATCTTATTTATGGAGGAGCCATAAATAAAGTTTACGGCGCTCAATCTGGGCCGTCCAAAAGTGTTTTTCGTTCAAAATACTTTTGGACGGCTGAAATTGCGCGGAGCCGTGAATAAGTTTTTCTCTTTAATAAATCATATCCATCTTGAGAAAAATAAAACATCGTAATTTTCATTTGGTTACACTTCGAGATTTAAAAGATGAAAGAGATCCATTCACAGGACCCCTTCTGAAAACTCCTCCTAGAAAGGGTTGGGCTTCTCTCGGGTCCCTTTGAGCAACTAAACTGGATAGGTGCATACATTTGTGAGCTCTCTCCAAGCTCACTTCAACGGTCGGAATTGTCCACTATTTAGACCTCAATCGTCGAGATATATGAGTTATCAAAAATTGTGTTCATCACAAACCGCATTGATATGTTCTCGAAATATATTTATTTGCCAAAAATAGAACAAATAAATTATAAAGCACTGAATGATCAAAATTTGTTTTTGCATCGTACATGTGTTGATATGATAAATGTTCTCGACGAAATCTATAAAAAAAAAAAAGAAGAAGAAGACACCTATCTTTGTGCTTTGACAAACAAATTTGTTGGTTCTCAAATTATGTTGATCTTTTAATACTTTTATTCTTCGTTCTACTGTATGTGTTCGGGTAATTGCCCAACAACCATGACATTTTCCAAAAGCATGAGCATGTTTCAAAATCTCCATGTTCAAGGCTTTAAGCTAAACCTTCCAAAGCTGCAAAACAAAGGGTCTTTCCCATTTTGCCCCTCTTCACAAAACCAAGTCATCCACGCCACTAGTAAAGGAAAAAATGAGCAATACTATGTGGTGACCATCGATCTCTGGTCACCATATTTTGGATAGCATGTGACACATCATTACTGTATTGATAGAGTACAGGACAAGTGAGGTGTACTCTACTTATACAGCAGTGACACATCGTATGGTATCCAAAATGTTGTCATCAAAGCATTAGTAAAGAAAAATACATGCACACCCTTGAGTCAATCAAATCTTCAAGCTTGTCACACTTCCTTATGACGTTAATCGCCAAGCATTGATACAAGAACATGAAAGTTGATGCCAAAGATGAAAAGAGAACAGAGCTTCACGTATTTCTCCCAAAAGAAAAATCGTGTAGCATATGAAAGACCCTTTTTTCGAACACTGCTACAGGTACAGCAGGTGGTGTACAGAAGCAGCGCAAAGAGTACTTTTGCACTTGTCTCGGGTCCCACAAAAATGATCGGAGCCGCTCATTTTGTTCAAAATACTTCGTTTAGAGTCTCTGTAAAAAATCACCTCAATCCGATATTGGGAAGGGTGTTTACTAATCATCCAACTTCGCTTCAAAAGTTAGCCTTCCCAATATCGCAAAGTTGGATGATTCGTAAATACCTTTCCCAATATCGGAGGTGATTTTTATAGGGACCCTAAACGAAGTATTTTGAACAAAACGAGCGGCTCCGATCATCTTTGTGGGACCGGAGGCAGGCGCAAAAGCGATTTGTGCGCGGCTGCTTTACACCACCTATTGTGCCTGTACCTTTATTGCCTTTTTTAGGGACAGACAAAATTGGCTTATTTATTTTTTTGGTCCCCAAAGTATTAGCGAGGTCTAATTTCATCTTCAATTTAAACATTTGTTCAATTTCGTCCCCAATGTTTAAAATATATTTCAATTTGGACCCCACCCCTAACCCCGTCCTTCTTGTCCGTTAAAATGGAGGCATCATTGGTATTTCACCCCAAAATACTACAACAAAATGAAAAAAAAAAACTGAAAATGTAAAAAACAAAAATTGAGTCGGCTTTGTTCGGGTTTAGTTTTAGTTTTAGTTTTGTTTTCAATCATTATCATACTTCTTTCTCCAATTATTACCCTATTTTTTCAATTATTACTTTCTCATCTCTCTCTATCTCTCTCCAATCATTACCCATATCTTCAATCATTATTTTATTTCTCTCTCCACCCACTATCACAATTAAACTAAATTAAACTCTCCACCAAACACTACCAACCAAACACTACCAAAAGCATCAATGGCCTTGCCACGATCTGAACAAGAAATCATCATCTCATTTACTAGAAGACCCACCCCCACCACCTGCCTTGCCTCCCATAAACTCCACCCGAAATTTAGCGCTCTAACCGGCTTCCTTGGCTGCGGCGGTGGCGGAGACTGCAACAACCCCGATTCCAACCTCACCCCACTCCTCCCACTCCCCTTTTCTCTCCTCCTCCCAATCCCAACCCCAACTCCATCAACCCTACCCAAACAGTTGTCGGTGGTTATACTTCACCATACCCAAGCAAAATTTTTAATCCTTCACAATCCCAAACAGTTGCAGCAGATTCCCCCCTCTCTCCTACCCCCCGACTGATAATACTTGGTCTTCTTATTCCCCCTCTCGTTTTATTTCATCATCAGTAGTCGGCTTCATCGGAGCACAAACGTAACTCAGCTAACCAACCGAGTCGTTGACGCCAATGTGTTTGGGTCAGCTAATTTGGACAAGGATTTAGGGTTTGAAAAAGGGGATGGCGAATTTGGGGATTTTCAAGGAATGCTTTTTATGTTCTCTGTAAGTTTTTGTTTACTAATTAGTTGCTAAAATTTATTTGCTTGCAGTGGATTGGTGGTTTGAATGGGTTAATTAGTTGGTACTCCGTAACAATTAGGACATTCCAATAGTTTGAGCTATTTGATTTTTCGAGACGATATTTACTGTAAACAAGCTTGTTGAAGTTTCAAAATTTTGCTCGGGCGTGGGTTTGTATATTCTAAATCTGATATAGTGGGAATATACCTGGAATCTCACAGAGAGAGAGAGAGAGTCTCTTGAATCAAGATTCAAGAACAGTTGTCTTCTTGCCCAAAAATCAAAACTTGAGTATAGGTTTTGTTCAGATCGACACTGATGCTTTTGTTTTGTTATTTTTAGTTCTTTTTTCATTTTGTTGTAGTATTTTTTAGGTGAAATACCACTAATGTCCTCCATTTTAACGAAAAGGGATGGCGTTAGAGGGGGGGGACCAAATTGACACATTTTAAACGTTGGGGAGGAAATTGGACAAATATTTAGATTGGGAACGAAATTGGCCATTCGCTAATACTTTGAGGACCAAAAAGGTAAATAAGCCGACAAAGATCGAATTCGATGAACACGACATTCCAGCATAATTGTTGTTGTTGTTCAAAAATGTTCTATCCACTTCAGGTGTAAGAGCACATCAATCTACTAAGTTCAAACTGGTAACAACAGAAATGATGAAAGCCCAAACTCATCGTGCCATTCTTGCGTTTAAGTATCCACATAAGAAGATTTTGCTTAGTTCTTCATGGCTCAATGCTAAACAGGGGCTGCAAATGGAATAGGAATGTTTTAGGCAATCATAGACTCTGAAAATTATAAATCAACTAAAAAGGTCTAGGAAAAAATTGATTTGAGAGACAAGAGAGAAATACAAACCGTGTCCACACTAACTGGTTTCCCGTCAATTGCAATTATCTCAACTATAGTTCCAGATCGATCAGCCTGATACAAAGCATCATGAAGTCAAAATCAATTGAGTATCAAAAAACCATCTAGGAAAAATAGTCTGCGCTACTGTGCAAATTTTCGGTGAAGTGGCTAATGGGAATTATTTGGCTAATGAAAAAGGATTCAACCATATACAGAATGTAAGATCAAGCTTTCACACTTAAATTTCATGTAGGCACCCGACCTTTCACACAAATCGCACATAAACACCTGACCTTTCTTAAATTTCATATAAACACCTGAGCTTT
>BPLS01000145.1:737078-751191 GCA_019656275.1 Rhododendron kiyosumense | reverse complement strand
GAAAGCTCAGGTGTTTATATGAAATTTAAGAAAGGTCAGGTGTTTATATGCGATTTGTGTGAAAGGTCGGGTGCCTACGTGAAATTTTCCCAACAATGTAATCAAAGTTACCTTCTGTCACATTTACAAAGGAGGTCAAAATTTAAAAATGGACGGCCTATATCAGAATAGTGTCTCATCTCACAAAGGGTCCCAACTGGAGCTTTCCAGTTTCATTTCCCCCAAGAAATCTAATCATATGGTCTCAAGCTATGTTACACATGGAGAAACATTTGCAAACCAGACAATTAGGAATCTCAATACGTTATATCTGTTTTTCCTTCTCGGCAAGCATACATTAGTATAAAGATTGAAACTAAGATCCATAAGAAAATGGTTACATAAACAAGAGACTTACTTCAATTTCGTTCATCAATTTCATGGCCTCAACTATGCAAAGAACTTGACCTTTCTGGACCGTGTCTCCTACCTGCAGAAGCACAACCAGGAACCAGAGACAGGTAAACTATGATTGTACTTCAACTTGAGAAAAAAAGCTACCACATATTTTGTTACAAGTACTAATCGACATGGATGCTGCCATTTCATACATGCTAGAGAGGCGAATACTTGCATTCCTAGAGAAAGGACTTCTGGTTGACTGAAACTATGTAGCTCCGACACCGGCACTGGACACGACACGGACAGTCTGACACCTATGCAGTACAGGCACTTCACCAAAAGCAATGTACCAGTGTCGGACACTCTCCGGACATAGAAATGCTCCAGACTGGTGTCCAACACTTGATTTCAAAGTGTCCCAATTTTTTTGCAATATTTTCTGTTGGACACTCTCCTGACACTCAAACACCCCAAGGACATGCACATGACACTTTTCGAACACTTAGCTTGTATTTTAATGATTCTTTGTGTGTATTTTTCACTATTCCTATGAAAACATTTACCTCATTATGGTAAGATTAAACTTGTGTCTTATTTTAACAAATTCTTTTTCCCTTCATTTTTGGTGTGTTTTCCATGATTCCTATTAAAACATCTGTTACATCACGAGAATATATCAAAATTAACGTGTCGCCCAGCATGCTGTGTTATGTCCAAATATGTTTAGGACAATCGGTGTTGTATAGCATGTGCATGCCGGTGCTACATAGACTAGACCAATATAATTTCTTCAAGAATTGGAACTAACAGCTGCAAATAATTCTTCAAGCATGGGAATCAGTTTTTCTCTCTTGCACATTCAAAGACACCCCTCCCCCCAAAAACAAGTTTGTGTGCACCTGGATGCACACACCGCTGAAATGAATAAAGAAATTTACCTTTACAAAAGGAGGAGCTCCTGGTGCAGGAGCACGGTAAAAAGTTCCAGCCATTGGACATTTGAATGGAGGATGAGATGATTTTGGCTTAGCAGGGGCAGGTGGTGCTGGTAACAAAGCTGGAGGTGAGGGAGCAGGACCAGCGGAAGCAGGAGCAGGAGCACTAGGTTGCGGTGGATGATATGGAGCCATAGCTTGGGGATAATGTGGTTGCATCATAACAACAGGAGCTGTGGCAGTATTCTGTTCCAAAGCTTCCTTTTTTCTTATAATGAGTTCATGATCCAGTTGCTTCAGCTGCAGCTCCACGATGTCTCTTGAATCCACAAGCCTGATAAGGAAAATAATATTTAAGTGAATGAGGAAATATCCAGCAAACAAACCCCCTGGGAGAAAATGAAGGGTTCCTCTTCCTTTTAATGCACCTTACAAGGTCTGCCACTTGGGTCATAAAAACTGAAATGGATGATGCATCTGGAACAGTAAGTAGAGCAGTAGATTCTATTGCAAGTTCCAACTCTGTCTCAGGAATTGGTGCAGAATTTGAAGATTCCATGACGGCAACCTTGGATGTGAGGGTTAGGTATCAGATAGGGCAGAGAAGGCAACATCGATATACGAAAGGAAATCACAGGTAGAAGTGTGGGGATTAAGTGTAAAAACTGTATAAGAATGTGCAGCTTACCTCATTAAGCTGGGCAAACACCTTTGAAGCATTAGATTTGTTGTGCCTTGACCCCTGCCACAGAAGATAAAAAAGCATTGTGACAACAGTCTTAGAAAAAACTGGATGGCACATGCTGGTCTGGAAAGAGGGGTATAAGGAACTGGCAGGAACTAATGGATAAAGAGAATCGGATTGACAACAAGAGGGGTGGAGTGGCACTCACTGCAACTGCACAAATTTCCAAATAGCTCATTTTCCTTCTTTTGATGGATCAAAAGTGGTTAATCCACGTTATTGGTAACCTAGGGACTATTAGAGTTTTGTCCCACATTGGTTAATTATCATCTTCAAAAACTAGTATATTGGTGGCCTCTCCATACTCATGGCCAATTGGTTTTCGATTGGATGCTTTATGAGGAAAGTTTTTTAGAGAGTGAAAATACAAACTCATTTCAAGGGAGAACTGCATTTCTGTTCTCGCTTGCTACACTAGGTTAGGTGAAAGAAAAGGATAAGAAAACAATTCCAACTATTAACCCTTCTATTACAATCGTTCACTTTTGCAAATAAAAAGTTACATTTTCACACAAAGTTATTAACAAGCTACATTATATGGACTTGGTACGGTGGCATGTCGTCGGGTGCATGTGTTTCTAAGGGTTGGACCCATCAAGCCTCTAATTAAAAGCTACGTGGATTCAGGATTCTGAAAAAAAGACCACATTTTTAATTCGAGTATGTTTTGCTGGATACAATGGCATTTATAGCAAATATGCAACCAGTTATGAGTGTTTAATACGATAAGATAACAAGTATCCGAAGGAAGGTATTGACACATATCCCACTCTTATCAAGGTGTCAAGTGTGAAACAATAGTTCTTGTCTTCTTGATCTATTTAGAAGAAACCATGTGATATAAATGGTAAATAAAACTTCAATTCCTCTACTCTTTGTTCTTGTTTCATGGCATCTCATTTTTTGTTAGCCTAACAGAACCTCGGCACCAACACAACTTTCTAGGAATTTGAAATACTTTGCACCAGCAGTTACCATATGGTATTGTTGATTTAAAAATGTAAACCATCCTACATATGTAACCTCTCTGCCCCCATTCAGCTCATTATACAATCAGTTTTGATGTATATTCCAGCAAGAACAATGATAACGTTGGTTAATACTTCTATTTGATGAAGTTAAAGTGTTTGACAGTACTTCTTAAACCCAAGTTCCCTACCTTGATAACATTCGAAGTACAAAAACCATTTAGTAAGAACCTACCATAGTTGTCAAAAGCACGCCTAGGCCCCAAGCAAGGCGAGGCACACCCTAAGCGCCTTACCTAGCCCCAGGCGAGGCGACTTGAACAAGGCGCAAGGTAGGCGCACAAAGCGAGAAAAAGCGACTAGGCGAGAGGCGAGAAAAAAGCGCGCTTCTTTTGACTTTGATTCACAACCGTTAGATTCAAGATTTAGATTAAACATATCCCTCAATTGTTCGAAGGAGTAGTGAACTGGTTGACTTCTCTGGGTCTCTCTCTCTATATATCGAACAACAGCAGCTGATCAATTTCTCTGGGTCTCTCACTCTCAATCGATCTATCAACAGAGGTACTCTCTTCATCGACTCTCTCTCCCTCTCTCTCTGAATCAACAGTTCTTTCCATCGACACTCTCTCTAGTCTCTTCAACGACACACACACACTCTCTCTCTCTCTGAATCAACAGCTCTCTCTCAATCTCTCCCCACTCTCTTCTCCACCCCCCCCCCATACGTATATACTGTTACTCCCCTCTCCTGTACATAACAAGACACACTGAAAACAAGTTGATCTTGTTTGTTTAATTATTTTCAGAAATAGGAGTAATTATTTTCGAAAGTAATTAATCTAAATATATAGAAACCAATTTGAATTTTCTGAAAATAATTTCTTTAATGTTTGTAGCTTTATATAAAAATATGTTCTTTAAATTCAAAGAGTGTATTATTACTTGAAATATTAGTGTGTGCTATTTTTCCTCTTTTTTTCCGCATAGGTGCGTGTCGCTTCAAAAAGGCGCGTGCCTCACCTTGCGCCTCTCGCCTCAGGCCCAACATGACTTTGCGCCTCAGTGCGCTTTTCGCCCGTGACAACTATGGAACCTACTATTTACGGCCGAATCAGAAAAGAGTAATGCACAAACAAACAAACAAAAGAATCATACAAACTGATGTTGGCATGTTGCCCAATTGAAAGTTGAAACGAACAGGCTGCTCTACTCTGTTATGAAGGGGTTCTGGGTCCAAAAAATGCTCTACAATTTTGTGATTTTTTCCACATCCTGTAATTGGCTTTCTTTAATTGTCTGATCATTCGTATTAAGCCAAAGTAAATAAAATTAGACAAGACAAAACAAAATAAATCAGGCCCAATTCAATTGTCAACCAAAATAAATATCTTTATTTATTTAATCCGAAGTTATCTATGTAAAAACTGCAAAACTAAAATCCTGAAACCGCCATAGGAAATGAATTTCTTCAGAGGGAAAAAAAGAAAAGGACCAAGAATGCCCAATTTTCAATCTGAGAAATAGAACCACAACATAATCCTTGACGGAAAATTCTGTTAGCCATAACTATAAATCTCGACCACCCAGTTGCCATTTTGAATTAAAATCAAAACAAGTAATTAAAAAATATGCCAAAAGTCTAATAAAAACTCACTAAAGAAACAAATCGGTGAAAACAAATATAATTAGTCTAATTTTTATAATTCTGAATTTTTTTTTCACATTGGGTAAATATTTCTTTAACTAGAATAAGATCCTTCCAATCCCCTTGTGGGACTAGATGCTCCTAGCCCTGTGGGTCTTTTCCTACCCACTTCAATGTTCAAAACCGTTCAAAAAAAAACCTCGTAGAGACCATCAACCAAGCTAATACCTATACATATATATCTATGTACGCACGGGTAACAAAATGCCTCCACAATCTACCTAAAAAAGGGCCAACTCCCCTCCAGACCTCAATCCATCGTACTCCTCCATCCCTTTTGTGGGCCCATCTTGTATACACTTTAGTAATCCAAACCATGAATCTCCAACGTTCCACAGAAAAGAACAATCGAGTAAAACATCAACTTTATTGGACATTGATGGATATATGAATAACTCATACAAAAGACAAGCTAAAGGCTCCGTTCTGTTAAAGATTCTTATTTTTTAAGTACTTATTTCCCGCTTTACGAGATACGAGATAGGTCATTCTCTAACAATACATCACTTTTAATTAAAAAAAATAAGTAATAAGTAAAAGTTGTATTTTGTCTTCCCCTCCAAACAAGTAACTCACATATTTATCGATGTTCAACAAAACTATTTTTTTACCCGAATGTTCTTCCACGGAATGTTCGAGATCAATGGTTTGGATGATTAATATGGCAACTGTGCTATACACACAGATAAATAGGTAACAGATAAATAGGTAACAGATCTTGCCCAGATTTTTGTGTGGGGCCCACTAAGATCTCACACAAATAATCCAGCTCATTCATTAAATGTAAAACATTTTTTCAAGAGTTATTATGAAAAATTAGCTCAATCCAATATATATAAAAGCTCAATCCAATAATCAAACTTTTCATTCAATTTTCAAAATAATGAAATATTAAATAATTGGATAAAGTATCTATAAGTATTCGATTGAGCTATTTTTTGGCGGAGGCACTTGAAAAAATGTTTTATATTTAATGAACAACTCGAATTGTTTGTGTGAGACCCGTAATAGGCTCCACACAAAAATCTGTGCCGAATCTGCGTACAACACAGACTTATTGTTGTTAATATGGGTTCGTGATGTTGACCCCACCGAAAATATGAGAGAAACAAATAAAAAAGAAAGACCAATTGGATACAAATTAAGCATAGTGGAGGAGACAAAGTGGAGATGGTGGAAGTGAACCTGAAATTTGAGGGAGGATCCTGTGAGCAATGCCGGAGAGCTCGATTGGAAGGAAACCAAACGGTGTTGGTGTTGCTTTGGGATCGGATGTGGAGAAGAGACGAATAGGGAAGCGGTTTTAGGGCAAGGGACTGAGGGAGAGGCCATGGCTCAAATCGATTTCTTCCCAATTCCCAGTCGATATAACACTGAGATTTGGGGAAGAATAGAGAGCCGAGAGAGAGAGAGAGGTATACTGGTAGTGGTATGTATTGAGGCGATACAAACGATGGATGTTTTTTAGAGAGAGAGAGAGAGAGAGAGAGAGGAGGGGGGCCAGGGGGAGGTTTCATTGTGTTAGTTCCCTCCAGTTGGTTGGTGGTTTAACGAACTGCACCCACTGTGAGACAGTTGAGTTATAAGAGCAAGTACACTAGATGGATAAAAATACATTTTTTGCTATTTTATCTAAGAGTAACATAAAACATAGTCTACACTAAATGAGCTAAAAGAGGAACTAAAATGCATTTGTGTTGTTAATAGTTGTTCTTTATTTTTATCTATACACTATTCATACTCTTTTCTTTTTTTATTATTTCTTTCTCTCTCTCCTCCCTCATTTCTCCTCTCTTTAAACAATAAAGATAATAAAAAAATGAATGAAAAATATATATTTTAATTGGAGTCAGGTAAAATAGATAATATTGGTATAGTGTTAAAAGAGATGTGAGTAGGTAAAATAAAAAAAAAAATGCACTGTTAATCAATATTTTTACATTTTCATGGGTGTACATGCTCAACATGCCCTTATCACTGTGCAACTACAACTAATTAATTAATGTTCAGCACATTTTTGTATCAATGAGGTAACAGAGTGGTATGCGGATTTTAAAAAAAAGGGTAATAGAGTGGTATCAGCATTTTTTGAACTTTCTTTTTCAACAAAACATATTCTGCTACTAATATAGGGGTACTTGTGTAGACAAGCCGAGATTTTGCAAGTCAAGCTCGACTCATCTTGTAAACGAGCTTAAAATTCGAGTTTGGCTTGATTACTAAATGAACTAAGGTGAGTCTTAACGAACCGAGCCATGAGTTGTTGGCAAGTAGCTCAGTTCATTTGCAGCCCCACTGAAGCGCGGACGGGGATGGAATTGGTGAGGTTTGAACCTTCAGGAGTATTAGCAGCCTATCACATTTTGTTTTTTGAACAGCAACAGTCTATCACTTGGTTGTTCCTCTATTTTGCTTAAATTCGGAGTTGAGTTGTGGATTTTAATGATAAAATAATTAATCAAAGTGACCCCATTTCTTGTGTAATTAGAGTTTATAAGCATCTTCAATCAATGATGTCAAATTGGCATAGCATTCAAGTGAATGAATTGGCATTTAAGACAACTCATTTGAAAATGTTAATTGTCTAGGTGTCACTTGGCAGTTTTCCTCTCATATCAAATTTGACATGTGATATCAAATGTTTTTTTTTTTCAACTAGACAATCTTTACTCTCCAAAACTTTAAAATTAATGTGAAAACATACCTAAATAAGAAATTTGGCATATTGGTTCAATTGAGTATGTCAACATGTCAAATTGCCAAATATATAGGCCTTCAGCAAATTTGATATCCCCACATTTGAAGCAGAGATTTAGGGTTTTATTAATTGAGAGACAAAGCAACACTTCATGAGAGACATCTCTAGTCATGATTCATACTTTTTACTTTTTATTTTGTATATAATCTTGTGTAAGAACTTTATTTTGAAATGAAGCAGTTCATTTTAAGTAGTATAAACTTGAATAAAACCTTAATGGCATAATTTTAAATTTGAGGGAACGAAATGATTCTTTAAAATTGAGTAAATAATCGTGCTCGTCTCCCACTTTTTAAGCAAAACTCAATATGGTATAGGTTGAAGTCAAGAATTTGAGAGAGTTTCAGGGTCCAATTTGGATTCGAGCAAAAAACAAAAAAGGTAGGATTGGAGATGCTCGTAGTGTGCAAATCAAGGGTTTATGATATCGATGGAAAGTCACTTTTGGATTTAGGTCAACTTCAACAATTGTGTGGGATGGGCCCAAAAAGATTCAATGGTATTACAATAGGAATAGTTGATTGCTACGATATATGATAATGAAAAGAAAGAAAAACAAATCAAAACATATTGTGGAGAAACTAAATCACAAGCAAAATCACAGAAAGACCAATGTATATGTGGTTTGACTTATATTTGGTGTAAACCTACATCTACGGCGAATAGAAAATAAAACGATTCGATCTTCTAATGCGAATAGATTAATGCTTCAATTTAAAGAGTTCCAATTAATGTTGACCACGTATAACTATCATGAAGAGAAAAATTAACTCGCCAGCCTAAATGACAAGTTCTCTTATGAAATCCCAGTTGAAACCTCTCAACCAAAATTGTCATATCAAGTCTCACAAAATCATAGTTTTAATATGTCAACAAAATCATTTTAAAATGTTATTCAATTATCATAACATATGGAAGGCATAAAATTAATCATCAATTAAGCATTTTAATAGTCAAAGGTCGACATCAATTTATATATGCAAATTAATAAACATTGATAAAACTCATGAAACTAAAGTATACATAAACTCACCAAATCACGCGTCAGCAATTCCCGACCAGACTAGGGCCTGCAATTTACGCAAATTAACCCAAATCAAATGACGTTTTTAACATCAATATATACAGGGGCGGAGCCATTAAGAGTCAAGGGGGG
Source organism: Rhododendron kiyosumense (assembly GCA_019656275.1). NCBI lineage: Eukaryota > Viridiplantae > Streptophyta > Magnoliopsida > Ericales > Ericaceae > Rhododendron > Rhododendron kiyosumense. The sequence goes on along the minus strand of BPLS01000145.1, from coordinate 742,540 downwards.
GCAGCTGACCCCGCTGCCTCCCAATTTTTTTAAGAGATTGGTATAATTTTCACTCAATTTTACTCATTTGACTCCCCTTTAAAATTCATTTTTGCCCCAACCCATATGAGTAGAATTCATTTTTACTCATTCAACCCCACTTAAAAAAATCCTAGCTCCGCCCCTAATTAGTGAATGCCCATGCCTGAAGGCACGGCGTAACACATCTTGAATACAACTAAATTGAATTATAAAACTATTGACCACTTCCGCTAACGAAGCTGATTTATACGGGAAGGTCTGTTTTTTTAAATTAGGTTCATGCCCGTGCTTGAAGTTACGGCTCAAACAATCGCACACACAAATAGACATTGGACTCACGTGCAATATATCAACCATTGCCAAACGAACCCAACTACCAAAAAAAAAAAAAACCAAGCATATTAGTAGGAATTCCCCTTGCTTAAAGCCACAACACAACATAATATAATAGTGAGTTTGCAACTATCCAAAATTACAAATGGACCAGACAAAAACAAACAACAATAAAGTAAAAAAATGGTCCCACCACCTCAGACATGAACAAAAATATATATATATATATATATGGTCCCGCTGCCTAAGATATGAACATCAAGAAAAAAACCGGTCCCATCGCCTGAGACGATCGAAATAGATACCTTAGAATCGACAATATGATATTGTTGTGGCTTTCCTACATTCACCCAATATGACTTCCTAGTAACCCCTTGGCTCTTGGAAAGCACCTTAGTGATTGCTCTGTCCAGAATGAAATAGATTACTTTGCCCATCAACTAAAAATTAACACAAATACAATTGCACAGTCACGTTGAACACCTTAAATAGTAAGAGAGTTCAAATATCACAATTTTCGTTAGGATTTCTAAGGAGCTAGCAAACAATTTTGTCGGAAAAATTAATTTCAGGAGATAAGCAACATGTACGAACCGATACATGACAAAGCAACACATACTCAAATGAGAAAAAGGCCCAACAAATAAAATAGAAGTCAAGATCACTGACCCTCTTTTCCCTTGCCAAAGTCATTGAGAGTCCACCTTCCGAGAGGCTTTTCGATGTCAGTCATTAAGAGTCCACCTTCTTTTCTCCATGGTTGTTACCTTTGAAGGAGCCTGCAAGTCATAATTAACAACACACCCACAATCATATTAATCTTGAAGGAGTTATGATTTGAACATATGGGTGAAGTAATTGGGAACGAAAAAAAGACTTGAACACAGATCTCGGAGGAGATATGATCAGAACATATGGGCGAAGAACCATGAGACAGAAAAGTTATTTTCACGCGCTATATCAAAAAACTGCAACGCTGAAATTATTTTCACGCGCTACACCCCTACAAAATAGAAGAACCATGGGACAGAAAAGTTGGACATAACTATTGTGAGGGAAAAAGATGATGTTCATGATTGGACATAAATAAATCTCCTCTCAACATAATTCCTTAAACTATAGAACTGATTGGATATGATTCAGTAATTGGCTCACGGGGAAGTGGTAATGATTCAAACCGTGCTTTGGTCTATTGTTCAGTTCATTACCTATTTGAACTGATTGGATATGAGCAGTAAAAGGCTCACGGGGTAGTGGTAATGATTTAAAGCCTGAAGTTTTCTGTTTCTCTCTTCAAACGACGAAATGATAGGGAAAAAGGGAGGTTAAATGGACACATATGCATACACCAGAGCACTCATTCTCATGACAGAGCAAATAAAACTCTAGGGATTTTTGCATCAACTGGTTATCTATTGGTCACTTCAACTATGACAGAGCAATTCAATCTCCCGTCTCAATTCCATTTGCATGAGGCATTTTTACAAACACCTTGGATGCATTAAACTAAGGAACATACCCTTACCAAGGCAACCGCTCAAAGTATGAAAATAAGGAACGACCCACGCTGCAGAGTGTCCCAATTACCAGCTATACAATTTTTACGATTATGATCTCAAACTTTGGTCTTGCAAATTTCACTAATTTAAGGTCTTGTAAATTTCAGTAAGATCCCAGCCAATGCCTCAAGTGCGAATCTTTAATCCATTTTCAGAGAATCTTTCAGACGTTTTCCAATATTCATGCACTTACAGAAGTATAATGTGTTTTGGTGGGCTTCACCAATGTCTCGGAAAAAAATTAGGAAAAAAATTAAGTTTAGAATCCAATTCGTTTCCAATTACGTTGAAAAAAATTAAGATTCCTCTTGGTCACTTCGATCAGACTATGACACCCCCAAAACCAGATTAAAGTAGAGAATCCAATTCGTTTCCAATTAGAAATCGGTTTAAAGCACGAGAATACAACTTCTAGAATCGTTAGGTTACCTGGAATCAGATTAAAGCACGGAGATAGTAGCGGGGTGCGGATAAGCATGGAGAGAGCGGCGGAGGAGGAGGCGGTGGCGGAGGCGGTGGCGGAGGGGGAAGGCGGCACAGAGAGAGAGAGAGAGAGAGAGAGAGGGGGAAGGCGCAGAGAGAGACAGGGAGAGAGTCAGAGAGGGAGACGGATACGGGGTATTTGTGTGATTAGAAATTGCTCAGAAAAAGGATTAGTATTTACGGGCCAACTATTGTAGAATGGAGGGTGTAGATTTATAGAAGAGACAAATCTGAGCGTTGGTTGTCTTTTGGATTCAAACCGAGACCTCCCTTATTATATAGATATACTAGCGAATGCCCGTGCCTGAAGGCACGGCGCAACACATTTTGAAGACAACTAAAGCTATGGGTCGAGCAATGAGCAAATAGAGGACATGTTGAAAAAAATGGTAGGGACAAAGTAAAATATGGTATATTTTTGTTGTTGCAAAACTTTGATATGCTAATTACCTATGCCTGCAGCACTCCACAACAAAAAGTTTTATTTGTTAAGCCCCTACCCGTGTGTACAACTACCAATAATAATCTCAATCACATATACCAAGTTAATTGCACTGAACTATATTAATCCAAACTACAAAACTCAAAACCAATACCATATTGCATTCATAGAATCCATTTAACATGAATAAAAAATCTAAAAATTTATATAGAGTCAAATCTGATACGCTACGTAGGGGAAAAAGCAGGTGTTCAACATAGGTCTTATTGTCTTGAAATTTGTCTCTCTATCTGTCTCCCAAGAGTTCTCTCTATCTCCTTCATCCAAAAAGCACAATTAGGAACATGAATAACAGCCTAAAAAAATAATTAATGAGTAAGAATCTCTTCTTGTAAAAGTAAAATGATGACTAATAATAGTTACCTTAATTCTAGATCTTGTTTATTCGTCTCTCAACACCTTCATGGTACAATCATGACCTTTGTAGATGTACTTGTGAATATACTTAACAGATTTTATTCCAGGACAAACTTCCACATTGATATGAGAATTATATTTTCTCGACAGGTATGTATTGTATGGCACCACATCCCTTTTATCAATTCGTTGACCCCTTACAGTATAGAGAGAGTAAAGTACTAATGGCATTGGCAGGCATACCCCATGCATAAAAATACGATTAACTTCTTGCTCGTCATGAATCACCACAATTACATTTTTTTCTCGAAGACACGTAACCTTTGTACTGGAAAAATAAAACAATGCAAATATGAATCAAATATATAAAGTCAGATTAAGCAATGCAATTAAGTAAATAGTTATTACATTTTCTGCAAGTTACCGTCGAGCTGCATAAGAAAATGAAGAATTCACCGAATGCATAGGAAATAATTAATTTGATTATTACAACCAAGGTATGAATGAAACGGTTCAACTTACATGGCCATAGACGCTTAGATTGTCCATGATCAGTTAAAGTCCCAAGAAATTGTCTAAAATTTGAAAGAGAGTAATAGTCAAAAGTTATTATGGGAATAACAACAGAAAATATTTTAAAGATATATATAGACTCCCATAATATTAAATGAGTGACAAAAAAAAAAGGAACACAAAACTCCAGTTTGCGGTGTGTTTGGTTAACATCATAATATTTTCATCGATGCATATATGGTAACGTTTAAAAGAGTGTCAATAACAACACATGTTCTAATGAAACGAAGTTTAAAAAAAATGAGAAAAAAGGTTTACAATTACTCCATGTGTTAGTCTTGCAAAAAAATGTCGTTTTGACAACTATCAAGGAAGAAAAGAATAGGGTGATGCCGTTCAAAGAAAAAAAAAGAATAGGGCATTAATTAGTTTTGCACTCTTTCTTTTCCTATGTAGGTAGATATTAAAAGACATTAAAAAAAAAAAATTGCCCCTAGCCTCAAGTAAACACCTGCTTACAATTTTTTGTAAATATGTCTCTCATCGTTCTCTTCTTTGTCATTTTGATTTTAGACTTTCTAGACATTCAGAGCCGGCTTCAAAACCAGTCCTATCTCCTTAATTTTAGGGTGTAAATATGGCCCATCTTGGGAATTTAGGATTTTGAAAATAAGGAATGGATAGGTTAAATCTTTATTTTTGCATCTATGTCCGTAAACATTAAAAAACGTGGTGGTGTTAGCAAAATGAGAAACACAGTCTACCAATATTCTTAAGTCGTTCTATATCTATGAACATAAAAAAATCCGTGTCGATCTATATCTATGAACATAAAAAATCTGTATTGTTAGCAAACGTATTGTTAAAAAATTTGATTAAACATGAAAATCTATAATAATCACCAACAAAACTCCAAACCAAAAAAATATTAATGGGACCACTCATCACTTACCCCCTTTTTTCAATACGTTTGATGCTAACTCAGGCATACATGGCATCAAAACATCAAGAATGGTATTCCGTTCACGTAGAGCCTTAATCTTCATAGAATAGCGAAGGGCTATAATTTCGTTCTCGTAACGTCTTTATTTTTTTAAATTGTAAAGAAGGGGATTTAGCTCCGTGCATTAGAACTAAAAAAACAATTGAAGCAGAAGAACAAAAGATTACCTCACTATCGGTGTCTCGGTGATGTCTGTAATGGTCCTTATGGTTCAGCATCAGAAGTTGGAATAAAAAATCATCATTAAATTAGAAGTTGGAATTGAAAACTACTAACATTAACACATTGTATCGTGCCGATTAAAAAAAAAAACACATTATATCGTCTTTCCTTTACCTTTACCGGAACCTTTTTTGCTTGCCGCTTAACAGCGGTGGAAAGGGTGTAGATATCTCTGTCTGTGTGTATGAGAGAGAGAGAGAGAGAGAGAGAGAGAGAGAGGGGGGGGGGAAATTCACAGTCGTGATTGTGATTGTGATTGTAATTGTAAAATTTTATAATAAACCCCACAAAATCACAGCCGCGATTGTGATTCCAAAAGGAAATTCAAAAATTTTAGTAAGTGGCAGCCGTGATTGTGATTCAAAAATTATATAGATACTCACCTCAAACTGCATGTAATTCCAGAGCAAATGTAGGGAAGTAATGAGAAGAATGTAGGATTTGGGTGTACAGAAGGATTTTCAAATCA
>BPLS01000145.1:666140-727271 GCA_019656275.1 Rhododendron kiyosumense | reverse complement strand
TCTCTCTCTCTCTCTCTAATTTTGTTTTGATCGTCTCGATCTTTTGCACTACTTTTAAGTTTGAAGTGTTATGCGCAATAAGTGTGAAGTGAAATAAAATAAAAGTAAAAGTCGCAAGAATAATTGTTGTTTTGCTTTCACTGAGGGAGAATAGTAATGTAGTTTGTTTGCTTGCATGACATAGGTTCCCTATTGTAAAATATTGACAGGGAATATCATAATGTAGTTTGGAGTGTAAGATATAATTGTACCCAAGAATATATTCAAGTCTTAAAGTGAAAGACATGGGCATGTACTAGGTGTAGGTGATGTCACTCTCCATGTTCTAGATGCCTCGGAAGGCCCTCGTTGTATTCTACTCAGACTTGAGCAATAATATTCTCATGTGTGTTGTGTGATCCCCCACCCCCCCCCCCCCCCCCCCATTCTTAGTGATTGTACTCTCTCAGTGATTGCACATTTGTCACGAAGTGCCATTGCAAGTGTTCTTTGATCTTTTCCCTCTCTTCATTTTGATCCTCTTTGAAACTAAATGCGCTTTTCTAATGGAGTTTGCAGAGTAAATGCTAATTTCTAATCACAGTTCATATTAGTCACAGTTGTTTTTTATATTAATTTGTTGCATCTCTTTGTACAAACATGCACTTGCATGTATGGATTGAAGTAGTGTCTGTAATGGAGGTTGAGTATCAGAGAAATTACTTCACACGAAAAAATGGATGGTTGCACTATGGGTACAACACTTTTGTGTATAGTACTTGTACACCACTTGGTGTCGAACCATTTCAAGGTCCCACAAAAATAATTATCTTTACTGAATCCAACAGTTAATACCAATGGATGATACCAAGCGTGCATCGCACACACTAAAGACACTAGTATTTAAAGACAAACATAACTTTTTGCTTGATTTAGCCATTCAATTTGTTCAGAATATTTTTTGAAGGGCCTCTTTAGAAAAACAGTTCAAAAAGATATCGGTTAGTACTTGACATGTACATTCTTTGTTTTGGTGTCTAATCATACAGACCAAAAAAATAACGTATGTATCAAATACTCACCGATATCAGTTTGAATTGATTTTTTAAACGAACTCTTCAAAAAATGTTTGGAACAAATTGACAGACTCAAAATATGTGTGGGACCTCAAATAGGTCCCAGACAAGATGTTGTACAAGTGTTGTACCCATAGCAATTTCGGGTCGCAAGAGACGATAAATGGATTAGATTCTGTCATCTCAAATGGAGAAGAAGCATCACCTTGAGTTGGATGAAAGCGGTAGCCAGTTCAAAGAAATATCCCAATGCAACAAATAAGCTTCCTGTTGCTCCTCATTCATTGATGTCAGAATCCAACTTCACAAAATATATGTTTTAACTAACAACAACAACAAAAAATTAAATAAACGAGGACGAGCATAGGCAGGTCAGAGGCAACAAAACTTAAATAACTGCTCGCAATAAGTACAACACAGGAATGGTAGGAGGAAAACCTCATTCAGATACATGAGAGCCATGTTCAGTGGGAGCCGGCCCTGGTAATTCATCCACACGAACAAATTTCATCCGTGCAACAATAAGCACAAGAGCTAACAGGAGAAGGAGGACAAGAAGAAGAAAGCCAAACAACCAAGGCCCACCGAACGTGCATATGATATATCAACTCTTCAAGACCTGTATAACAGCGAGGCATGTGATATCTGTCCACAACGGATTTGTACAGACAAGGTAATTCAGCAATACCACCTGTTAGGATGACGAGGCAATGATACAAATACCATATGTATATTCCAACTAAATTTGGTTTACGTCAGATAACAATATAAACAGGCTCGATGTGGAAGCTCATAAGCTGGGCATTGACGACAAAGAGCTCTATCAGATCCCGTAACATTCTTAAAAGTGCTAGCCAGACTGTCACACCCCATCCCGAAAAATACCACGTTTAATTATTTTCCAAATGAGATGGACCCTCACCCCCTGGGCCCTGTTTGTTCAAACAGTAAATGAAACACCAGTCAGGTGTCCAACACATGAAAGCTTAACTTGCATATATACGGAGAATTCTATCATATAAGATGTGCCCACAGATATTCACAACATATACAAGCTCCAAAAATAGGCACATAACCAAAAGAGTTAAAAAAAAACTAGAGTAATCTATTCACAACTTTTGTCTAGACTCTGCAGTAGATCCATGTGCCTGTCACGCACCTAAAAAGAAAACATTGTGGAGGTGTGAGCTATCAACATGCTCAGTGAATGCTTTCTTATCCATAATAAGAGAAGCAATTTTGCCAAGCGCTATAAAATGAATTGAACAACAATATTCAGCACTAACATAGTAAATTTATAGGCTCTCGGCCATGGCTATAACAACACTAACATAGTACTTGTAACACCACTAAGGCAGTATTCATAATCACGCCACTAAGGCAATAGTATCCACGCCACTAAGGCTACGATCATATTCTCGCTTAGGATATATAAAAACATCGGCTCCAACCAAATAATAACAATTTCAATATGAACATAACTTTACACAATGTCTCATCTTCCCGCTATTAAAAACAAGTAAACCCACCTTGAAGCCCAGCAAAAAAGTATCAACACAAGCTCACTCCCTACATGGAGTCGCGGTACTCGTCGCCACCTCCGAACCTGGCGTGTAACACATAAATCCACACATGTGAGTATTATTATTGAGATACTCATAAAATGAAAGAAATGCGAAGACTTGTGTTTATACCCATTTTTGGCCAAATTCTAAAAAGGAATTTGTTAATGGATTAATGGCCCAAAATAACATTTTGGCCGTGGTTGAATTAGGCCTTGATTGAATTGAGCCTTCAGTCAAATTTATAGTGGGCCACAATTAGGCCAAATTGAATTTGGAAGGGCTAAATAGAGTTTGAAAATTGATTGGGCCGCATTATTTTGAAGCATGGCCCAATTAGTTAAAGACTTAAAGCCCAAGCCCAAATCAATAAAAGCCAAGGTTCATTGTCAAGCCTAGGCCCACTTATCAAAAAATAAAAAAATTGTCAAGCCTAGGCCCATGTAATCCGCTTTCATTAAAGGCCCAAATTCGTTTTTCAGGTCTGGGCCATTTATCAGGTCTGGATTATTTCGGCACAATAAGGAGGAGGTCATATGGTGGAATGAAAAGTATGGAATACTGTCTCAGACCTACACAGCCCCACCACTCAAGGGTGACAAAGTCAACAAAAACGACCTTAAAGTAATTGCCTTCTTTGGGAAGGGTTGAAACTGCTCAATGAGACCTGCACAAGCAGCTCAAGGGTAACCAAGTCAAGAAGGCCATAAGCTGCTTAGTCATGCTTGAGAAGTAGCAATGGCCATCATCCTTCAACGTGAAGCAAGGACACATGGCATTCATGCAGCCCATATAGCCTAAACAGCTCAATCAGGCCTGCACAAGCTGCTCTTGCACAGGCTGCACAAGCTGCTCAATCAGGCCTGCCTAAGTAAGCTGCTCTTGTGAGCAGCTTACTTAGGGTTGCTTGGTCTTTTATTACAAGAAAAAAAAGGCCAAGTTCCAAAAATTCCTTTTTCCTTGAGTCTTCTTACAGAAGGAACCAATTTAGAAGCATCAAGGACCCACGACAAAAAGTGGCTGAAAAGTCTTGTTCCTTATAACCTTAAAAGTCCCATGATTGCCCTTTTGGCAAATATCCGTGCAAAAGAGGTAATTAAGGCCTGAAATAATTGCTTTTAGGCCTGAAGCAAAGCATGCATGCTAAAGTTTTGGAGTATGGAGCAAGTTATAAGGACACGTGGCACTCATGCATGGATCTAGCCCAAGCAGCTCAGCCCTAGAGGAGGACAATTGGCAGCCACACAGCTCATGCATGCAACTTTGCCTATAAATACCAGAATTGAAGGCCTTAGCAAAGGTCCACGACCAAATCAAGCCCAGCGCTTATCTCAATTACATTTCAATTACCTTTACTTTCCAGCAAAGTTTGTACTCAATCTAGCCGAGCCTGGATCTTATTTCATTTCCTTGTACCCAAACTTTGTTAAGCCATTAATGGAGTTCATTTAATTTTCGTGTAGTCCTGTTTTCTTTTCTTTCCATTTTCTAACAACGGTTAGGAAATTTTAAGTCCTTTGTAATCTAAGGCATTCAAGCCCTAAAACGAATTTGGATTGCAATCCAATCCTGGCACACTCGCAATGCAAGTTTACTTAGTTTTGCTCTTTTTGAGGAAAACAACTTGCTTTATCTAGATTCCTCTATATGAGACCATTACTCTAGCATCATGACCCTTCCAAACTAACCACATAATAGAATTCAGCACATCGGAATACATAAGAGAGTGTCATTTTCATAATCGTAAAGTCACCCAGTTAGATGAATTGCGACTAGAGTATAACATACTTTCGTAGGCTCGACCACACATGATAAAATACCTATTTGACAGCCATGGAGGAACAACTGTTCCACGTTGCAAACCAAACCCATTTTTCCTTCTTCCTTGTCTACTTCCTTCTTGTCCAATTCCACAAATCTGTGCACATAAAACCATTCAACTAATAGAGGACCACTGTTATTGTTAGTACCTAGGCCTAATCCACAACAGATTACACCAATTCCATCCCAAAACCTCTGTTCAAATCTAAGGTTCTTCTTTTTCATGGCAAATCAAGTAGAATTAACAGCTAGCTAGGAAATTAGACTATCATCTATTAAGCTATGCACACAAACAAATTATTTCACTCAACAAACCACTTCCACCATTTACTAACATGGCCTTCCTTTTTCAAATACTAATAATAAAAACCCCAAGAACAACCCACCTCAATTACAAGACATATTAACTGACCAATAAGCAAAAGAGGCGAAGAGTTACCTACCGAAGTTGAAGCACTCTCTGAACGTGTTTCTTCCAACAGCTTGGTCCTAGGTTTGTTCTGTTTTTGTTTTGTTTTTTCTATCCTCACCCATGTATATCAACAAGCACACTTGCACTCCTTACCTTCCACGTGCACACCAAACATGCCCTTCCTAGTCTTATCTCACCAGGACAATCCACTTTCATTCAAGGCAGAAGTCTTGGTGACAATATTCTTCTAGCTCAAGAATTGATGAGGAATTAGCCTAGAAAGAATCTTACTCCAAGATGTGCTGTTAAGATTGACCTGAAAAGAGCTTATGATTCACTTAGATGGGAGTCCGTGAAGGATTCTATTCAATAAACATTAATTACCTGCCCAAAGGATACGTGATCAATACATAAATGCTGGTAGAAAATAAATAGGCACTCAACCAAAAAGAACCTATCGTAAAAAAAAAGAAGCAAGGAGGAACATAGGTCTCACTTTTTTCTTAGAGGCCATACTAAACTAAAAGCACTTGAAGGAAGTTAGTTTAAAAGCACTTGAAGGAAGTTAATTGCAGTACTTACCCTAATATAGATAACTCTACCCAGCTCTTCCCCTAGCTACCATAGCAACAGGAGCTACTAGAAAGGCAGGAAAGAGAAAGTGCCTTAGAGAATGGAAAGTGAGGGAAGGAAGACCAGGGGAGTAAGAGACAACCAATCTTCCGAAACCGGGATTTTGGTTGTCTAACTCGAGGTAAGCGACCTTCCTTAAGGATCCCAGAGTGCAGTTAAGGTCTTATGTTTATAGTGCAGCAGCAGGAATGGTTTGTTGCAGTGGCGGTGCGGTGCCTGGCTCTATCGTCTGTACTCTGTATGCCCATCTTTCATTAGCAAGAATGCCTAACAAAGCTGTCGGAAAGGCTTGGGATTTTGGTCTGATGAGGAGGCTTTGTTTATCCGAACGTGGCACTTTTTTGACTGATATGTTAGAATGGTCCTCGCAATACATTGTTCCAGTATTTCGCTATTTCTTTCCTTCCAGAGAGATTTACCCTCTTTCTGAGGAAGAAGCTTCTTACCCGTATTCAGTAAATCAATGACTACGTAATACTGAATCTAAAGTGCCATGTTGGTCGGCGGTTTCAATAACTCTGCTCCTTGAAAAGAGCATGATACGCGCCGATATCGGAGATAGCACACTCACGTTTTGTTTTTTTTACAACTACAGCCCTATAGTTTTAGGAATTTACTTTGAGAACCCACATAAAGAGAATAAAACTCACTTTTAATATGAATACTTCTTTTCTTTTCTTTTTACATAAGAGTCGGCCAGGTCTCACATGGACACTCCTGTAGAAGCACAACTCTCATAAAACATATTTTCTTATTTGAGGTATAAGATAAGGAGATAGCAAACTTGTGCACGCTCAACATACTTCTATGTAGACTATAAAGAAGAAAACATTTTAGCATCTCAATTGATAACTATTCTACCACCACACCCAAACACATACGCACCCACACTCAGAATAGGGGCAGGGCCCACGCACACTACACACACCCAGTGCGTGTGGGATCCAACTCTATTGTGAGTGTGGTGTGTGATTTCGGTGTTTGGGTGTGATTTTAGAAATTTTGCTCAATTGAATGTGTATGATATCTCTGGAAGCATTATGTAAAGGGCCCATCATATGCCAATCTCTGTAACAAATAAGGAGACAGGATGTAAACAGCCATTGTTGCATGAAATGCGATAACGATATTCTCAAATTTTAAGTGGCTTGAAGTAAAACTCAGCTTCCCACCCATGTGCCAATTTGAAGAGCTTGGGGGAGGGGGCGAACCAGCAAGTATCTAAAATTGTGTAAATTGGTTTTGACCTCAAAGTGAGACTGTTGGCAACAAAGAAAACTATCCAAAATCAAGAAGAGCAGAGATTATAAATATAAACCCAACTCACAGAATTTTCCACAAAGCCCTTGTGGGCAAGCTTTTCTGGTCACTGTTCCATTTTCCCCCGCACCACCCTGGTTTTGACCTAGTCCTCCCCTAAAGCAACAGAAGAAAACACCCAATGTTACCCAATAAACTAATATTGAATAATAAGATGAAATATAAGCGTAATGAAAGGACAATCTAGTCTCTCTACAAGACCACAAATGTTGTGTTTTGGCCGCCATTTGGTACTAGTGAAAATGTAACTGGTAAGAGCTCAGCGAAGTAGATTGCCAAAAATGGTTCATCGGTCATGCCTACATCTCTTTGTTTCCACAAATGAATTTTGGAAAATATTTTTTCTCATTCATAATAGTCATTCGTAAATGAAGAAGGCAACAAAGGAATGCCGCCAGTGCACAAAACAAAAGCAAACAGCCAAAGAACAGAACCTCAACAGCAATGCCTCCATCTCCAAGAGATGGCCTTTTAGCTAGTGTTGGACATGCTGCTTGTTGAAGGGATACCCTGTGTCATTAAACTAGCTGGAGGATACTCAGCCCAATGTTTTTATGACCCTCATTGAGTTGGAAGTTGCTCATTAACTGATACTATATTCCTTGAGATCTCAGTAGCAATCGCATTTAGGTGGAATACCATAAAAATCATAACTTGGCCTATATGCCGATTGGTTCAAATTGTGTATCAGAAGAGTAAGTTCTAATTTATAACACTACTCATTTCAGCAGCTACAAAACAAATTCCAGATATACAGTCACATAACAATTAGCACACAAGGACAGTGACAGGACCCTATACAAAATAAGTAGAAGAATGAAAAATGCAAGAAAGCTCCAAATTAATGTGTTTTATTTCCTGCTTTAGTTTCAATTTAAAACAAACTCAAGTTCTTTAATTATGCTTTAAATGAGCCAACATACACTAAAATGAGTACAGTTGCTTGCTGCAAGATCTACCACCAGTTCATCCTTAGACTCCCTTCAAGCATTTCCAGGCAGATAAACTAAATTGATCCAGCTTATCACTTAAGCATCACATTTGGCACAATCATGAACAGCAAATAGAAGCCACTTAACCCAAAACATGAAGAGGAGAGAATTGCCCTTGTTCGGTTGTAGGCTTGGAAAAAAAATTTCAAACCCAAATTCACTCATTATCTATATTTCCAATCATTTCTCTTTCCACTCATTACCCCTGTATCTAATCTTTAATCTCATTTCTCTCTCTATATCTCATCACTCATTACTCATATCCCTAATTATTACCCTATTTTCTCTCCTCACTCGTTACCCAAAAATTTTCCAAACTCACAACCAAACAAGGAAACCACCAAGCCAATGCTCTATAAATCTGGAAAAAAAAAGTCATCAGACAAAATAAATGGAAGCAAAAAAGGAAACCAAGAAACTTGTACATGATAACTTGTTCATTTAATTTTCAACAGAAAACTAGGATTTGCACAAACCTGGTGTGAATGTTGCCTTTCACCCAAGCTATTGGTTAGTATATACATCTCCAGCGGAAAATGTATGACCAATGGAAGTGAATACGTCCACCGCCTCCACCGTCACCATTCTGACTACCGAGGCCCCAAACACTAGAAAGAATGCCAGACCCACTGACATTTAGCGAATGCAAAGACACAAGAATAGTTACTAGATCCACTGCTGGGACTTAACTCTCTGTGTTCAACTCCCAAACAAAACGTTGTAGGGCTCGAAACCAAACTTCAATCGTGTTTTTTTTTTTTTTTTTTCTAAAAAAAAAAATGAACGTTTTGTAGTTTCGAATATGAAACTCCGAAAACATTTCTTCCCGTCGGTTTTAAATTGCCGGACTAACCATATTTTGGACATTGTCACACCTAATTCAGGTTTTAAAATTCCGATTACCTTAGATTCCTATGATTAATTAATTCACTCACATGAGTACATTTTAAATCCGAGGGGATCAATCTCATATTTTCGGTTATTCGCTTCCGAAATTCCCAAGGCTGACTTGTAACGAATATCCGAATGGGGATAATTAAAAGTCAAATTTGTTTGGTTTTTGTTAGAGCATCTCCACTCCTTACGAAATTTTAAAGTGTCGTTCAGAATATACATGACACATATTGTTCACAATCTACAATTTTAGAGAGAGATCGAAAAACCACTTTTTCGGTTAAGTAATACACTATTTTGATTCTTTAGAAGAAAATATTTTGAAGAGTTCGATTGGAGATGCTCGTAAAAGAATGGGGGACAATAGGAATTTTCTTTAAAAAAAAATTACAAATTACTCCATCAAATTCAAAAACTAAAAAGGGAGGGTAAACAACCCCTCATCCCGTGTTTCCTTTCACAACCCCCCACAAACAAACAAAAAACTCACGAGGAAGGGAAAAAAAACTAAAGATATCACGGTTGTTTGTAACATCTAACATAAGATGAATCCATGTATGTGTAGGTCTCACTTCATAGAAACACTGTATTTAAATTACAACTTTTACCCCTTTTTTTTTTGTAAGTACCCGAAATTTAGACAAAAAAACGCTTTTGAGGCTAAATGAACTAAACTTTGGATATTTTTTCAAAAATTTGGGTAAAAGTTGTAATTTTTTATTTATCTTGTCGAGACGAATTATGATTTATAAAAATTTGATGCAAAATTAACAATGCAAAAAAAATTGAACAAGGATAACAAAGAAATGCCAAAAAGTCAAACGACTTTTTTTTAAAACAATTTTAACTTTTAACTAATTTGCTTAAAACTAGAAATCAAGCTAGGTGAAATTGGTTCTCTCATTTCTCCCTTGAGTAGAGATAAGAGTGCGAGCCCCACGAGGGGTGGGTTTGGGATTAAGGGATATGAATAATCTCTCAACCTCCTATTGACAACATACTAACACTTTACTGACCATTGCTAATAAATACAATATTGGCAAACAAAAAAACTGATTTGTTTATAAGTTATTATATATAAACTAAAGTGTTTGTACTCATATTCATAGGAATATTTTTTTAATAAAAGTAGTACGAAGCTAATACTGCTTGGAGAAAGTGCTAGGGATTGACATCTCAACACCGCCCTATCACGTGCTCTTCACGTACGAGGTTTTTTATTTTATTATTATAAACAAATATCAATGCAAGAGTTTTTTTTGAAAAATGATTTTGCCATTTCATTTTTTTGTTAACGCTATTATCCTATAAGTGTATTTTTGAGCAAGTAT
This sequence comes from Rhododendron kiyosumense, assembly GCA_019656275.1. Classification (NCBI taxonomy): domain Eukaryota; kingdom Viridiplantae; phylum Streptophyta; class Magnoliopsida; order Ericales; family Ericaceae; genus Rhododendron; species Rhododendron kiyosumense. The sequence goes on along the minus strand of BPLS01000145.1, from coordinate 717,251 downwards.
TTTTTTATATCAAAAAAACACTTATAGGAGAGTGACATTAAAAAAAAGAGAGATAAAATCAATAACCTATTTTTTTTTATCAATCAATAAATGTCTAGTCTGTTCTTAATAAAACAAATAAAGGATATCTCAAGCTTTAAATAAAATTAATTATCACACTAAGTACTCGCGGTCCCAACAATTCAACTGTCAATTTCCATGTGAAGGAAGTGAGAAAATGCCTTGGGTTACAAGCTCGTTGACTATTGTACGAGTTTAGCTGCCCAATGTCCGGTAGCCAAACCAGGGAACGCGGGACCCAAACTTCCATTATTTTATACTCACCGCTTTACTTGTACTTTAGCCACCCATACTTGATACCCATTTGGTGAATGTACAGAGAGATAGGGAGAGCGAAAGAGTAATCTTGATTCGAACAAGTAATAAAGGAGACAAGACGAGTGAGAAATCCACCACCTCACAGACAAACCCTTTGATTCGTGTCTTCCAATTTTTGCTTTGATTCTTCATTCGAATTCCTCTCTCTCTCTCTCTCTCTCTCTCTTTCTGTAACTTGTTCTCATTCTCTCATTGCTCACCCGAGTCACCAAAGCGTGGTTCTTATAATCTAAAGGTTATTTCATCTGCTATCGATTGATTTTAGGTCGGAACCTCCAAGAAAACGAACAGTCTCGAGCCACCAAGTGCCACTGCAGGTGTTGTTTGATCTTTTCTCTCTCTTCATTTTGATCATATTGTTTTGAGGTTGCAGAGCAAATGCTAATTTGTAAACACTGTTCTATTTAATCACAGTTTTTTTAATCAATTATAGGTTTAGTTGGTTTGTTATACTGGTACTTGATATTTGTATATCTCTCATCTCTGTATGTACATGCATGTATGCATTGAATCATTGTCTGTAACATATCCAAGATTTTTGTTGGTGAGGAATAACCATTCTCTAGTTAAAAATTTTATGCTATGTTTGGTTTGGTTTTTGAATATTTTTTTTGAAAAATAGTAGGGATAATACGTGGAGAGATAGAGAGAGAAATGTTGGAAGTAGGGGAATCTAGGGGGTATTTTTTGAAAAATTCTTTTTGAATTGTAAAGAGAACAAAGCATATTCTTCGATGGAGGTTGAGTATCAGCGAAATTAGTGGGCAAAACGTCCAACTTTGATACATCTTATAATGCTTAAAGGGCAGGTACACAGATTGTTGGGAAAAGAAAATTGTCTACATGCGTTATATAGTGTTTGATGATTGTGGTGGTACTGGTATCATAGTTTTCGACGCCGGGGAAGGCCCTGCGTTCCTAATCTGTTCCCCATCCCGGATCAAATAAGAAAATTAAAAAATCTGTTCCCCATCCAGCACGCACATGGCACACCCCAAAATGAATGACATGTAACATGCCCTAAGTGAAGGACATGTAACGGGTAAGTAATTTCACGCCATGCCATGGCATGGCATCGGCATGGTGTGTGACGTGTGTCACAAGGCACAATAAATAACAATACTGGGTTGATGGAGTCTGGTAATTAGAATGAGCACAATCTAAATTCCTTATCAAGGATCCATTGTAGGGTGAACTCTTAAAGTATCCCAGGAACATTATTTATTTGAAATGTCATCCTAAAATTTACAGTGATTGCCGATCAATTAAAAATAAAAAATTTCAGTGATGAAAGACACGCGGGATGATTATATAGATGGAAAAAAGTGTTGAACGTTCTGAGCGAAAAAAATTAAAAAAAAGTGTTGAACGTTCCTAATATCACCACACTTGTCAAACTTTCTGATTTCTTACCCCAAACCAAAAATTCAATAGTTTAAAAGTTACCTTATGCCAGATTCTGTAATACTGTTGTGGATTTTGTATGATCTTTACCCATGAATTTTGTAAATGTGGTGCATAAGAAACATTTGAGATTGTGGTAAATTGTGTCAGAGTTGATGCAAGGTATCTTGGAAATTTGAACCTCAATTGCATGTCATAAGTTTACTATCTTTGTTAGAGGAGCTTCGCTTTTGATGTGTTCTTCAAGCCATTAGCACTGTTGAGCTTGTATCAACATGGGCTACGCACTAGTGCGATAAAAATTTGATTTCGACCAACTTCATTTACCGGCAATTTCAGACAGTCTCTGTATTTGTGTTTCTCCTATCTTTATGTGTGAATGTGTAATTGATACTGACACCACATCATCATCTGTTCGAGGTATTAAACAATATATTGTAATTCTCCTTCTATTCATAACTCTTACTTTTTGGCTGGTAATTGTTCTAGATTTATGAGGATGACAGCTTCAAGGCTGATGTTTTGGTCTTCAGGGAATGAACGAATAACAAGTCCTCTTAATTCTGGTTTCTTCCGAAAGCAAAGATAGCAGGGTCTGAGTTTTGGTGTTTCTGAAGTTTGTCGCACTTTTAGTAAGTTTATGATTGCATGCAGGCTAATAGCCCATTTTTGGTGTGGTCAAGGTTGAGTGATGGGCGCACGGCAGAGGGTTTTTATATGGGTTCTCAAGTGTTATTTCTCTCTCCATTTTTTGCAAGCAAATGCAAAATTTCGATTTTGGAGAATGAATGAAGATATAGAACCTGAGGTATTGCTTCCGAGCTGGGTTAGCAAGAGTCCCTTTGAGATGACAAAATCTATTCTCTTCATGGTCTCTTGCCTTCTTACTGGCTTAATTGGGATCCTGACCATTGCCTACACTGCCTTCCAATGGAGAAGAAACCTCAACTTGAGTTGGATGAAAGCCATAGCCAGGTCAAAGGAAACCCCCAATGCAAACAATAAGGTTCCTGTTGCTCCTCATTCATGGATGTCAGAATCTGTGTCTCGAGGAAAAAGTTTAAACTGCTGTATATGCTTTGTGTCAGTGTCTCCCTCTCAAGCTGACGGACCAATTGTGGCCTCAGACACTGTTCTACACTCCTGTAGCATATGTGGTGTGGTAGCGCACCTGGGCTGCTCTGCGAATGTACACAAGAATTGCAAGCGTGTGTCCATGGTTGGGTATGGGCATATGATGCATCAATGGGCTGTCCGGTGGACTGAGGGCACAGATCAAGCTGATGAATCTTCTTTTTGTATATATTGTGAAGAGCCTTGCAATGGGTCTTTCCTTGGGGGATCTCCCATATGGTGTTGCTTGTGGTGTCAACGGCTTGTACATGTTGACTGCCACAGTAGCATGTCCGCAGAAACAGGTGATATCTGCAATTTGGGTCCATTAAAAAGGCTGGTTTTATCCCCCCTTTTTGTTAAACAGTTGAAACGTACTTCCTCCGGTAAAATTTTGAGGTCGATCACATTTGGAGCTAGTGAAATTGCATCTTCTGTGCATGCTACTATTAGGAGTCAAAGCAAGAAGCATACATGGGTAAATGAAGTTTTTTCAGATGCAGTCAGCCCTACATCCGCAGAAAGTACAGCTGAAACCCATTACACAGTCTGTGGTTCTCCTAGAAAGGAGGAAAGTAAAAATATCAACTCAAGTATTAATAGTGCAGATCAGCAACAAGTTGGTGATACTGTGAAAATATTGGATTCTAAGACTATTTTGAAAAGAAGTTCATCAGTCAGCCAAAAGGGTGAGTCTCAGATTGCTGGATCAAAACACAGATACGAGTTGATTGATTTGCTACCAGATGCAAGACCCTTGTTAGTTTTCGTTAACAAGAAGAGCGGGGCTCAGCGAGCGGATTCACTCAGGCAATATTTGAACATGCTATTGAATCCTGTTCAGGTCAGATTTCTTTGACGGCTTTGATTTGTTCTCTCTCCCCCAGAGTGAATACTTATGGTACCAGAGTGAAGACATAAACCGTATGTGTTCCCTCTGTTATCATTGGTTAATAATTATTAGATTGTTAACCAACAACTCATCTAAAAGCTTAAGCTATTAGAGAAAGGGGCAACTTTATTATTCATATTCTCAACATGCCCCTTCACGTGGGCCAGGCTCTCCTCCATAAGCGGGCTAAAAACATGTAAAGTTTAATCATTAGGTAGGTGGTGAGGTTCGAACACAAGATCTATTGCAGCATTGCCTGCTCTGATACCATATTGGATTTTTAACCACCGACTCATCTAAAAGCTTAAGCTATTAGAGACAAGGGCAACTTTATTATTGATATTCTCAACAATAATCTTGAATGTAGTCTTGACGAAAACTGGATCCACGCAGTTTTCTTTACTATGTTCTTTCATTAATATTCCTTCTTATAGGTTTTTGAGTTGAGTTCGTCTCAAGGGCCTGAAGTTGGTCTCTACTTATTCAAGCGAGTGCCCCACTTCAGAATTCTTGTATGCGGAGGAGATGGAACAGTTGGCTGGGTTCTGAATGCCATAGACAAACAAAACTTTGTATCTCCTCCTCCAGTCGCGATTCTTCCTGCGGGAACAGGAAATGACTTGGCCAGAGTTCTTTCTTGGGGAGGTGGTTTGGGTTCAGTAGAAAGACAAGGTGGCCTTTGCGCAATGTTACACCACATAGATCATGCTGCGGTAACGATTCTTGATAGATGGAAGATTGCAATTCTAAATCAGCAGGGAAAAAAGCTTCAACCACCCAAATTTATGAACAACTACCTAGGTAACTCCATATGTTTAATTTTCTGACCACTCATGGTAGTATGGAGTATATTGCGAATTTGCGATGTAGGTTAGAAATTGGTTTCTATGATGACAAACACGCATGCCCGACACGTAAGTGTAACAGGGTTCTGATTTTAAAATTTTAAGTTTCGATAACCAAGGAGAATGTCTAGAATCTAGATTGTCAAGTGGTATCATATCTTATTTCTCGAAAATAATAAAGACTCATCCAAACAGCCTTTCAGCATAACTTTGCTGTTTTCGTTTGAGGTGGAACTGTCTTCTGGGTTTAGACAAATGGTGAAATACTTTTTCTTTTTCTGTGAATGCTCCTTTTGCGGAAGTATGTGACCATCTTTACATCTAGGTTACATAGATTCCAACAAACTTGTGAAGTTTCCTATGTTGGACACTTGTCACTTACGCAAGGGTATAGAGATGTTGTTTCCCGTTGAGTTTGCTTTGGAAACAATGCATAGAATCCGTTTGTACGTATAAAATGTGCTAGGTTAACTGTAAAGCCTAAAACTAATTGTCTACGAAACATGGAATATAGCCGTATCTTAGTACCCATGGAGAGGAGAATTACAAGAAGACAGGATCATTCACATATCCGGATGCGAAACCTCATCCAAGTATTTGTACTACACATATTAGACATAGTTATATGTCCTTGCCTTGGATGACACGTGCTTAGTAGCAGACCATCAGAAGACCTCAATGTATGCATTGATGGTAGTCAAGTATGATGGTTCCAATGATAATAATGCATGTTTGTAGGATGTCTCGCCATTGGAAATTGAATAAGAGAGAATACAAAATCCTTCGATTTTTTGCAGGATCTTAACTTCTTCTATTAGTACTCTTGCTTTCACCTTTTCTTTTTCTTGAGAAGTCTTGCTTTCGCAACTACTTCTAGATCCACTACAAAGGAAGTATAAATATAACTGGCAGTGAAATTATCACTACCACTTACAGCCGGAGATTACATGGTGGTTCCATGGCCTTGAGATCATGGAAACTATCAACTACCACCGTTTTCCTTCAATTTACATTCTTATTTCCCTTTATGTATCGTAACAATATGGGTTTGGCAAATGAGGTTTTACATTTGACCCATTATTGGTCTTCTAGTGAGACTGGAATCAGTTTCCGTACGGCAGTACCTGGTAGTATGTTGCTCTATGATAGGGAATTGTGCTTCCCTCCATCTTGCCTTCTTTCATTTTCTATTTTTTGGTGTTTCATTTCATTTTAAAATTTCTTATTTTATCAAGGACTATCTTGTGCAATATGGTGAGAAGCACATAATTATTGTTGCAGGCGTTGGGTGTGATGCAAAAGTTGCCCTGGAAATCCATAATTTAAGGGAGGAGAACCCAGAAAAGTTCTATAACCAGGTAATGAATAATTACTTACAAAAGTGATATAAACTAAACTTAGAATGTACTAGTTGATTGTGTAAGGTTCTATGGAGACTCAAAACAGGGGATAGTTCTTTGTTGCAGAACCTCTCATGGGATATGGTGAAACCTCTCTAGCACCTCAGCCGATGATTCATTAAAGAATCTAGTAAACCTTGCTCTCATTGATAAAGAACTTTCGCTTTGTTACAGGGAGCTTAATTCAAGTTCTCTTGTTCAATGTTCAGGACCAGATACAATTGTACGGTTCAGCTCCCAAAGGTCTTAGATACCCCATTTTGCGAGCACTCCTACTGCCTTTAACCTATAGATACCTTTACTCCCCCGCTGGTTGCTAGTTGGGGCCGAAGGAGATGGGAAACCAATGGTGCACTGGCTACCACTTGGGACCTGACCAGGATAGGAGCTATCCAACATGCAATTCCCAGATTAACAAAAAAAAAGCTGCAAAGAAAAACAGAAGTTAGGATTTAGGCTTTAGTCATCATATTATAGGGAATAAAAACATGCTCAAATTTATTTTAGTTGTCTTATTCACAAAATATACATCTTAAATCAACTTGCAGATGACACCTATCACCAATATTTATTCACATTTTAACTTGGATGTCGTGGCATGCGTGATGCTGTGCAGAGTTGCGTACCTTGCAGAGTTGCAGTTCAACTAGATGGATGAAATATGTGGATGGAAATTTTTGTTTAAGCATAATGAAGAATATCAGGAGGACTTACTTGAGATGTTGCATTTACATTGCATTTGGCAGTTATCTAAGTTTTGGCCTGGTCTCAACAGGCAGTTGCTGGTTTAGTTTTTGGGAATGGATTGCAGTAAAAAAAGCAATGATCTTATTTTGCAGCTGTCAATGATAAGAAGCAGCTAAATGGATGTGCTCCCTTTATATTGGTATAGATATTAGCATTGAGAAAAAGGCAACTTTCGGACCATATATGTTGGATAGATGGATAACTTGAAGCCCCTCCCTTAGGCTCCAACCTCAGACTCTTCTATGTGCCTTGGCTTCCTCACCCCCGGCTCACTCCCGTTTCCATCCCTGCCCGGCTTCTGTTTTGGCTTCATGCAGCTATGGGATAGTTAGTTGAGTTGCTGATAGAGGCTTGGGATCTTTTCAAAGGCCATTGTGTGGATGCCTCAAGATATTGGATTGGGCAATGCAACATTGCATGGTTGGGAGTGATGGGCTAAATTTGGCATTTCAGACTCCAGTAAATGTAAACTGCATTTCAAACCCACGTTCTTACCTTAGTTTCTCTGTTTTGCCAACTCTCATGCTTTTGGTCTGACAACATGTAGTCGCAATCCTACTGGATTGAGTATTATGTCGCTAGCAACGAAGTTGTTTAAACTATGTCGTCCACCCCTTCTGGTACCTGGTTTTGTGGGAAAATGGAGTCTTCTACTAGAGAGTTGACATCACCAAATTAATGAACATTTGCATAGCTCTGGTTGTCGTCTAATATTTGGTGTAGCTGCAAGGCTTCACCTAATTATCTGGGAGAAATACTTGCTTGTGTTTTTGTCCTTTTTAGTCTGCTACAGTTACATTTCCCCCAATATGGAGCACAATTATAATAATTTCAGTAGTAGTTGACAAGCTTCTGTTTTTTCATTTTACCTTTTTTCACTTTTCTCTTCTTTATGGTCTTTTTTTGTGTTGGTATTGGTAGGTGTTTGCCTCTTTGCCTGGGTTGGCTACGTTTTTATGAGGATTGCAAGTTGCTTATTAGCGCTTATTCCTTAATCTAGCTGATTTTTATGAATGATTTTACTGCAGTTTATGAACAAAGTTCTTTATGCAAGAGAAGGCGCTAAGACTATAATGGACAGAACATTTGAAGATTTTCCTTGGCAAATTAGGTTGGAGGTGGATGGAGTGGAGATAGAAGTCCCTGAGGTGGGTTTGCAAGCTGCTTAATTGTCTGTGAAGATCTAAGGTTCTTGCAATTGCTTCAGAAATCAAATCTTATGCTGGCTGAGCTATATTATGCGTTCTTTGTGGATGAATTGGTCATCAAGTAGTTCCAAGACATCTATAAAATGTTTTTAACAATTCGTTCCAAAGTGAGAGTGTTTGTCCCCTGTTTAACTCCCAAATTTACTTGTGTGTTTACATTATGCATTTTTTTTTTTTCCTTTTTCAGGTGGTTCTGTAATATTTTTTTCATCTGTTTAAAATTTCTTTCTCTACGGTTTGGTATTTTATAATGATTGTGGTAGTTACCAGTTTTTTTGTTTTTGATCTTGTGCGGTAGTTAACAGTTTATTCACTGATGTTTTTGTAGATTGAATTTTGTGCTTCAACTAAATAGTGTTCATGTGCTCTGCAGGATGCAGAAGGTGTTCTTGTAGCTAATATTGGAAGCTATATGGGTGGGGTAGATTTGTGGCATAATGAGGATGAAACTCATGATAATTTTGATCCGCAGTCTATGCATGATAAGGTGCTGGAGGTTGTAAGCATATCAGGGACGTGGCATCTTGGAAAACTTCAGGTTCTCCGGCCACTAGTTTCTTTTTTTCAACTTGTTTGTTCCTGTCTAATTCTTTGTTGTTGAAGTTTGAACTCTTTTGCATGGGCTTCAGAATTATATGCTACTACTTTTTTACCTAACTCATACTCCTGTAAATTGGCCTTGAAACCTTCAGAAAAATATTTCAAAGAGCATAGCATGGCATAACTTGGCGCAGAAACCATGTGTCACACTTTTTTTTTTAGAAGGAGTTTAATTGGTTTAAATATTCGAGGTCTATCTTTGCTCTAAATAATCTACATTTGAAATGGTCTTTATCCCTAGTATGTCGATTTTGATAGACATGCAGTTACTTATCTCAACTCAAACTTGGGAAGATTTGTTACGATTGAGCCATCAATGCACTTTTCAGCTACTGCTTCTTGCAATTCTCAGGGCTTCTGTTTTCTGTGTTAATAGGTGGGGCTTTCACGGGCTCGAAGGCTTGCCCAAGGGCAGTCAATTAAGATTCAGCTTTTTGCTGCATTGCCTGTTCAAATAGATGGGGAACCTTGGTTTCAGCAGCCATGTAAATTGGCCATTTCTCACCATGGGCAGGTTAGCCCTGACACAACACGCAAGCTAATTATGCCTTATTTATGGGTTTTTGCTTAAAACAATCTTTCTATGCTGAAGTTTTTTTTCGGTGTAACGAATCTCAACGAAATACATAAATGTTAACATGCGAATTTTTGCTTGTGAGCATTTATATCAGTGATGTTCTAGGAACTTGGTTAGTCTGAGAAACCAATTTACAATTGTGCTTTATTGTGGTTCTTCATATTGACTGCTGCTACTGGAACGAATAAAATGAAATTGAGACCACTAGTAAGATGGAGCATCCTCCACCCTTTCTCTCTTTAAAGACTAGCATTCGGCCCTTAGAAAGAGAGATCTTTTGAGATATGCAGATCTTGACATTGTGTTAAAGCTTCAAAAAGTCACGGGGCTAAGGGCTTAGATCACTTATCCTTAAAATATTCAAGTGTCTGGTTGGTTAGTAAAGATACCATGCATATTTTACTAACCAGCTAGACACCTGATTGTCATTGCAGCAGACTTTAGGATTATTTGCTGATGTGTAATGAAAATTTACCGTCAGTATAATTGTAACAAAGAAATGGACGTCTCATTGTGATGAATGAAGTTTCTTTGCCGATCAAAAAACAAAAAAAAACAAAGCAATGGACATCTTTGATCGGTCAAGTCACTGATACAACCTATTTCACATTTTTTATTTTGTTTCTTGTATTCTCTTTCTCGCCCATACCCCCAATGACTGGGGACTACATGGGTTCTGTTGTTGTTGTTGTTGTATTCTCTTTTTGTTTACAGTCAAATTGATGACTAGTTGAGACGTTGCATTGTGTGATAGCTTAATATTTCTCGGGACTACTCTTTTATTGGCTTCTTACTGGTATTAACTTCTAAGTCATGGATCGTGATTGGGATTGATAAACCCCATTATACCCTAGTGTTGAGTTGTGTATCATTGGAAAGTGAAACACATGCGAACCATACTTCTGACGTAGAAACTCAAATTTCTGTACTCTTGGTCAGGACCATCTGCTGAAATAGTTTGTTTGAGCTCTTCCAATATTCCATGTTACGCTGTGGCACCTTCCTTAACTGTAAACTTCAGCTCCTATCTTTGGTGTTGCATATGTTAATAAATACACATATAATCACGATGTATGTTAAACTATCCTATTAAGCTGAGTGATTTTACAATTGCTATCAGGGCCTAGAACTCTATCGGGCATCCTATGCTGATTTCCGAATTTCATATATTTGCTGTGAAACTCTCTGTGGTTCCGATGATGTGAAATTCATTATTTGCTTTCACTTGTTGCACAGGCCTTCATGTTAAAGAGAGCAGAAGAGGAAACCCTTGGTCATGCGGCAGCCATTATAACTGATGTACTTGAGAATGCTGAAACAAACCATGTGATTACTGCATCACAAAAACGAGCTCTTCTTCAAGAAATGGCCCTGAAACTGTCCTAACGTCATGCCTATCAACACCAACAATGGATAGCATTCAGGGTTTGAGCTGCAGCACCTATTGGGAGAGTTTCTTATCCTTTAATCATCTATATTGCTGTTCCTATCTGTTTTTTTTTTTTTTTTTTTTGAACGGCAAATAAAATCTTATTATCATAAAGATAAAAGAATGAGATCATTACAGTAAGGACCGGTTCCTATCTATTTCATGTGTATCTTTTGAATTATAATCAGTGCTGCAAGCTCAAACGGGTCGTATGTCGGTATGTGGATCATGATTAATAGAATAATCAAGAGGGAGTTTTGAGGTTTTTCAAGGCTGAAATCCGGTGCTGCTTACACCAACGAAAGAAGGGTTCACACTTCACTGTTAATGTTGAGAACACATTTTATGAACAACACAGAGCAAGCAAATCTGTATTGCAAATCCTACTTGTTCAACAGAAGCCAGCGTTTGATCTTTTCCCAAAGCCGTATTGCAAATCCTCTGGGACACCTTGCATCAGCCGAAGCAGTGTCCACGACCTGCCTGGACGTGATTCTCCTGGGAGTCTTTGCGCCTTCTCTGTAAATCCGGTCTAAACGATGACGATAGAAAGGGGAAGGAGGATTTCAAGTAATACGAGTAGGGCAACAAAGGGCCATTTGACCCTTGAATGGCTTTGTTGAGTTGCTTTACGACGGCTTGGAGCTCGAACGAGTCATATTGGGTACTTCCATTGTGGTTTGTTCTCACTTTCCATATAGGCCTCTGGACACCAGCTGAAGAATGAGCTGCCTTTTGCTTGTTCTTTTTTGTTTAAACCGTCATTCATCTTTATGGAGGTATGTTTATGGAGGTTGCAGAAATTCGTGAGTTGAGTTGGTTTTGATTTTGGGTTTAAGGATGGGATTTTGAGTATATAGAGATTGCTTGAGTTGAGTTAGTTTTGATTTTGGGCTCTGAGATGGGATTTTGAGTATATAGAAATTGCTTTGTAATTAACGCTGGTTTGACTACAGGCTTAACAAGGAAAATTACATTGGACTCAGTTTGGACGGTGGGAATCTTGAAGAAGAATACGGATGTGATGTCATCTCCCATAATTTCTACGCACTACTATACTATAATAGGTTCTATTGACATATTCAATCAAAAATCATATTCTCATACTAAATGAGAAACTGATTTCTCCCTTACCTCTTGGTAATCTTGGATTCATGGCTCAATCCATAAGAAAATAAAATCTTGACTCCAATAAATATTTGAAATAAATATTTCCTGAATAAGATTACCGAATTAATTCAAATACGAAACGTATTACATTACTAGGAATTTGATTCTTAACGACTTGTTTGCTGGTGAGATATGTTTTGGAGGAAAAAAGTGGGATATAATACGAGGGCTAAAAAGAGGTGGATATGGTTGGCGGAAGGATTATTACTTGGTTTGATTTTTTAGAAGAGAAAATATGAAGGGTGAATAATGTACAATTGTATGAGTTTCTTGTTTTGCCCTTGGATGATAAACAATGGTTGTTAAGCAACAACTAATCGGGCCAAAGGGGCCAAAACTTGTCAGGGTGTTGAAATGCGAACAAACAAAGGATATACACACCCGGATATAAAATACAGTAGTATCTGATCGTTGTCCATATCGGCTTCTATATCATTTCATTTTACCAAACAAATCATAATAGTTACTGGAGTAGTATTTTCTTATTGATTTTGGCTAATCTAAATTGAGCTAGCTTGTATTCTACGCGCACTGGCATTTTCTCACATGTAAAGTTGGAGTGTATTTTTGTGGTTGGTTAATAGTGTGCTGTTTTTTGTATGGCGTTAAAGCATCTCATGCATGCTGTCATTTAGGAGTATTAATTAATTAACCAACCTTGCTTTTCTCACTGGACTTTCCACCCATAGATACTACTGTATTAATTACACAAGATTCCTTCTTGCTATTGTCTAATCAATCAATTGGGTGACTGCAATCAATCTGAAATTGCCATTGCGTGATCGAGGTCACAAACTTTTGGGATGAGAGAGAGCCTTGTTCGTTTTCGGTCTCTAAATTTTTGTTCATGATTTTTAATAAATTCTCTCTCCCTCTCTCTTTCTCATATATATATAAAAGTCATTTCTCTCAAAAAATTCCCTTAAAATCCAAACCGATGGTTTGCTCATGTTCTCCCTGGAGACCAAGGTTCGAGTTTCAAGAGGGGCGGATTTTGGGATTTCAATGCTATGGATAGTCTCTAACCCCCTTGTTTAACCTCCAACTAACCTCCGCTAACTGTAAAATATGACCAAAATAAAATTACAATTGTCTTATCTTATCTTATCTTAAAATATAAAGGTTGGAATTCTGGCTTTCATTCGAAGGTGCTTACCAATAGTAGATCAACTTATTTAATTTTGCTTAGAATATTGACATATCGGAGCTTACAAAATAAACAATTTGGATTATCTATATGAGACTGTAATGGAGTTTATTTACGAGAGATTATTAAAGGAGATCAGGATCATAACCCTGAGAAAAATGCAATAGAAAATATTAGAGGTGGCAATTTCAATTCATAATTTAACCAGCTCATATCCGTCCACTTTTAATCTAATCCAATCCGTCCATATTGTATAATGGGTTAATATGGGTTGAATTCATATCAACCCATATTTACATAGCTTTAGGTGAGTTAAAAATGAGTTCAATATAGGTTGGAGTTAAAAGACCCAACCCAAGTGCTTCACGTGCACTCCAATTACCAAGCCACCGTTTCTCAGCTTCTCCCAATTATTGCCGTTTTCTGGAATTTATACTCACATGGCTGTTAAGTGCCAAATTGAGATAATCTCTCTCTCTCTCTCTCTCTCTCTCTCTCTCTCTCTCTCTAACCCAAGAAAACGGCATGTTTAGTGAAAAATTGGAATTTCCCCCAATTGACATATGTAAACAGTGGTATAATCAAAAGTTAATTGTTTTTAAAGTTAACAATATTGGTGCAAAATATGGCTCACAATGGTATAATCAAACTTAGCAATATCCTTAGAAATAATCAAATTTTGGGTTTTGGATAACCAAAACTAGCAATCTTTTTCAATAATCAAAATTTGTGAACTCCACACCACATAAGTTAACTAGTTTCAAAATTTGTATACACGTATGTTTCAATTGGTATTTTTTTCTTCCTTTTTTGGCCTACTCTATATAATCCTCATTTCACCCACAAACTATTTCTCTTTTTTTCCCTCAAAAAGTGAAGCTCATATCTCTCGATTATCTATGATTTAACCCATTATCGCCGGATTAAAGTATTTCACTCTTCTTTCCCGTTTCTTTCCCCCCCCCCCAAAAAATTCATAACATATAGGAGGGAAGAAAGTCACCTATTTTTCCCTAAAATTAAAAGAAGGAATCGATATATTTTTGCCAAAAAAAAAAACCGTAAATGGAGGAATGACAGGAAACAGAGGGGGGAGAGAGTGTGAAATTGTAGTGGACCCTTATTTTGGTTATGGACTAGACGTGACCATTGTGAAACTCAACATTGTTAAGCTTAACAACCTCTTAAGTGAATAATCAAAAGCTGATGTGTCAATTTTTTGTTATCATTTTTTTATTATACCACTGTGGATGGCCTAAGATTACGGGCTAATCTACGCGATCGGGCTAGCCGAGCTACAATTATCTCAAGCTCAGTTCCTAAATAAACCAAACACGAACATGAATATGATACGACGCTACCGTAAATAAATGAATTGAACTATGTTCAAATCTGAAAACCCCCAACTAGGCATATTCAGTAAAAAAAAAAAATATTAGGGTAAAAGTTAAAAAAAATTAGTATTTTGATTCTCTCGTCGAGACGAACTAATAGGGGTAAAAAGTTTGTCGCAAAATAAGCAAATACAAAAAAAAAAAAAAATTGAATAGAGACAAAAAAAATAAGTCACTTTAACTTCTTAATCCAAACCTAAGCGGTGGCTTCGGCTCTTCGTAACTCTCTCTCTGCATACATATACTAACTATATTCTTGTATAAGCATTATTGATTTAATAGTAAAATTAGAGACGATTTCATGCTGCAAAGCTACAGGGAAAGAGCTAGCTCGATATAATGGGATCAAGCCATAGTCTTCCTGTAACCAGGCAATGAGAAAGTCTTCAATCCGCCATTCCTTCGACCAATTAAGAGGTAGAACTTCATTCCTCAGAGCAAGAATCAATAATAACATCAGCAAGAATATCTGCTCAAGCCTCGAGGAACTGTTCTTGAACTCGGAAGTGGATTCGTACTTTCGGGAAGTAGATTATGCTGCAGAAGATTCGAAATTGATCGTAGATATCTCTTAGGATGTTTTTTTCTTATTGATTCTGGAAGGTTTGTAGATGTGGTATTTTTGGTTAGCAAATTTGAGTTTCCATACAGGGGAATTAGTTATTAAAAAAAAAAGGAGGGGGGGGGGGCCGGGTCAGCTTTGTATTTGGCTTGACCCATATTCGACACAACCCGTTTCAATTTGTTTACTTTTGATCCATATTTAACCCGTGACCCGTTTTAATCCGTTCAGACCCACCTATTTACCACCTCTAAAAAATATTATCGATTGGGTATGTTACATTACAGTCTAGCTTCTCGACATTCTACATTTGGGCCATAGCGAATCGTTTGTTATTCTCGGCCGTGCAAAAAAATAAAAAATTATGGACCATTGATTCTTGGGTAAATTTTACAAATGACCCCTCTAGTTTGCATGAATTTTCATTTTCGTTCCTCTAATACTAATTGTGTCAATTTTAACCTATAGTTTACATTTCATCTCCATTTCACCCTTCTCACTTACGGCGTCAATGAAGCAAATGGAATTGTAGGGCAAAACTGTCATTTCTCCTTATAGTGATACTAAATTAAGATTTCATGCAAACTAGATGGACTATTTCTAGAATTTTACTCTTTACTTTAGGTTTTTTACAAATAAAATTAAAAGACACCATATGTAATGTATTTGACACCTCAATTAGTTTTTATTGGGTAAAAAAAATATCTTGAGAAAATTTATATTTATATTTCATTCCACATTACAAATATATGAGAAAATTCAAAAATCAACCTCTTAGTTAAATGTCTTTGTATCATATTTTCTTTTGTAATGACTTTATCTTATAAAATCAGGACGTGAATTTTCGACTTAGAGGTGATGTTGTAAGCCGAATTCTCAACTTTGATATTGCTAAATTATATTAATCTAAAGAAGGTATCATTGTATTTCATTATGTAGCTATTAGTTGTTAAATTGTTTGAAGACTCATATAGACTGATTATTTAGCTATCAATATTCAATTCGGGTTTATTTGTTATACAAGTGGTTTTATTAGTAAGTCCCGACAAAAATATAATATCCCCATGTTTTAATGCATTTGATCACTTAATATTCAATAGTGTTTCATAGCTTAATCAAACAAAATTACAAGATACCTAAATACTACTGAACAAATTTTTTTTTAATCACATCACAAAGAAAATAACAAGATTGAAAATCTAATTGAAAAAAATATGATACAAATACATTTAACATAGGGATTGCTTTTTGAATTTCCCAAATTTTTTTTGATATGGAATATAATGGAAGATTTAAATTTTCAACATATTTTGATTATTCAATATAAAAAAGAGGTGAGAAATATATTACGTATGGTGTCTTTAAAAATAAAAGTAAAAAGTAAAATTCTAAAACAGTCCCTCTAGTTTGCATGAAATCTCAATTTAGTCCATCTATGATGAGAAATGATAATTTTGCCCTTCAATTCCGCTTGCTTCACTAACGCGTAAGCGAGAGGGACAAAATGTAAACTATAGAATTAAAATTGACACAATTAGTACTAAAAGGACGAAAACAAGAATTCATGCAAACTAGATGGACTATTTGTAAAATTTACCCTTGATTCTTCCCAGGAATAACAGAATCTTATCCGAAGAGACTTTTTAGAATTTGGACCATTAATTATCGAGATAACAATTGAGAATCAATTGCAAATGATACTTTACACTAGATGTTCAAGTTATTTTTCCTGGTATTACATGTTAATTAACGAAATCATGTTATGTGCCAGAAGGAAGTTTCTTGATTTTCCCTTTAATTGGCATGGCATATAGGGATCAGAATGTCCAGGCCAATCAACTCACAGTTTACAGTTTACATTATAAGTCCCAAATAAAGTTTCTGCATTCTCAATTGAGCACTAGTCTTCCAATGCTTTTCCCAGTAATAGATCTCTTCAATCACAGCTAGTACTTTGATAAAAACTGAACAATTCCAATCATCCAGCATCCCTTGAAAATGTGCCTCATTAACACCATCACATGGTGATACAAAAATTTCAAGACATTGCATGCTCAATTTTCTCAAAAACATTGCATATGCTTGATAAGAGAAAAAGGAATCATAACAAAGTAAGCATTGGTGTGGTACTTTTGCAATATTCAAGTGTTACCTTTTAGTTTTCGTCTCAATTTTTTTTTTACCATTAGTTTAAGTAAAATTAGAATGCTATTAGTGGAAAACAAGACACGTTCAATCCGAATATAAAAGTGAAGTTCAATCATTAAAAGTAAGATCTTTTGTAGTCAAGTATTCTTTTCTCATCATCAAAGGCACCAAAAGCCTTGGTACCGTCAAGGTAGGATAAAAAAAACCGAGGTGAGATGATAAAAGTCAATGTATTAAATTTTTTTGTTAGTTGTTCCATTGGACATTTATCAATCTCTAGGAGTTGTGACCCTTTTACTCCCAAAAGACTAAAATAAGAGCACTTTGGCTATAAAGATCAATAGGAACTACCTCTGAGTAAAATTGTTGCAAAAGGTGCCTCTATATATTGATGTGAACTCAATCAACCATGTGATGTGTAATAGTTATGCTATATTTAATAAAAGGGCACAATGCTAACTTTCTATTTTAATATTCTTTTTTTTCCACTCGATAGATATCTAATCTACTCCTAATGGATGGGGAAGGGGAGTCGCTAAGCAGCGTACGAATGAGATTAAGTCCAAACAACATCAACCAGACAACCACTACATTAAGCACCCACGTTCCTGACAAGAATCAAACCATCACCTTTCATATAGAGGAGATGAGGAAATGTCATTGAGTTACAAGCCCTTTGGCAACTTTCAATTCAATTTAAGGAGCAAATTACTCCAAGTGATCTTTTAAGGAGGCAAGTTATCAACTATCAAGTGTACTCTGCGTATTTCCGATGGTCAAATTGTTATTTATCAGCTAGAAAATGAATATTGCGGATCAAAAAAAAAAAGCTAGAAAATGAATATTCAAAAATATTTAGCTCTGTTTTTTTAAGGAAAAATAAAGTATAGTTAAAACTATTTTCAATGTAAACCATCTAAACAAGAACCAATTATTATTTTCAAAACGTGTTCGCTTGAAAACATATTTGAATCACATCTCGCCCACATGAAAACACCTTTGAATCACATCTCAAAATACTAGTAATATTCACTAGAGCAAGGATTGGAAGTATGATTATAATGCAAGGATTGAGACCGACAACGCATGTTATTTTAAAAAATTACACCAATGGATGAATCCAAGAAAATCCGTTCTCTCTCCCCCTTTCTCCCTCCTAATACTTTGGTAGTGTACACTTCACGCGTCTTGACAACCCTTCTATTGCAAAATGGGCGCCATTTAATCAGGTAACAACACGTTAATCTCACATAGGATGTTCCTTCTAATCGAGGTCTCTAACTGTAGACTTCACTTTTTAAATGCTTATAAATCATGTCTTTGATCTCACTCAATGCTTTCACAACCCACCGAGTACGTGGTTTCTGATCTTTGAAGCTTTCTTTCTTCTACTGTCAAAAAAAAAAGAGCAATAATGGTGGAAAATTATCGTGAGAACCCTTATTATCACTTTCAAACTTACCACTTGGGAATAATTGCCTGTTTGTACTGGAAAAATCCCTTTTTGGCATTTTCTGGGACCAGGGTTTTGCTAAAAACTCGTTTCCATCATATGGGTGTCGGTAAATTTCACAAGAAAGTCATTACTCACCGTCCTTGACATTTTGTCCAGTTCTAAACGAGAACCGATAATAATAAATTAATATTTTTCCTTTGGGACGGGGTATAGATTTGTCGATCATTTGGGTGAAGTAACATGTTTTTTGTGTGTGTGAGACTCAGTGTGAGCATATTGATAACATTTCCGTTCTTTTTGCATAAACTGGCGTTTAATGGAATTTAATGAAATGGGTTCTTGGTATTTTATAAGACTGGTCTTAATAAGAAGTGAATTTGTCAGTTTTTACTGAAGAAAAGGTTGTTGAGTTCCCTTGTTTGTTAATGAGAAAGGGGCTACTTGAAAACGTGCTAAACGTTCCAATTCACCTTTTAAACCGGCCTTTGGCACTTTGCTTAGTTTGGGAGAGTCCGAGGGGGTAGATCTTAAAGGGGTTTTGTTTATATAACCTATAGGAGTTCCTGTTCTCCCTCCATATAGAAGCTGAGGTCCCTCCTTAACTGCAGAGATCCTATACATACTGTGTTTTGGGCATTCTTCAGGGAAAAAGAAGAGCCATTTAAGGTAATTGTTTTCTTAAACTTCATTTTGAAATGTAGTCCCTCGGTGTGACTTCTTTTGGCTGATTTCATTTGGTTTGATTTGCAATTGTGCTAGATATCCATATACGTGTTTGCATGGTTCCATTTACCTTGTTGTTTAATTATGTGGTTTGTGCACTGATTTGTGTATGTATTAGCGAATGCCCATGCCTAAAGTCACTTCGCCACATTTTATGTGAAACCAACCTAAACGAGTTATCCTTCTGATCAACCCAAAAATGAACCTGACTTCTCCCTAAATTCGTTCATGGGACTATAATGTAGCAGTTTCTGTATCTGTTAAGAAAATAAAATCTCACATTGTTTGGGTGTGGAATGGGTGATCACTTTATAACATTTGGGACCTCTCCACTCATTGCCAATTGGTTTTGAGATGGATATAAAGTTTCTACATTGTATCAGAGCGGGGCTCGTTCCATTCCACATTTTAAAAACTTACAATCCACACCCCACAATGACAGACCAACAAAAAGTCTGCACGATGATAGGACCCAAAAGTGACCACACGTGACAGACCTCAAACGCGGCTGCACATGAGGGGATGTTAAGAAAATAGAGTCCCACATTGCTTGGGTGTGGAATGGATGATCACTTTATAACATTTGGGACCTCTCCACTCATTGCCAATTGGTTTTGAGATGGATATAAAGTTTCTACAGTATCTTTTTGCATATGTAAAAACCCAGAGTATCATACCAATTGGAAAAACTGACAGACTTAGAGCCATCTAATTCATGATTTGTCGTGCGAAGAATGTGGTAATCTGGGGCCTGTTTGATTAGCCCGATAAGACACGGCTTTGAGTTGTATACATGTCAATCATAGTTTACATGCCCGTTGGATAATTTGGTATGTGTAATTCCTTCGTTATGATTACGGTGGGATTAGTCATTCCACAGGAGCACACGTCCCTTCCGATAAAATAGAACATGACCTAAGATCTCCTAGTTCATTGATCAAGTTCCAGTTATAATATTGTGCTCCTACTTTTATGCCTTGCTAGCTAGCTTCTGGTTTCAGTTTTTTGGGAGTTACAAGTTAAGCAAACTCTTTTATGGTGGAAAAAGAAAACTAATGTAGCAATTTACATGCATCATTGTCTCCCAATGGATTTTATTCTGACTTCAATCAAGGGATGACTGGTGTTCACTGGCAATCAATCATGTCATTATCTTCGGATCGTTTTGAGACAAAACCAACTGTCAACCATAAGTTGCATATTTTCCCTGCATATGTGGTTTGTTGTATTTAGGTTCTAGTTTGGTCCTGCTTGTTGTTTTGAAATTATGAGGGAAATTGTTTGTTCTTCAGTTGATTTAACAATGGCCATGAGATCATGACTGTGTGAACTATTAATAGACTAGACATGGGAATAACCGGGCTAGGCCAGAAAACCTTTTCACTGGGTTAGCCTCACGTGGACATCGCCACAAAAATAAAAGGTAGATTTTTGTGCCTAAAAATTATTCTTCTGTTATGCTATTTGCTTGTTTGGATTTTGATTATTGGAACTTTAATAAAAAGCACTCATGCATCCGTAAACATGTGAACATAGTCTATTATTTTTAGTACCTTTAGGGGCCGAGTACAAGCTTAAGCCAAGCAACAGGTTCAGGGCAAAGTTTTGGAGGGTTCAATCACCTCACTCTCATGGGGTATACAATTGTACGCGTCTTATGACCATTCTCTTAAGTGTGGGGTGTTTAGCTGAACTAAAACTGATGAACATGACGTCACCAATGGGAACAACCGTGGTGTGCTGAGCATGTTTCTGTCGATTTCGCAGATATATATAATATAACTAGTAACTAAAGATTTGCTTTTAAAAAAAAAAAATCTTTATGGATTTGATTTCTGCGGCGATTGGATCCAGTGTCAGTTAGAACTGCAACACTTCATAACAGTCACCTTGGTAGCAGATTTCCACATCTGTAAAATCATCTTCGGTTTCTCTAAAAAAATGCTTTTATGTAGGCATCGTGTAGACAATCTTTAACTTTAACATTTCATTGTTGAGTCTATATACATGCATGTATGAAGAAGTTTGAATCTCGAAAGAGAATTGAATTTTGCTATCTGACGTGTCCTTGATCTCAATAGCAGAAAACAAAAAATGGTGAAAATTTGTTGCATTGGAGCTGGGTATGTTGGTGGGCCAACCATGGCAGTTATTGCCCTCAAGTGTCCCTCAATCGAAGTAGCCGTTGTCGACATATCTGTCCCTCGGATCACTGCCTGGAACAGTGACCAGCTGCCCATATATGAGCCTGGTCTCGATGAAGTGGTGAAGCAATGCCGCGGAAAGAATCTCTTCTTCAGCACTGACGTTGAAAGGCATGTCTCAGAAGCTGACATAATCTTTGTTTCCGTTAATACCCCTACAAAAACTCGTGGCCTAGGGGCTGGAAAAGCCGCGGACTTGACATACTGGGAGTGTGCAGCCCGGATGATTGCTGATGTGTCAAAATCCAACAAGATTGTTGTCGAGAAATCGACTGTTCCAGTGAAAACAGCAGAGGCCATTGAGAAAATCTTGACCCACAATAGCAAGGGAATCAAGTTCCAGATTCTCTCAAACCCGGAGTTTCTTGCCGAGGGGACTGCAATAAAAGATCTTTTTAACCCTGACAGGGTCCTCATTGGGGGGAGAGAAACCCCTGATGGGCAGAAGGCGATCAAAGCATTGAAAGATGTTTATGCCCATTGGGTGCCCGAGGAGAGGATCATATGCTCCAATCTCTGGTCTGCAGAGCTCTCGAAGCTTGCTGCCAACGCCTTCTTGGCTCAGAGGATTTCATCGGTCAATGCCATGTCAGCTCTCTGCGAGGCGACCGGGGCTGATGTTTCTGAGGTTTCCCGTGCTATTGGCACGGACACCAGAATTGGATCCAAATTCCTCAACTCAAGTGTCGGTTTTGGTGGATCGTGCTTTCAGAAGGACATTCTCAACTTGGTTTACATATGTGAGTGCAATGGCCTCACTGAAGTTGCAAGCTATTGGAAACAAGTGATCAAGGTGAATGACTACCAAAAGAGCCGATTCGTGAACCGGGTTGTATCCTCCATGTTCAACACAGTCTCCGGGAAAAAAATTGCTGTCCTTGGTTTTGCTTTCAAGAAAGACACCGGTGACACAAGGGAAACTCCGGCTATTGATGTGTGCAAAGGGCTTTTGGGGGATAAGGCCTGTTTGAGCATATATGATCCTCAAGTGACTGAAGAACAGATTCAAAGGGATCTGTCGATGAACAAGTTTGATTGGGACCATCCGGTTCACCTACAGCCGATGAGCCCTGCCTCTGTGAAGGAAGTGAGTGTCGTTTGGGATGCTTACGATGCAACAAAGGACGCTCACGGACTCTGCATTCTGACAGAATGGGATGAATTTAAAACACTTGATTTCAAGAGGATTTTTGCTAACATGCAGAAGCCTGCATTTGTGTTTGATGGACGGAACGTTGTGGATGCTGAAAAGCTCAGGGAGATTGGATTCATCGTTTACTCAATTGGGAAGCCGTTGGATTCATGGCTCAAGGACATGCCTGCAGTGGCATGAGACCTGTGTTTCTTCTTCCGGATCAGATCAAAGAGTTAGTAAAAAGAACATTGTGGAAGGTACACTCTTTTGGGTAGAGAGTTTTGTCTTTTCGTTATGTTTTGGTACTTGGCTGCTATTGAGCTTTGCTTCAGAATAAATTGCTTATATCTGTTTTCTTGTATTCCAGTGCTAACGTCAGCTGCTGTTATACTATTTACCAGTTGTAACTTGTACAAATAATAATAATAATAATAATAATAATAATAATAATACGCTTTTGTGTTTCCGTAACAATTGTTTCAGAAGTTTAGTTTCTTTTGTCATATGATTGATTGATCAGTTTCTGTTCTCTGTCCTTGAGTTTGAAAAGAAATGATGTATGGTATGCGAATATACCCAGAGCTCTTGTTGTCGGAAGGGCAAAATTGCAGAAATTAAAAAAAAAAAGATGGGAATTTTAAGGATCCGAAACAATATGATTTCATCGTTTGTTGTTCCGATTACCCATTTTCTCGGCAGCCAAACGGGATAATGTAAAGATCCTATTCCCGTCTACCTGTATAGGCACTGATGGCATTGCTCAAGTGATGTCATGTTTGCGTCTTGCACCAACTCTCATATGATGGTGCAAGCGCGCACAATTTGAAATGAAAATACTGGAATGACCTTTCGTCAAATATGGCTTATTGCAGTCGGCTCAGGATCCTCTGTCCACCTACCTATAGTGTGCCACGCGTTCTCTTTTCTTTGATTTCTGCGATATGACAACAGTCCGAGATCGCTGCTTTCATCTTCAACTTCTTTTCAGTACAAAACCAATGGTCCTTTTTAATGGTCAAATTGAGACACAGAAAATGATCGAGCCCCGTAAACGTAGGTACATATGAAAAATGAATGGTCATAGATAGATAGATGGAGAGAATTTGCACTAAAGAGAGTCACCCCTTTTATATATATAGTTCTATTCGAGCTGAAAAATGACCCTATTGTTCTGCTATTTTTATTGTTCTGCTATACATAAGTAGAATTAGTAGTTAGGATTTGAACCAACAACCTCTCACTCCCAAAACTACATGACCACATGAATGTGCAGTAAAAAAGAAAGTGGGAATATGGTATCCCGAAGCACCTAATAATTTTTTGAGGGAGATTTGAACCAACAACGTCTCACTCCCAAAACTACATGACCGCATGAATGTGCAGTAAAAAATAAAGTGGGAACATGGTATCCCGAAGCACCTAATAATTTTTTGAGGGAGTGACCCCTCCCTCACTCATTCTTTCCTCGCTCTTTTTGAGCTGTTATGTTTCATGATCAAAGGGTCCATTTGAGCCACCCACTTCGATGGAATAGTCAACATTTTGACCTGATACGAAATCACAAGTGCTCAATCTAGTGGTATTTCCATGGCCGTAGAATACTCTTTTTGACTGTCTCAATCGTCATCTAATAATATTTTCTTCATTTTCACCGTCTCCGTGTACTCTAACTCTCTTAATTACTATCATTTATACAATTAGAGAAATGAGATATGTGTACATGAAAGGGAAATTTTTAAGGCAAAATATTTGTTTCACATCTAACGAAGGCTTGAAACATGTAATTTTTGTTCCAAAAGTGCTTTGTAGTTAGGGCTGCAAACGAGCCGAGTCGAGCCGAGCCACAGCATGTTCGAGCTCGGCTCGGTCATTTATAGGGAGGCTCGAGCTCGAATCGAGCTCGAAAATCTGGGCTCGAGCTCGGCTCGATAATCATTAGCACGGCTCGAGCTCGGCTCGTCTAAGCTCGATAGTATATAAACGAGTCAGCTCAGCTCGAACTCGAGCTCGTTTAAAACCAAACTTTCACTTTTTAATTATATATACCCCCAGATCAAAAAAAAAAAAATTAAAAAAAAAAAAAAAATATATATATATATATACTCGGCTCGCGAGCCGACTCGAGCCGAGCTCATCGCAACTCGAGCTCGGCTCGTTTATGAAACGAGCTTATAAAACCGGCTCGGGCTCGTTCGTTTACCTTCCGAGCCGAGCTTGAACGAGCCAATAACGAGCCGAGCTGCGAGCCGCTCGCGAGCGGCTCGATTCGTTTGCAGCCCTATTTGTAGTCAAAATTTTGACCCAAAAAAAATATCCAGAAATATCTAGCATGGCTAGTGGGCTCGCCAGTCTTGGTTTATCGGTTGGATTGGATTTGTATATATATCATCTCACCATTTTGAAAAAATGCAGACTCATTCAATTATCATAATACTTAAATGAAGCTTTTTACTTGTTAACTGCTAGAGTGGCTCTAATGTCATTGTAATATATGGTGAATGATGAATGGGTTGATTTTGTATGTAAAAAAATAAATAAATCTATACCACGTTATTTAGTTTTACTTATTGTCGTTCTTAATAATTTAGGTGTTGATCAATTCTTTTTTGTTTTCACTCAGACATTTTTTGGTACATCAACCCTCACAATAACCATCTAATTCTAAGAGCATCCACAATGGTAATAATCAAAACCAATAACCAAAATGTGCTACATCAGCATTTGATTATCCATTTAGTCCATAATCAAATTTAACAACATCTACCTCCACAATGGTTATTTTTGCATCTCTAACCAAAAAAATCCCCACAATACATAATGAACATTTGTCCAATCGCAAACGAGTTTCAATCACACACCCAACCACACCAAATTATTCGTCTCAATGAGGCGATTCCAATGTGGTAGGGGTGTGCAAAAAAACCGAGACCCGACCAACCCGACCCGACCCGACCCGAAGGGTTTCGGGCGGGTCCAAACATGGGGTTCGGTCGGGTACGGGTTGAATTTCCCAAAAAAATCAGTCTTCGGTTCAGGGCTCGGGATGCCGTTTTTTCGAACCCGACCCGACCCGACCAAACCCGACCAAAAGAAGAACAAAACGTATAGATTGCTTCGGTTTTGATCGGACCCGACCCGACCCAACCAAAAAAATCGGCCACACGGACGGGTATATATCATTGTTCGGTTCGGGTTCGGGTTGTTTTTTACCTTACCCGACATGGTCGGGTTCGGGTTCGGGTGGCGGGCCATACCCGACCCGCCCGACCCGTGCACACCCCTACAATGTGGGGTGTTTTTGAGTTATTGAGTTTGGTTATTGGTAAAAATTGTTAAGTTTGGTTATGGAATTGGTGATATTTGGTTATTTGCTAAAAGACTTGTAACTTTATTTATTACAATGTGGGGCGTTTTTTGAGTATTATTGTTAAATTTATTTATCCATACTCATTTGCTTATTACAATGGGGATGCTCTAAGAGTACTTACATGGATACATTATATAATCTAGTTAGAACATCCACAATGGAATAAGCAAAATAAAAAATTGTTAAAGTTAGCAATATTTGATAAAAAAAAGTGCTCACATTGGAATAACCAAACCTAGCAGCATCTTAACAACTCATCAAATTTTGGCTTTTGAATAATTAAAGCTAGCAATATTTTGCCAATAACCAAATTAAGTGGACCCCACCCTACACAAGTTACTACAACTTGGAGGCCTCCTACTTGGGCAACATGCGTGTCATAATTGGTCGACTGAAAAAACTAAGTGCATGTCCAACGCGCCTTCTTTCTCTCTTTCCTCTGGCTTCTCTGATTTCCTCTTCAATATTCTCACCATTGCTTTCTCTTTCTACCACAAATTGAAGGTCGTCCCTCTCAATCGAAGGGAATCCAACTCATCGTTGCTTTCATTTTCCTTGTTTTCCTTTGATTTTCTGATTCCATTTGGGTTGGAGATTGTGAATCTATAGTTTGATTCTCTGTTTCCATGGAAGGATGAAAGAAGACAAAATAGCTGACAATGGTAGTAGGGGTGAATGGAGGGGAAAACAAGGGGACGAAACAGCGGAAAAGAATTGGATGGGAGGGAACAGCTAGGAATTTTTGGGGGATGAAATAGGCGTGAATAATTTGGAGGGAAGGACAGTTGGCTTAGTTTTGATTATGGACAAAAAACAACCAGTGTGGGACTTAGCATTGTTAACTTTAGCAACCTCTATAATGAATAATCAAAATCTGATATGGTATGTTTTGATTATTCACTTTTGCTTATTCTATTGTGGATGCTCTTAGCACCTGATTATTGCCTTGTATTTCTATCGTTGTTGGCCTCCATCATTAGAGTTCCAATATTTACCATATAAAAAAACACAACACACACCATCACTGGCTCAAGTCTACAATCAATACACTAACCATTACTTAATGTTCAAAACTTAAACTCTGAGCATTGTTTAGATAAAAAAACCCTTCGAGCATTGTAATATCATGTAACAATTAATACACAAGTTCATTATTTTTCCAAACTGCTATGTTTGAAAAGAGAAGAGAAGGAAAGGAAAGGGGAATAATGGTTGTGATTCGCAAGTGGAGTTTGCCAGTAATGTCTGATTGAAAAAGTTTGGTTGGTTTAGATTAATGTGCATAGGAACATCATTGTGACATGGTGTAGTAACTATAAGATTTATAACATACAACAAATCTTAACCTATACTGTGCTACTGAGGGTTGAAGTTTTTGTTGAAATAGAAACCACTTGACCTTGAATTGTAAAACGGCATAATTAACGGGAGTGATTTGTAACAGGGATCAAAATCTAAGGTTTTCTTTGTCATCGTCGTCATATATATCCTTCCCTACGCGTTACAACCAGCCCCAAGTTCTAGGGTTTCTCTCTCTCTCTCTCTCTCTCTCTCTCTCTCTCTCTCTCTCTCGTCGTCGTCTATATCTCAAATTGAGATTCTCAATAATCACTCCTTGTAAGAGTATTGGGCTGTCCGATCCACGCAGCAGGGGCGAATCAACTTCTTTTGAGTGCTTTCTTCTTAGCAATTTTTAGGGGAGCTTATTGCAGTTGATTTCTAGGGTTTCAACCCAGGGCCGGCCCTGCGATAAACCTTTCCTTGTATTAGAGAACTAGAATCTGCCGTTTTGTTTGCCAGGGAATATTTCTTGAGGTATAAACCTTTCCTTTATTAATTTCAGAAACCACCCTATATTCTGATACATATCGTAAGGCACATTAATTTAGCTAAATTTTAGTAGCATTATTTCATGGTCACTCAATTTTAGGGAACGCCTTTGTTAATTGGCCTCGAAGTGAAGGATTTCTTCAATGCCTATCTACGTTTGCCCCCGATATTTTTTACTAGAGGTGGAAAATGGGCGGGTTGGGTTTGGATGGGTTATGAGTGGACATGGGTGGGTAATTGGGTTTGGGTTGAATCACCACCTCTACTTATTACATTATTCCCGGAATGACTACAGACTACCTAAACAAAATATGAATAGTAGAGGACTCGAGGTCGATTGGTGCTTCCTAGCTAGTTTATGCCTATGATATAAGTAGGCAATGCACATTGTGGTGTAGGTGCCTGTACTGCTATGGGTGAGTCTTTGTTCATTTTGTTTGTATGGACAATGAAATTGTTTAATAGTTGTCTTGGTATCAACAAAAGGCAATGTTGTTCCCAGTCGATATTCGTGCGTGCTTGATTCCAGGCTTGGTGCCTCGTGTAGAATTGCTCTTGTATTGTCCTTGGCACTGGGCTCAGAATAGTAATCCCTGTCCTTTGCCCCTGGACCTTAGCTTTGAAAGCCTGCCATCGAGCTTCCCTTTTGTCTGCTCCGATATGTTAATTCATTAAGATTTTGGTTCTACGTAGTGTACTTTTTTTGGGCGAGGGAAAGCAGACCTTGCTCCAAACATGAGACCTTTTGAGTGGTCTTTTTCCGAGGGATTTAATATCATATTTAATTTCGATAAAGGGAAAAAACAGCATGTCTGTTTACAGGAAGTTTCCGGAACCATAGAGTTTGCCCTTGCATGCTTTAGTTTTGCGCGTTTATCAGACTCTGTGATGGAGCCTGGATATTGGTAGTTGACCATTTGCTTGCGAATCGGAATAATGATCTGCATGACTCCTCAGAATGTCATTGTTATTGACTGTGAGTAAGTTTTGAATGCGTTGGCTTTCTCTTTATTGTCATGGGCACGCCAGCAGATTTTTCATTGGATTGTGAAATAGCTCCTGTATTATACAATCATGTGACATGCATGCCAATTAAGGTTGGCTGTTCTGCATTGTATACGTCTTGGGTTTTGATCTAGAATTCATGTTTTCTTTCGTTCAAGGGAAATATGTATTTTCCAGCGTTAAGCAGAGGATGAGGGAGAGAACGATGCGGAGGGAGAGAACGATGCGGAGTTCTACACAGGTTGATCAAGATATGGAAAAATAGTTTTATAATGGTTTATGTGTTGGAGTTAGACCCTTGATCTTTTTTTTTTTTGAACGGTGGAGTTAGACCCTTGATCGATACTCGTAAACAAAAACCATCTTTATAGCTGATTGTTGACACTTCTTGGGCTACGAGTAATGGCATAAGACTTTGTAGGGTTTAGGACAGAAGTTCGGACTGTGGGTATTTCATCATCAATCTGTCCAACAATATCTGCTGTCTCAAAGCAAGAATGTGCTGTCTGATCAACGTTTTCAGAATTTCAAATGTGGGTTATATGTAGTGTGTGAGACTTTATTCCACATCGCTCACCTAAACCACCCAAGTTTGGTTAATATATTCTAGAGGTTACTCCACCTATAGGCAATTGATTTTAGGTTGAAACCCTCCAAGAAATCTACCATGGTATCAGAGCTAGATCTTGGTTGACCTCACCTCATGTAGTCGAGTCTCTCTCACCTGAGTCAAATCTCCTGGTTGCCTCAATTCGTACCTCCACCGCTCCACATGCATTCGGGTTGCACGTAAGGGGCAGTGTTAGACTTTATCCCACATCGCTCACCTAAACCACCCAAGCTTGGTTAATATATTCTAGAGGTTACTTGACCTACAGCCAATTGATTTTAGGTTAGAACCCTCCAAGTGTATCTCGCAGTCGCTCCCACCTTGCTTTAATTGTCTGCCTATTGTGTTTGATGAGAGGTTCTAAGCATGTTTTCTTTTTTCCAGTCCGTGATCATACGATTACACCAATTACTTTGCGGCTCTTGTGCTTTGGTTGAGTATATATGTAGGTTCAGAAAGGAATTTCTGAGTGCATAGTAATGATAATGATGATTGCAATTGCTTTTGAGTTTGGATGCTCTCAAAAGTAGCATTTCTTTTCTTCCGATGAAGTGGCATTAGTTTCATGCTCAGCGCAACAAAGACTGTTGCTTGTGCACCCCAATTACGAACAAATGTATTCAAACAAGATGCAACACCTTCTCCTCCACAACGACCACCCCCCCCTCCTCCTCTCTCTCTCTCAGCATCAATTGCATGTTCTTTGTTCCATTTACCTCTACGTGGATGTGTATAAGAAAAGATGGTTTACTGATTTTATCTCTTGTCCCTGTTGATGCGGCTTAAACCCTTAAATCTAATGTACTTTCTTATAAATGCCTCCCAACTTTTTCTTGAAGTTAAACATGGTGCAAAAGCGTCCTTTCATTGACGAGGAATCATATGAGGGTTCTTCTAAGCACCATAGACAATTGGATTACACTAACCAGCTAGTTTCCTTCCTGCAATTTGTTCATGCTGAAGATAAGGCACAGCCACCTAACACTTCAGGTTGGTAAATTTATATGTGAGCGTCTGATTAGCCTTTGCTCTTTGGATATATTTTCTTTCCACTTTTTATTAAATTGTGTGGCATTATTCTCCATGTCTCTGGACTTTTGAAGCCTAAAATATTTTGTGATATGTTAACTTTGGGAAATATGTGTCTTTTGGTTTACATTGAGTGAACATCAATCACACTAGTTATTCCAAGGGAATGGGGAATAAATCCTTGACCAGGTGGGAGCACTTTGCATGCTCTACTACAAGGCTATGTGCCTTGCTCTAATGATGGTGATTTGTGACTTAGTGGATTTTGGTTTTCACAAATTTGTCGGACACAAATACCTACATAGCGGACAATCTCGATCTATTTCTTTTTTAGAGTTTTCTTCAACTTATGAGCTGCTGGCCAATGTCTGTGATAGGCAAAGTTGTGGTCAGTTTCAAAGAAGGTGATGAGAAGCGTGAAATCACTAGTGAACTCCCACTGCCCACCGAAAAGGATCGCGCGAATGAGGAAGAAAAAGGAGCAGAGGCACCATTTTATCTGTTGTTGCCCCCAGAACGTTACAATGCTGACCGGCATATAAGAAGAATCGTAGTCCACTCTGAAGAGACACATGGTTCTCTTCTGGAATCTCCTCCACATAAACTAGTCCCAATTGGACCAGATTATCAAGCGGATATTCCAGAATGGGGTGCACCAGGTGCCAAGAACGCTTCTGAGAGCTTAGACAGATTCGAGCCGGTTACTCTATTTCCTCTAGGTTTAGAATCACATCTGAGTGAGAACTGTGATGTTCAAAATAAGCTTGGCGGAATTTGTGTCATTGCAATGCCTGAATCCCGACTGTTTGCCAACAACGATGACGAGGCTGGGCATGGTAGAACTGATTGCAACTGTGAGGATTCTGATTCCGTCAGATGTGTAAGAAAACACATCAAAGAAGCAAGAGAAAATCTTTGGACCGCCCTTGGGCAAGAGAGGTTTTTGGAGCTGGGGTTCTCTGACATGGGAGAAGTTGTGGCTGAGAAATGGAGTCAAGAGGAAGAACTACTATTTCGAGAGGTTGTGTTTTCAAACCCGGTATCGTCGGGTAACAACTTTTGGGACCATCTCTCAACGGTTTTCCCTTTGCGGACCAAAAGGGACATAGTAAGCTATTACTTCAATGTGCTCGTGCTGCAAACAAGGTCGGTACAGAATAGATACGATCCGATGAACATTGACAGCGACGATGAGGAGTGGCGGGGGATAGTGGACTCCGAAGATGACGAAGGTGGAAGTGATGATGAGGAAGAAGGTGGTTCAGTGGTTGAGTCACCAGCATGTTATGGTGATCCTTACGCTCGTAATGAGATTTTAGACAATAATTCAGGGGAATATGATGGGAGTGTACCGTTTGAGGGTTTTAGCAATTGTGAACATGTGCAACTCAGTTGTGACGAGGACCCCATCGATAGCAGTAGCAGATGCCATTTAGGTACTTTTGTTGGTAGGAGTGGTGGGGACAGCCATGAGTACGTTTTGGAGCATTGCGAGACAAAACTATGGGATGTTGGGTGCTCAACATGGCCAAAGACTGAAGTCGAGCTTTTGCCTACGTGCAGTATGATTGAAGAGGTGTTTGGGCTTGGATCTTTGGAGTACATGGCAGGTGATGGCAAGGGTTTAAGTTAGGTGGTGAGGGAAAAAAAAATGGGATGGTGAATGTCCTTCGAAACTACCAATAAAAGAGAGTTCGAAAACTCCTATTTCCTTCTTATATTTGCAAATGGTGGGAGCATAGGGCTTCGTTCTGTAAGATACACGCTTTTCAGGTGGTTGGAGCTGGAAGTTCATCTTGTGGATGAACTATCCCCAGATTGTGCAGATGCTGCACTACGTTTCCCGTGTTGAAGGATTCAAAAATATTGTTAGTGGGGTCTTTTCCTGGAAGGCTACAAGAATTGCAAAACCTTTGTGGAAACATAGAGGTTGTTAGGTATACTTCTTATTGCAAATGCAATACTATGTAATTTTGCATAATTTTTTTTTTATATTATGGTGTAATTATTCAGCTTGGAAATTTTGCAATTCTTCTGTAAAGAAATTACCAAAACATTTGCCTTTTTGGGTGGTTTAATGTGATAATAATTCTCCATGTGTTTATGAGATGAATAAGAGGATGGTTGTAATCCTGTAATATCCACTATGGAAACTGTTTAAAGATTGTAAGGATTCTGTTTACCCTTGTTTGGAAACCAATTGGATCAAGGGAAATGAGGAAGAATAAAGAAAAGATACCAAAGAAGATTGAATTGAAGCCATCTTTTGTTGGAAAAGGGATTGTGGATTGTGTGTTTTTTTTTGGTAGGACAATAAATATATTAATAACAACGAAATTACAATCTACTGCGTGCATTGCATCTAATATAACTGGAAAAAAAACATTGCACACAAATGAGACAAATAACACATCCAAATCAAATGAAAGATAATCAACGATAAATTGATGAGATGGTCAGATTGTGGATTGTGTTGTCAATGACAAGGGATTCTCATTTTCCCTCTTTCCCCCTTTTTCCTAACTGACATGCAAAATCCATTTGAATAGGGTAGGAATTGGATATTCCCCGAATGTGTACTTTTGCAGATTCTGATGCATGCTGAAGAGGATCCGATCCATTGTAAAGTTTTGAACTATTCCTCCAATCTAAAACTTAGACCAAAGAGGATCCATCAATCAAGCAAGTTTTGTAAGTTTTCTGACAAATGAATCAAGCAAGCAAAATTTCAAATCTGTGACAACATGGCTGCTTTAATGATTCATTTTTTGCAGGCAACTTGGCTGGCAGGTTCTTAATCTAAGACATTGACTGTTAATTATTGCAACTTGCATAGTTTCTTTTTCATTTTCCCTTCTTTTTATCTCCTCCTTACGGCAATATAAATGCTTTAAGGTGGCCTTAATTTACTTCAGTTTGCGCTCATTTAATTAGCTCATCTAATCAATGTCACAAATACTGTATCTATTCCGATACCACATGTTCAATATTTGACCACATATATAGGAAATCACCAATCCTAAATGGGTCACAGTGCTAAGCGTGAATCACAAAGTAGTGGGGAATTTTTTTATTTTTTTTTTACAACTCTCCAGACCTGCTTATTTCAACTAATCCCTAGAGATCACTAGTCTCACTATCCACAAATGGAGGCTCAACTAAAACCTAAGCAGAGCTTCATATGAATTGATCTCACAAGAATTGATAGCTCATTGGGGTCGTGGGATGGCTTGTACAATGAACTAAGGAAATAAGTTGATCCAAATTTTAGCAGTCAAAAAGGTTGATGGCTACTGAAGTGGAGATCAGATCACACCTTTTATAGTCTCCAAAAACAGTGAACCACTAAAATGGATCATGAGAATACATGAATTCCATGCTTCCCACTATCATTTTCATATGGACTTGAAGAGCCTTTGAAGGCTTGCTACTTCTTAAACATGTTCATTCTCACCATTAAAAAGATGGTTTTGACATTAAACTGATACTTGTGTAATTGAAAAAGGAGAATTTCAATTCCCGGCTTATGACCTAGAGTATTTTTTTTTTTTTTTTGGTAACTTGACCTAGAGTTGTGGCCACCACACTTTTATAGTAATATATAGAAGACACTAATTCTCTAGTTTATGTATTTTGTGAGTAATGATCTCAAGGTGTCAACATTATGAAAACAAACCAATGCCGAACTACTACGTAGGCCTTGTTTGGCCTTGACTTAAAAATACAAGCGAATCCGCCTGAGAGTTTTTTAGGCTGCAAAAATCAAAATTTGGCCAAATAAATGGGACCGTGGTGCTCCACCCTTAAGTCAAAATTGCTTTTAAAAAAACATCAAAGTCATCTTCGTGCTAAATTTGGCGTAAACTTTGACTTTGCTAAATCTGCCACATTAAAAATGAGATGGGTTTTTGCAATGGCCTCTAAATTAGGAAATATGTATTGTCGTTCTACCGATTTGGTGTCATTTTGTTATGATCCCTATTTTTTGCCTATAGAAAAATGCTATTTTTTCTTTTTTGATCTGGTAGAAAGCAATAAAATTAGTTTGACAAATTCACTTGAAACTCAATGATTATTCGAGGTGCGTGTAAACTGATCCAGACACCCCGAGGTATCAAAAAGGTCATCTTGACGCAAACTAACTAACAGATAGGTGCACTTGTTGTTATTCACTATCTAAGCTTAAGCTTATTCAGCTTCCAAGTGTCACAACTCTTCAACGAATTATTGGATTTTGGTTTGGGCTTATTCAACTTCTAATTAAGCTTCTACTGTATAATTCTATTCAACGATTCAATAGAACCGCGACAGATCATATGCAGGCCGGGCGATTGCATTTATTAGTGTCTAATTAAAATAAGGGTAACCTTCCTTAATCAGCCGCAAATTTTCCATTACTTCACCTTATTAATCAACCATGCACCATCGGACCATAATATATATATATAGTTTTTTTGTTTATAAAAAATAAAACAAAGCGATATTTTATCAATCCGTTGGAATATCTACAATTAGGTACGTAGGGCATTACAAAATTAGGAATCTCTTCCAACCAAACATCAGTTCCAAGGTGTAAGATGAACTACCCACCCCATTCCCAGTATGACGTCTATCAAAACTTTACTCAGATCCGTTTCGTTAATGTTTTTATTTTTAAGTACTTATTTTCTGCATTACGAGCTACACAGGTCATTCTCTCACAATACATCACCTTTAACGGAACGGGGCCTCAATTCTCCTTAACCGCAAAGCTTCAATCCTAACATGAGTAATGTCTAATCCAGTCCAAACCACAACCCGAATTGGGCCTAGTTTGGTTAAATAAGTCAAAGTTGTTATCTTTATTTCATTTTTTTACATTTGTTAATTTTGCATGAAATTTTTGTGCATTATTGATTCGTCTCGATAAAATATAAGCCACTTAATTTATTTAGCCAAACTCAATCCTGGCTCAGTTAGCTTCTGATCAGGATAGTGAAGTCGAAAAATCAACAGTAGAATAATAAGAAGAAAGTCAACTGGCCTTTGCCTTGTTGTTAGATAATCAAGTGAATGACATATGCATGTGTCACACAAACTCTTCAAAAATCTATTAAAGTACCCATACGGAACACTCGGGCAAAAGTATAGAATATGTGTTTGACATGTTTAGTTGAACATGTATCGTATAATTCGAGCTTATCATGTAACTCCGCAGAAAAATTTCATATTCTACGTGAAATGTTTTGTCCCACTTTAGAAGTAAAATGCATATTAAGAAGTACTCGTATGGACATTTTTATGTGTTCCTATGTCCTCAAATTAAGAATCAAATGGATTCGACAGTCGGATTTATTTATACATACCTCTGATATTAAAACCCAAGCCCGTGCATTTAATTGGGGTTCAAATTCATTAATAACTACAACTAACGCCATTGACATTTGCGCGGGGAAAAAGAACGAAAATTAAGAGTTCGTAGTGAAGAAGGAAGCCAATGTTGTCTTACCTTGAAGTGAGGCAAAGATTCCTCTTGCTTAGTTACCTGATGAAAGGCAGCCAATAAACTAAAAGTAAAGACCAAGTGTTAAAGGGTACTACTGGTCACCCAAAAACACCTCATTCACCCAAAACAGACTTGGCAAGCAATGGGCCCCACCTAAAAAACTTTTTTATTTCCTCAATAAGAATTTCTTAATTTAAATGGATTTTACAGACTCTATTTTGAGTAATCCCTAAGCATTGCTGGTGAGGACTTTCTCACTGACACATGCAGCATTATTACCCATGTAAAGGAAAACACATGCATCTCTATGATCATGGTATTTTTATATAAGCAGGGTAGTGGATTTGTATGTACGTATTTGTAAAAACACACACATATGCATATATATACCCCTTTCTAAAAAGGGTAAAACTATATATATCGTGAACCAAATATCCGAAATTGGGATTGGTTCTTCGAATCGATCCAAGCCAAAGACTGCTAAAGAAGTCTTAGAGCTCGGATAGGATCTCAGTTTTATGAAAAAAAAAATGTATCACAATCAATGTACGTCACTCTTTCTTTAAATAATCTCTTTAAAGACTGCGCCAAAGAAGTCCTAGAGCTAGGATATATAGGATCTCAATTTTATGAGAAAAAAATGTATCCCAAAACCAGTGGTCACTGTTTCTCTAAATAACCTCTGGTAAGTGGCAACAGGATGCCAAAGACCTTACTTTACATGGAGATATCTTACTAGCAGCAGTTAGGAATTCAACAGTCAGAGGGTATTTAAGTATTCCTTTGTAAAATAATTAGCCATCTAACTAATCTTGCTATATGGCAGTTAACCAACAACTGCTAACTAACTAATCAAATAGCTATGATTTGGTTAAGATTTTATTAATTATATATAATTAATGCAGCTCTAATCAACCCTATTGATCATTTATTTCTTTGCATTTTGGTTGCTGCACATAACACGGCAATGAAACTCTCTAAGGGGTTGAGTCACCTGGCAACCAAGGGCCTCGGGAAGATTTTGGTTGGGAATCAACTCCCACTCATGCGCGCTATAAGTTTCTATGTGGCCATGTGGGGTCAGTACGTATGAACAATTTGATCCGGTTTTAATTGGTTCCGCCGCACTTGTCAACATTGAGATTGATCTCCGGATTAGTCCATCCAGTGGACACGATACCTACTTATCATAAAACAACGCAATTAAATAGTGACATGTGTCTACCTCTAAAAGATCGCTAAACTTTTTATCTCTCAAGGAATTGAAGAAAGTTAAATAAGTATAGAGCTCCATAATTTTCTTTTCATTCAACATGAGTTCCATCTGGCTATGCAGAAGCTGCAAGCACACTCCTAAATCTTGCTTTGTCTTGGGGTAAAAAAGGAGTAATTATTCAATAGTGCGAGAGTACCACCGCATGGTACTTCGAACCACTTTAATTACAATCACACATTCATGTGGATTCCATACACTTAGTGGTAGATCCTACATAAATGTGTGATTGTAAGTGGTCCGGAGTACCACCTGGTGGTACTCCCAGACTTTTGTATAATTTCACGTAAAAAATGTCTTTCCTCTTTTCTTCTGTAAAAAGGTGAAAAGAGAATTAGAAAAGATTGATTGAAAGTACTATAAGGCTGTGAATTTTTTGCAACATTTAACTAAGCTGCTAGAAGGGCCCAAATGTCATTACCACCACATAATTCGAAATTGTGACTACATTCATGGCTTTGGACAAAACCAAAGAAACTTTTTTGTGGTGAGAAACGATGATGTATTCTTCAACATTAAAAACTAATCTTTGTCTTTCCACTTGATCACTTCCTCAACTAGACCAAAGTTAATTAGATCTAACTATTCCCTCCGATTTAAAATGAGTGATCTTTTTGAGACTCTGTATCATTTTAAAATGCTTATATCTTTTGACTTTTAAAGTTATATGTAATTTTGAAAACTTTGTTTAATAGAACTAATTAAAATCTATCAAATAAGATCCATATTGCATATTTTTTTAACATTCCTATTAAAAGATAAAAGCAATTGAAAATGACACGTTTTCCAAAAAAAAATCACTCATTTTGGAATGGAGGAAGTATATAGCTAAGAGACTTTTTAGTGGTGACAAAGTGATGGAGAGCAACAGACAAAATTTGGGTAAATTAAGTGGTGGATATATAGAGTTAATGGATGAGCTAAATTCCTTCTAATAGTAAGAGCAATTCAATTACCTAACCAATTGGTTGTTCTACATGTTTCTTCTCCTCTTCTTCTTTTTTTTTTTTTTTTTGACAATTCAATTGTCCAGACTAGCTTACGCGCACCTCAACTGATCTAAGGGCACAATTGATTGTTCAATCTACATGTTAATTAGGTCATGGATGGTTACAATTTGTGGAGGAAGAGACTGATCACCAAGCATATATATAAATTAAAGGCTAAGTAGCGGAAACATCTTATCTTAATCTCTCTTAATAATCATGCAGACAAAGAATGAGAGAAGGCAAGGAGTGGCAAATCTTTCCCTTGAATGTGTCAACTTGTCAATTTGAGCATCACTTTTTGGAATGACTATACTCTTCACCCACGAGTGGGGTTTATGTGGGAACACCTTTCATGTACAAGCACCGACCATTTCATTGAAAATATATTTCGCCCTTAACGACGTAATTAGCAGAATCTTTTACTAACAATTTGTTTTGGAGATCGATATTGGTATTACTGGTTCAACGGCCAAAACTCGGTCTACTAATCTTAAGATAATATCACTGTTAGGAAGGATTCAAAGATATTAGATTATTAGCCATCAACTCATCTAAAAGTTTAAGCTGTTAGAGATATGGATAACTTTATTATTTAATTTATACTTTCAACAGAAGACAACCTCTTTATGCAAATAATTTTACAACAATAATGTTTCCACTCTACCCCTTAATTATCCATACTTTAATCAATAAGAGTTAAGCTTGGTACACTTGTTTATGGTACTAGCTAGCTGAAGGACAGGTGGACCCAGAAAGCTTTGTTCTCTTTGCAACTTAAAAAGAATTTTTCAAAAAATTCCCCCTAAATTCCTCATATTTTCAATATTTCACTCTATATCTCTCTCCACTTATTTCCCCAACTATTTTTCAAAAAAAATTTCAAATTTCAATCCAAACAAAGCATTTTCTCTATTGTGATCTCAGCAAACAGCAGGTAAAGGTTTTTTGTTTTTTTTGTGTGTGTGTGTGATCCACAGCAAGTTACGGGTTTTGAAACACGTACAGAAAATAATGCAGCGGCCTCTTCTATGGGAACTGCGGAAGTATACAGTGTCAATATGACTTTGTATGTCTCGTTGCATTGCATGCAGCAAGGCAACGCAATGAGGTGCATGTAACAAGAAAAGTGAATACACTTATGGATCGAGAAAAGTGCTAGGTGGGCTGCTTGAGGCCTCCGAAATTTATGAATTTTAGGACCCCTCTACTTTGGCACCCTTTAAAATAGGCTAACAAGAAAAGTGCCCCATCTTTAATTTTTTTTCTTTAGGCCCCCAAAAGTCCGGTCATGGAGGTAAGACAATTATAGGCGACTAGATCTTGAGAGGTGAGTGGGGAGGAAAGACAAATTTTGGGTAAATAAGTGGTGGATAGAGTTTGTGGATGAGCTAATTTCTCTCTAATACTAAGAGCAATTGAGTGGCGTAACCAATTGGCAGCTCAACATGTAGTCATGTTGAGCTAACAAGTTCTTGTTGCCCATAAGTCACATGTTCAAAACTAACAAGTGCTTGTTGTCCATAAGTCAAATGTTCAAATCCCACATATAGAGATTAAACATTTCAAATCTTGGGATCATTGGAGGGTTTGTCCTAATCATTAATTTCAGAGCCCCGGAATTAATCGAGGTGCATGCAAGCTGACCCGAACATCCAGTTATTAAAAAACAAAATGGTGTAGACATGGGAGTAAAGCAAGGAGTGTCAAATCTTTTCTTGAATTTGGTCTTAGTGGGTGTTGCTAATGCCAAAACTGTAGTGCATAAAAATATTATACATTGCACAAGGTATAAGGCTTTTATGCATTCTAATTTTGGCACAAACAAAAACAGTTTTAGCATTATCATTTTCTACCTTTTGTCTTATTTGTCAATTTGTGCATCACCTTTTGGAATGACTACATACTCTTCACCCACAGATTAAGTGAAGTTTTGGGGGGAAAATAGGATGGATACACCATGCGCACATAAGCGTTGACTATTGCATTGAAAAAATATATTTCACCCTTATGATATAAGCAGAATCTTTTAACAATTTTCATTGGAGATATATGGGTCAATGCTTCAATGGCTAACACTCAGTCCACTAATCTTGACATTTGCGGTTAGAATTTGAAGAGACAACCCTTAATTTGTGCAAATAATTTTAAATGGTACATACCTTTAGTTTAGTAATAAGAATTAAGTTTTGTGTCTACTTGTTTTGTGGCACTAATTATTGGAGGGCCTATAGATTTAAATATCGGCCGCTACGTTTTTTTTTTTCTTCCAATATTGCTATGTTGATCGCTAAGGCCGCTACAAGTACTCATGTGCCAATTTTTTTTTAAAAAAAATTCACAATCACTGCTCCTGATTTGCACTACAGTCTACGTATCATACAATACCTCCGCTACCGCAACCCAATCCGTTACCGCTATTAAAACTTTGGGTGGGCCTTAGCTCAGCAATGAAGTGGCTCTACCGTGATCAAAATGTTAAAGGTTTGAAACACCAAAACAACCTCCTCGTGTGTAATGCACTCCATATAGAAAGACGGTAAGGCTGTGTATATCTAATCCTGTACAATTTCTAAGATGGGAGAGTCTCGTGTTCTGAATTGTCCGTAAAACAAGTTAGCCTTTATGTTTTGTTAATTCGTGTAACAGTAATAATGAGGCAATGTAATAAGGTGTACGTACGTGCTCCATGGTAAAAGGTTCAAAGTTGATTTGTCATGACCTGACTCACATAATTTATGTGTGCGTGCATAAGTCTGAAATCGTTTTTGAAATACATTTCAAATCACGAAAATACGCAAAAACGAGAATTGAGAGCGTGAGCACAGTGCGATGATCGGGAGAATATGACAAGAATTATATGACTAAAGTCAGGACTGAGTCACTAGTACCCAAGTTAACTTTCTCGATATCAAATTCCTTCATATAATACTTACCCAAAAAAATAAAAAGTCCTTCATATAGCTTGGAATACCCTTCTTTAATTAGTATAAAACCACTAATTGATAGGGCGGCGGTTAGGCAAAACCCCCCTTGCTTGTGGCCTATAGGGGAAAAGAAGAGGAAAAAAAAAATGAAGAAGAAGAAGAAGATAAAAGGTGGCAAAATATATATATAAAGAAAAGAATACAGAACTAAATAGCATACTAGCTACACCAATACTTGAGTTGAGGATTGCATTATGCCAATGCCCTTCAGTAATTCCCAATTTTTTATTTCTTGAATTGGATGATTTCTTGCAAAAACACCAAAAACAAATCTGCACAAAACAAAATGTTTAAGGTCACAATAAACAAAACCAATAGTGGTCAGCTACATGAATTCATTTTTCTATTAGTTTCTGCCAAGGGCATCGTGTTCCATGATATTCACAAAACCAAGATCTTTTCAAACTATCCCTCCAATGTCAACGTTAGTCCACCCTTCGCTTAGTTATCCTAACTACCATATCGATCAATCTACGATCGACCGGTTGAGGTCACAATAAATTTTTTTTTTAAAATTTTGGTTATGATTTTTTGGGTTTATGAAAATACTAGCCTAAATGAAAATTGGAAACAAAAGGATAAAACAATACCAAACAGAGCCATGTTTAAAGTTTTGTTCCAAAAAGAAGTTAATGAATCGCACATTATAAACAAACATAATGTACATGCGCGCACATGTTGATTACTTAAAAGACATTATGTTAAAAAGCAATTATATTCATTAATTTATTTCTAACCACTTTTTTCTGTGCCATTTCTCTATCTTCCCCTGCATAAACAACCAGAACCAAAAATAAAATAAAAATAATAAAGTTCTTCGTAGGGACAAGTTACAGCAAAACAATGTACTGAGTGCCGGCTAAATAATGTTCAAAGAGGAGGTTTATCAAAGCCAACCTGCGTGGATGCTAAATACGGCTTTAACGTTGCAGTTGAGAGCCGGCTTGACCAAGGACTAATATTTTTTAATAACTCAGACTGTCTGGACCAGTTTATACGCATCTTCACTTATTCTTGAGAGATCAACCAGCAATTAATTGCCGGCACCGTCACTGTTTCACTTCAATGCTGGCCAATCCGCAATGAGATTATAGTTAGTGATTAGTGAACTTCAACTAAAGCTAGACCAAGACTTTTACCTAATTAATACAAACAAGCACCCAAAAACCCAGAGAGATTGAACTAATTAACTATGCTTAAGATGCAACATGGGATAATTTAGTCACTTATAAACTGAGGAATATGCGTTTGGATATTATAGAATTGCTCAATTTATGCATATTCTATCAATGATGGTGAGCTAATCAAACTGCATTGTTCTCTTTCTTCCTGGTAATTACTCAGCTCAATTACCAGTAAAATGTACTTCGTGGAGATCAATAATCTCAGGTGAAGTATTAGATGTGGATTTAGAAAGAAGCTAGAGAATATATAAGATGTGCTTTCAGATCTTGGATGTGAGAGGGGAAATTATAAAGGTCAAAGGAAAGTTAGAAAAAATAGTTTTCACAAGTCTTTTCCATTTTCATTCACCACACAATTCTAGTTCTTGGATATGAGATCAAAAGTACTAAGTGTGAGGCAGAAGATGAAGTGGGTAAGGAAAAAGAAGTACCCAAAAGTAAAAGATAAACAAGAGATAGAATAGTGGAAGCTTTGGTGGTGGATACAAGGCAACAAATATGCCAAGAAATGGTTGCACTAGCAAAAAGAGAGCTTCAAATGTGGACTTCTAGCACCCCCCATATCATGAAATACTTAATTAAAGGGTAGGCCATCTACAATTTACCTTCTTCCCAGTTCATTTTCTACCCATCACTCAATGCAATTAATCTCATTGGAAATTACCAAAACACCATATGATTCCTACAATGACTAAAGGGCTAGAGAATCATGTATGGTCTTTTGTGGTTGAGAAATCAACTTACCCATGGACCAACCTTGATTGATCTTTATAGGTAGTTCTCTCGGTCACAATTGATCTTTATTGGTAGTTCTTCCTGTTCCGCTAAAATTCTTATTTTTTAAGTACTTATTTTCTGTTTTATGAGACAGGTCATTTTCTCATAATACATCATCTTTAATTCAAATTATAAGTACTAATTTAAAAAATAAATATTTATTTTTGTTAGTGGAACACACCTGGTATGATATTCTCGTGGTTATGAGCTTACTTCTGAAGGGCTCGATGAATAAGAAGAAATTAGAGACTACCCTAGTGTGGTAGTTGTGTTTCTTGGGAGACGTTAGAGAAGACTCGCGTCCATCAGACCACTAGCTTATTTCCACTATGCCTTAAAACCGAGTTCAGGCTACTATTCAAGATCATTTCGATGTTGGGCTTGCAGGACTAATCTAGGCTCATTTTGTCTAGCTATCCACGCGTAAAGACTCTTTTGGTCATGCCTTGAAAAGATTGTCACACGTTGTTCAACCCTAATATTTTGGGTATGTGATTGTGTGTGAAGGAGTTTTTCAGTGCCAAGCGGGTATTATCGATGTAGCACCCGTTTTGCACATCTGAGCCGTCCG
The DNA here is from genome assembly GCA_019656275.1 of Rhododendron kiyosumense. Taxonomy (NCBI): domain Eukaryota; kingdom Viridiplantae; phylum Streptophyta; class Magnoliopsida; order Ericales; family Ericaceae; genus Rhododendron; species Rhododendron kiyosumense. The sequence goes on along the minus strand of BPLS01000145.1, from coordinate 673,615 downwards.
ATTCACTTTTGGACGACTCGGATTGAAACTCTCTCTCTCCTCTCACCCAACACTTTCTCTCTCCTTTTTCTCTTTTTAAATTTGAGCCGTTCAAACACACAATGAACATCTCAAATGTCCGAGCGGGCACTACATGGTACCCGCGCACTGAAAAATTTTACGTGTGTGAGAGAGAGAGAGAGAGTCCAAAAGAATAACGACCAAGGAGTGGAGGCTTTTAACACTCGGGAGTAGTGGGGCTCCTTTAGTAGCAAATCAAGGAAAGAATAGTCAGAGAGGCAAAGGAAAGCAAAGGGCAGTTAGTTTTAGTAGTACTAGCTAGCATAGTAGGAGGTTGCTAAGCCATAGAGATGCTCATTTTGTGCAGATCTGAGCCGTTCGATGGGGTTGGCGTAGGATTCTCAGTTGAGTACACGTACTACTATCTATGCCCTTTACCTCTTTTTAATCTTTGCTTCCTTGCATGGATTTCTCCTCCAAATATAGTTAACATTGAGAAAGTAAGATGAGAGAGAAGTAGAGAGAGAGAGAGAGAGAGAGAGAGAGAGAGAGATAGAGAGAGAGAGCGAGCGAGCCGCTATCACTTTTAGTTTTTTTTTTCTCCTTTGGCCTTTGCTCATCGCCATCATTAGCAACAAAGGCAACAAACCCATCTCTACAAAATTTGATTTTTCTTCATACTCTCAACTACCAAGTGCTACAAGTGTGTGTGTGTGTATGAGAGAGAGAGAGAGAGAGAGAGAGAGAGTCACTCAACACATTCACTAACTCTCTTCCTTTGCTTCCTCTGTACATCAGATCTTGTTCTTTCCCCAAAACCAATGAAATCTCAGATGGGCTTTCTTTGAATCACTTCCTTCTTCATTAAAACTTGAGTTTCTCATCAGATTTAAGCTTCCAATCCACTCTCCTGATCTGGGTCTTCCTCCAATTGTCATAGTTTCACCTGCTCCTCTGTTTCGTTAGCATTTTGGAATGGTACACTCTACTGAGATCAAAATTTCCACCTTCGTTCCAATCAGATAGTTATGTTAGGCTAACTTCCATTTTTCAGTTGAATTTTCTCTCAATTTCAGCTTTCAATCCAATTTCTGATCTGGGTCTATCATTATTTTTCCTCTTCAGTTCCATTAGCATTTTGGACTGGAATTTTAACTAACTTTCCAAATTCTGTATTCAGATTTGAATTTTCTTTGGCCAATTCTAATCTGTCAAATATTGTAAAATTGTTTTCTTTTGATCAAATGGAAGGAGGTCAACAGATGATCAAGCATGTGTGCAAATTATGTGACAAAAGCTTCCCATGTGGAAGATCACTGGGAGGTCACATGAGGTCTCATGTGATAAACTCATCACCAGTTGATCAAAAAGATGAAAAGAAGATCACAAAAAAGAATCTCTCAAATCCCAAAAATGGCCTGGTGGAAAGCAATGAAGACGATGGTTATGTCCTCAGAGAGAATCCAAAGAAGACTTGTAGATTTGCTGATCCAAATTTTGAAGATTCTTTTCTTCATGAGAAGTTTTGTAAGCAATGTGGGAAGGGATTTCACTCATGGAAAGCCTTGTTTGGTCACATGAAATGCCACTCGGAGAAATTCTCAAACAGTCTGGAGGCGGATTCTTGGACTAGTGCTAATCAATCCGAGACCAAAACCGCGGCGACGGCGGCTCCGAATCGGAAGAAGAGGTCAAGGAGAGTGACAAGGTATATATCCACCACCACCACCACAAATTCTTCCTTCTCTGTGGCTAAGAATAATAACACCAACAATGGTTCTTCCTCTGCTTCTGAGATTGATCATCAAGAGCAAGAGGAAGTTGCTTTGTGTTTGATAATGCTTTCTAGGGATGTAGGTAGTAAGAATAGTTGCTTCAATTCTGTTGATGAGTCTTCTGATAACAATTTTGAGCTACTAGAAGCTGGATCGTCGATTCGAAGTAAACAGGTTACTAAAAATGAGGGGAAGAATTCTTGGTCTAGTGGAGGTGAGGCCGTGAAAAAGTTTAGGAAGCTAAGGAATGGAAAGTTAGAGTCTACTACTTTAGATTCTAATTCCAATTCACAGTTTGAGATGAAACAAACAGAATATGGCACTTCTGGCTTTTCAAGAAATGGGTCTAAAGAATCAAAACTGAGCAAGTCTGATTTTCAAAGTCATGAATTTCTTGGAAATGATAAGCTTAAGAAGTCTAAAGTGGAAGATGGAAGTAGATTTGAGGTATGTGAAGTTGAACTGGGTAAGGACTTGGTGAAAAAGAATGGATGGTTGGATCAAGCTGAATTCAGTTCCAAGAAGCCTGTTCTGGATCCTAAAAAGCTTAGAAATGGGAAATTGAACAAGTCTGGTTTTCAAAATCATGGTTTTCTTGGAAATGATAAGTGGAAGAAGTCAAAAGTGGATGATGAAAGTGGATTCGAGGCATCTGAAGTTGAATTGAGCAAGAATTTGATGAAAGAAAGTGGGATAGAAGATCAACCTGAATTCAGTTCCCAGAAGCATAATCTGAATCCTCAGAAGCCAAGAAATGGGAAGTTAGAGTCAACCATTTTGGAATCCAGTTCTCAGTTCGATAGTGCTTCTGAGTTTTCAAGGAATGAGTCTACACCAAACAAGTCAGGTTTTCGCGGTGATGGGGTTCTCGGAAATCACAAGTCCGGGCCATCTGAACTCGAACTGGGCAAGGATCCGATAAACAAAAATGGAGGGCTAGATCGAGCAGAATTCAGTTCAAAAAAGCATAATCTGAATAAGAAAAGGTATAGAGATTTGATGAATAATCCTGAATTGGGCTCTGAGAGTAGGAGCAAATTTGAGTGTACTACTTGTAACAAAGCCTTCCACTCATACCAAGCTCTTGGGGGGCATAGAGCTAGTCACAAGAAGACCAAAGGCTGCTGCTTTTCTTCGAAAATCGATGAAAGCGAAAACATCATTGAGACTGAGAACATTTCCCTCATAAAAAATGAGGAGCTCATTGAGCAACAGGAGGGAAAAAATAGTTGTGGTGTTGTGTCCAAGAATAAGGACAAGAAGGGGGCACATGAGTGCCCAATTTGCTTCAGAGTTTTCTCATCAGGCCAAGCTTTGGGTGGTCACAAGAGGTCACACTTAATCGCTGAGGCCAAAAGCAGCAACCAAACTGTGGTGATTCAGAAACCAATTCCAGAAATAAGGGATCTTCTTGATCTGAATTTGCCTGCTCCTGTTGAAGAAGAGAGCAGTGGGAATGTGAGTTTCAAACCATGGTGGGTTGGAACCAACCCAAAGCCCGAGCCGCTCCTTGGTTTTCTGTCTAACTGATCATAGTCCTAGCTAGGCAGGGGGATTCTCTATCACCAAATATTCGTGTCTTTGCAGCTAATACACTCTTAGCCGCAAGATGGGATAAAAACCGATACAGCATTGAGACGGAGGGCAAGGACTTCCCAGTCCTAGCCTTTGTTTCCATCAAACATTCAAGAGTGTACAGATTTGTTAATTCTTTACATAATTGGTATTCGCCAAGGTAACAATCTCATTTTCATCTTCGCCGCCTTCTTTTTTTGTGATATTTTTCTGTTACATGTTGTTAAGAGAATAATCTCAAATTGTGTCAAACTTTAGCTGATCATCAATATGTTTTTTGTTCTTGCAACTCTGTGACTGTAATTGCATTACCTGGTTTTGCTTTCAATTCTATTTTTTCAATAGATACTCTATGAAGAAGTGAAGTTACTTTGGGTCCATTACTTTTTTTGTTCTTGGAAGTAAATTAAGAGAAATGAGTGAGGTGTTGAAAACTGGACTGGGGTGGTGAAGCCATGAGGATATTTAGGGCATTTTTTATAATGTACACAAAGATAGCATGTGAGCTCATGGTGGGTTGTTTAGTCACCCACCGTGGAACATGACAACCCATCTCACTTCACTTTCCTCTTAAACTTTCTGTACTAGACTTGCTAATATATGCTTATTCCCAAAACTATATATGCTTAATATAAACACCATTACTTGGTGTAAACAATATACTCAGGGGGAATCAAGGTCCTTTCATATGACGATCCGAGTCATTCAATTTATAGCCCTCGACATATTTGTTGCTCTACGTAAAAAGCTAGGTAGATTGGGGATCGATAGTCATATGAAGGAACCATATTTGTCAAAAGAGAAATGAATGATCAAGCTCTAGCCATTCATTTCTCTTCAGAAAAATATGGTTCGACTAAGTCTTTTTCGATGTATGATCTACCTGATTTTTGGGATGAGCTATTAACAGATCGACGACTACAGAATGAATGGCTTAGGTTGTCAAACAAAATCACCACGGACCCGATTTTGAGTTACATGAAGGATCACAGAAGGGATCATCGCATGAAAAAATCTTGACTCGGAGTGGTTTGATAGGGAGTGACAGGGAGGGAGATTGGACCACTTTGGTATTAGTTGATTTGTGGTCGTCATCAGTGCAAGCTGAATATTCTTGGGGGAACATATATTTCTAGTATTCTCTAGTACTGTATATGATTTCTTTGGTTCAAAAATTTTATACTACCTCAATAGTTTTGTCCATTAATTCTTTTCTTGAAAGAGGGTATCGGAATTAAGCTTCACCCCGATTAAGCCATGCCATATATATAAAATCCTCAACTACAGGCGTTAACTTGGATTGAAGAATGATTCAATTCAAAAGCAAGAGGATACCTTGGAGTTTAAGGGTTGGATTAGTTCAAGAATTGGTGCACAAGGCTTCAAACTAACACAACATGGTATAGTCTGTTACCTCGATCTTGCTTACCAATAGGCTTAAGTACCAAGTAAAAAGGTTTTTAAAAAATATTATTTGCATGCACCGCAATGTGTGTTGTGCCCTAACACATTATCCACCACACAATCATGTGGGTTCAATACTAATTAAGTGTATGGACCCCACAAAAATGTGTGGTAGAGAAAGGTGTTGGGTCACCAAGCAGCGGCGCCCCAAGACCATGGATTGATTTTTCCCGATAGGGAGGGTGAATATATCTCCCTTCGTAATTGGTCAAAATGGTCATCTCGCTTGTAAGATCCTCTCAGGTGTTGTTTCCCTTCTCTTAGCTTTTTGAGTGTTTTTTTGTCTTTATTCAAAAAAAATGATGTTTATTAGTTTTGCGCCAAATTTTTGTAAATTATTTATTCTTCTCAACAAAAAGAATCAAAAAATAAATCTTTTTTACTTTTACCCAAATTTTTTTGGAAATATTCAAATAAAGCCTAGCTTTTTGGGCTTTCTGAGCTTTATCTTGAATATTTTTAAAAATATTCGGATAAAAATCATAATTTTTTACTTTTTTGATTTGTCTTGACAAGATGAATCAATAATTTACAAAAATTTGATAAAAACCCAACAAACAAGAAAAAAAATTAAATAAAGACAAAACTCAAAAAGCCAAAAAAACTTTCAAAAAAGCTAAGAAAAACAAAACTTTCTCATCTCTCTTTATCTCTCTCCAATCATTACCCAAATTTTCAATCATTACTCTATTTCCCTCTCCATCTACTACCAAAACTAAACTAAACTAAATTATCAACCAAACAAAACCATCATAACTACTAGTGACCTCATAAATTACACTATATCCCCTTGTATTCTGGTATTTGTAGTAGGAGTATTTCTTAAAGTGATAATCGTACTCTCCTTTTGTCCGGACACACTCTTCCCTGTTTATCATAAAGGTAAAATTACGTGTAAATATTGTTGTAATGAAATGAATTGAAAAAAATTGGTTATCAAAAAAAAAAAATGAATTGAAAACTTAAGGGTTTCTTAGTGAGTTTATCTTAAAATGACGGAAAAACTATCAATTCCAAAAATAAAAAAGAAATTCTCGGCCCTATTTAGTTGCCACTTTCCTGGATGGGAAAATCAACATTCCCATAATTTTTGTAGTGTCCAGTCATCCAGAGAGTAGTGAGACCAATGTTTTTAAGTTTTTTTGCAAGATTTACTTTCTTGCAAAAGTGATCCGGCCAAAAGCACATGATTTTATCTTACGGGAAAAGTTTTCTCTATTGTAGGGCCAAAAATAATTGGTAGATAAGAAAAAAAGTAAATAACACTAATACCAAAAAAAATATGTGAATTAGGTTCTTAGAAAAGTACTTTGAGAGTTATGTGAGTAACAACAATTTCGACTACTATGATGCTTTCTGAGATAATTATTGTGAAAAAGATTGGTAATTTATTCTTTTTGAAAGTATTTATTTATCTTATCATTAGTCTTCAATTTTGTTTTGTACTAACTAATTATCAGTGGGTTTCTGTAATGACAACTAATCAAGCACAACTGTTAACATTTGCTTATTTAGTTATCATCTACTTATTTTTTAAGTTTCATTTGTACGATTGATTATTGGAGGATGTCAATTTAATGGGGAATTTGCTTGACCATTCAGAGGATATAGCAAATTGAATAGAGAATTGCAAGTCAATTTTTCGATTTCATCTTAAGGCTTTGCATTAGATAAAATACATTTTTCGTATGTGTTAATTTTTGAAATATGGCAGCCCATTATTTAGCTCTTAAAGTTACTTTTATTTAAAATTAGTCATGAGACTAAAAAATAAAAAAGTTTCTCATAAGTGTCTTTTCTCGGCAAATGAACCAAAAAATTTTAGTTTTTCTGCAAAAAACTTTGTCAAATGAACACTTACAAAAAATAAATTTCTTTTTCCTTTACTCCATTTTACTTCACTTTTTCTGAGAATAACTTTCTTATACAACATTCCTGACAACTGAACGGATCCTTAACGTTTTCTTAACGGAAAGATTTTGCAGCATTACAATGAATATGTTCTCCAAGCCCCCAACTAATATTTTTGAATCCGCAATTGCTTTCAATCAAGGGCATTCAAGTCATTTTCATCTCCTTTATTGTTAAGGTAATAGGGTCTGTCCGTGCCTTCAGCGCAACGCATTTTAAACACAAATAAAATGGATTAAGAAACTATTGACCAGCCCTACCAACAAAATTGATTTAAATTAGGTTCAAACAGATTTCTTTTAGTGTATGCTTGTGCCTAGGGGCGATACCGGTCTGGTTTCGACCAATTTGGGTGTATTTTTCGGTCGAAACCGATTATCCGGTTTGAGATTTTTAGAAACCAGAACAGGTTGAGATAAACCGGTTCCGGTTTCGAACGACTCAACGGTTCCGGTCCAGTTTATCCAGTTTCCATTCATGAGCCATATTTTGGGCCCAACACATCAAAAAATTCACAATTTAACATATAAAATATCAACCAAAAATCTATAATTCAACCCTTTTTTTTGGGCCTAACAAAAAAGGATAAATTTTGAGCCCAATACATAAAAAAAAACTCATAAAAACATAATTAAGCCCATAAAAATAGTTTTTATATAATAAATATATTTATTAGACCAATATATACTACAAAATATCAACCAAAAATTCATAATTCAACCTATCCCCTATGTTTATATATATATATAT
>BPLS01000145.1:638656-661140 GCA_019656275.1 Rhododendron kiyosumense | reverse complement strand
TGAAGAGGAGGGTTGTCTTCGTGGTTGTCGCCATCTGTTATAGATACAAAACTCCACCCCAAAACAAATGTCCACCCATTTTTCTGCCACGCAACCCACTAATTGGAAGCAGTAAAATCCCCATTGCACCCAACAAACAAACAACCAGAACCTAACAATAGAAGGGCAAACTTGTCCCAAAGGTGCATAAAAAGTGGCAAGCGAAACTGGTTCTTATTTAAGAGGAGAGGAAAACTTAACTTAAATATGGAATTTTGTCGTTATTTGAATTTTTTCCGCATTTATTAGTTTTGTATCAAACTTTTGTGGGTTATTGATTTGCCTCAATGAGAGGAATCGGAATAGTAGTTTTTTTTTTTTTTTTTTACTTTTACCCAAGTATTTTGAGAAATAACCATTTTCTAGCCCAAAAAGTAAATTTTTTTGCTAAAAGTGGTTATTTCTCAAAATACTTGGGTAAAAGTAAAAAAAAATTTACTTTTTCGATTCCTCTCATCGAGATGAATCAGTAACCCACAAAAATTTAGCGTAAAACCAATAAATGCAAAAAAAATTCAAATAAAAACAATTTTTAAATTTAAATTAAGTTTAAGTTAAATACATAAAAACACAGCCGAACAAAGAGTTGAAATTCTTTCGGCCTCGGGTGGAACCTAGGCGAAACCCCACGGTTTCTGATGAAGATAAGTCTTTTCATGTACTCCAACTAGCAGGCTCTAGAAGATAACTGCAATAAATGCACGGTGAAGAAAGATTTTGAGGTCAAAGTTAAAAATGTTTTTATTATTATTAAAGATAAAACAAAAAAAGACTCGCGAAAAAGTCGGGCTTATTATTTGGGCCCTTGTTCCAATCTGAATTCAAATCCTGCGGAATTCGCTCCATTTTTGGAATCTTCGGATCAGGTTACGTGACCCGACACGGCCTCATTTGCCAACTCAATCCGACACATTTCAAATTGCTGTTGACCAAGCCCATTGAGATTCTCCTGTCCGCATTTTAAGCTAAAATGCGGACCACTCAACTGTCGTTAGATTATATTTTGAATTGTCAGAATTCGCGGATAATCTGTTCGTGTAAATAGATTGTCCACGAATCCTAATTATTCAAAACACAATTCAACAGCAAGAATGGTGGTCCGCATTTTAGCTCAAAAACTAAAATGCGTCCGCAAGAGAAACGGACTATATGTATATCTTGGGGCGGTTCAAGAAATACCTAAAAAAATGCCTCATAGTTCCTGATCAAATTTTAATAATCCGAGTCACTCAATGTGATCAGAACATGATTTTAAGAGTATCCGCAAGAAATTAGCAAAAAAAAAAATTGAGAATAGCTTGATCTGAGCAGTTTTTAGCATATATCTGCTTGTATATATGTGAAAATAAACCCCTCAAATAGCAACCATTCAGCGGATCAAAAAGAAATAGCAACCATTCAAGTTCTTCCCCGATTGGTTAGTGAGTTTGCTTTTCACATAATTATTCAAAATTTAATTTTTGAGGTCAAGCAGAAAATATTTCTCTTAGTTTTTTGGACATTTTGTCCTTATTTAAAAAAAAACTTTGTTTTTATTAGTTTTGTTTCAATATTTTGTGAATTATAGGTTTATAGAGGAATTAAAAAAGGAAATATTTTTACACAAATATTTTAAAAAATATTCAAGATAAAATTCCAAAAGTTAAAGAGACAAACTAATAATTAATAAAAATTTGATACAAAATTAAAAACATGAAATAACTCGTGAAAATAAGTTTTGTGAATCTCTCGTCCCGCCTTTAAAAAAAAAAAAGAATCTTTTGTCCCGGTATGGATGATCTCCTTTGACCAAATCAAAAATGAGATTAGTGAAGGTGGATGTGACCCGGCTCGGACACTGGTAAAACAAAAACAAAAAAAAAGTAACCATTCAAATCGAAACTTTCGGCTCTTAAAACCCAAAATTAGGATAATAGTACTCACCAAATCCACATCCCCTCTCTGTAATCGAAACAACAATTCATCAAAACTCAACGCCAAAATTCTCCCATCCTGATTCTGAAGAAACCCTAGAAATTCAGGTACTCTCTCTCTCTCTCTCTCTCTCTCTCTCCGTTCCCTTTTCATCCTCGTTTTCAAAATTGTACCGTTATTTCCAAGAATATTTTCTCGGGTTTGTCGCTAAGTTGGACAATGGATGTTTATGGATTTTCAGTACTGTGGATTACGGTGTGATCGGAGGTGTTCCGATTTGCTAATTCGTTTTGATAGTGCCCTTTTTTGGACGGGTAATCTGCTGGATAAAACTTTTAGTAATTTGTTTGCTTAGCATCGTAATTTGCTTGACAGCTCCTTTGGATGGCGAGAAATGGTGAGAAAAGAAAAAAGAAATGAAATTCCTATCACAAGTTTGGATAGGCCCATACAAAGGGGTTGTGGGTGATGCATGGATATTTCCTGCAACGGAATTTGAATTCGGTAAAAAATTGTGTAATGATTCCGGAAATTACGATTTGATTGTAAGCATTTTTTATTTCTAATGAGCGGAGGGTTGGGGTCGTCGTTGTTTTGCAAATTGCTCATGCAAACAAATTTTGGAACCAAACCAAACCTGGCCTTTTCTCCGTTGAGCTCTGTCATGCACATTTTGTTTCTTCATATTTAAAGTCCAAGATACGTTCGAACTATTACCCCTAAAATCAATTTCGATCCACTCATCCCCTTAGTGCTCCCATCTATCTAAAGCATATCACTCCTCTTAATAACCGTGATCTACGTTAGACATGTTCAATGAAAACACAGCTTGAGTAGCATAATTGTCATTTCTCTTGCCAAATTATTGTCTCTAGACTTTTAATTGTTTACTTTTCTATGTTTTGGAATATTTTGGGATCACTTTGGGTGGCTAAATTCACCATTTTGGAACAAAGGTGCGCAATGTTCTGACTATAGGGGATTAGGGTGCACCACAGGTCCATTGTCGTCTATTAGTTTGCCACGTGCTAACTGTTGGGATGGTTGGGGCCCTTGGGGGTGCCTTTGAATCTTCAACTTTCGAGTCAATGAAAGTTTATTTGAAGTGCTAGTTTAACCATTAAATGCAGGAATCTATATCTACTTGAGTAACATTGGGGGAGCAATTTATGTATTGTTGGAAGCCTTCCTTTGGATCACCATGCGTCTCTCAGGATCAATTCTTTTAACTTCTAACATAATCTTCTTATGTTGGGGTTCATTGTTTTTAGCTAAACATTTGTGATTGGTTGCTATGGAATGTCGTGCACTAAGGGACTTGCTTACCTTTCATGGTTTTGTACCATATACATGTGTATGTAGATGTCTAGTCGCTCCAGCAGTACTGACAACTCTTTTGAATTAGAGGAACTATTGCAGATTGAGACAAGATGTCGAGAGGTATGATCCATGTAGCATTCCCTTCCAAGGTTGTGTTCTTCTCAATTGGAGCATTGCATACACTAGCTTACACGAGTTGTTTTCCAGATTTGATTATCCCTTCACTTTATAAAGCTTCTGGCAAATTTCCCTTCCGTGGATGTATTATGTAGAATATGCAATGATTTCATTGATGTAAAGGAAATGTAAACAAATTTCAACGGTAACATTTTCAATTTGTTGTAAAGTGCGCATTTTTCCTCGATGTTATTGAAAAAATCACTTCCCACTCCTCCATTTTGTTATCTTGAAGTTCGTTTCAATATATCAGGTTATTTGCATTTTTTTTCCTCATGGTAGTTTTTGATTATATTGAACTGTTGATCAACTCATCTGTTGTTTGCTGAATGTAGCTAAGAAAAGAGAAGGACATGTTGAGGGACTCACAACCTCAAAGCTTTGAACTGATCAGGGTAATTTCTTGTTGTTGCTACTATGCTTATTGTTAGTAACTTGTTGTATGCTGAATGTGATGCACTGTTGCTGGTTTAATCAATTTTACATCTGAGAGGGTTTTCGGACCTCTTGCGTATGTTAATTGCTCAATGGTCGAGGTAGAGTAGTAGACTTAGCCTCTTGGGTTATAAATACAGAAAGTGCAACCCAACTGAGAAAGGGTGGTGATAGTGTGAAGAAATTCTAATTCAGGGTTCTAACACTTTGTACTTCTAGTCTTTCACACTAGGTGAGATTTATTGTCAACTGCTACACACAAGAGTCATTCAAATTTCATGCTACTTTAGTGGGATGGAAATTTCATCTCTCTGTTTCCCTATCGTAGGCTAGTAGAGTTGGATTACAGTGGATGCAATGGGACGCTAAATGCTTAGAGACAAACCTTTTTGATTTGGGTGGATAAATCAAAGAGACATATCTTCCCAACTTAATAAAGGGATCGAATGCAATGTTATGTCCCTTTCTTGTTGCAAGTTGTTTGCCAATAAAAACACGGACCAACCTGGTGATAGATATACCCATCGAGCTATGTATTCATCTTCATACCATAATTTCCTGTGGTTTCCTCTCTGTAGATGCTGGTAGAAAAAATTTCCTCTTAGGGCCATTTTCTTTTAGTCATCATAGTTTAAGCTCTTAACAGCTTGTATATAATGAACTTAAGGAAATTATGGCATGAAGATATCCAACGAGATGTGATTGTCAATCAAGAAAATAAGATGGAAGCATAGCCTTATCCTTATGGACAAGATTCTTATGGGAGAGAACCTTATTTAATGTAGGAATGCTCTTCTTAATCGGTGTTTCATATGCTCTAGTTTTGAAGAATCAGTAGCACACTTGTTTATTCACTATCCGCTTGTGAAGGAGCTTTGGGATATGGTTCTTTTATAATTTATAGTGGGACATGTCGTGGATTTTCCCTTGTTCGGTGGTAAAGCTGATTCAAGTGTGGTTCAGGGCTTGAGTGGGCAGATGAAGAGGAAGGCTTTAGATTTCAATCTGTCTTTGCTTTGATGTGGCTTATTTGGCGAGAGCATTATATTATATACCGTGGGGTAGAGAGGCCTATATTTAGGCTTAAGAGTCTATTCCTTTCTGGTTTGCATAGTTGGGAGTCAAGGGAATGCAACTCTACCCTTCTTGATATGATAGATATTTTGGGAGTTTATAGTGGAGTATAGGGTTTTCCTTATATTGGTTTTTAAGGCTTGTTGATAAATAGGGCCTTTTTGTCCTTGACCTTTTGTAAATGGGTGGCATACCCTTGATACGTTTTCTATACAATTTATTGACTATCAAACCGAAAATTGTGCTTTCTCAAATGGGCTAAATCTGGAATTGTTTTGGTGCAGAGATTAGAACTACATGTGAAGACATTATCAGAAGCCCGTGCAGAAGACGAGAAACGCATCCAGGAGCTGGAAAGAGAGCTGAACAACTGCTCTCAAGAAATAGGTATAATTAACATTCCAATCGTATTACCAGCATACTCACTGCTCATACTCATAGAAGCAGCAAACAACCGATAGTCACTCAATTTTATTCACTTCTCTCTTTCCTGTTCAATATTTTTGCTATTTCCTGGTATGCCCTATTGCCCCTATATGTAATGGATGTTGATTGCAGTTATTTGTTGATTTCACAAGGATGTAGTAGGGAAAAAGAAAATTCCGAGCAATCACCTCGAACTGGCCTCAGTAGACTTTTTCACATAGACTGAATGTTGTCGGCATTGTTACTTTTGAATTTGGAAAATCTCAGTTCCCTAATTTTTGGCTTGCTAAAATCTTCATCTAAATAAGCTGATATTCTTGAGGACTACAACCTTGGAATGACTGTGAAGGGGGATTTTTTTCTTTTCTTTCTGGCTCCTCTTCCGTAGAGTACATCATGTTGCTTGTGCTATTTGTAAGAAATTGGTAGATGATTAGAAGTATGTTTATGTGTGTTGAATGAGTCTGTTTGTATTTTAAATATGAGGACCTGAGGAGTCAATTGTTAATATGTTGACTACCAGTATGCTAAAACATGAGAAAGTATCATTGTCAGCATGCAAAACATTGTCTATCGAGTTACTTAAGGTCAACTGGCATGCCGCACACACTGCAATTATACATGGGTCACAATAATTATATAGTTCACTCTTACGTACTAAAATGTTGTGGCATTTGTTTACTGTTATTCAATGTTGCTTTGTGGTCTTTTATCATGTAACAGATTTTTTTTATTTACCAGAACCTAATTATGACATTGCTTACAGATTACTTACAGGATCAACTGAATGCAAGGAACGAAGAGAACTATTGTCTGGGAGAGCATGTACATAGCCTTGAGCTAAAAATCGCAGAAACGGGAAGTTTGGAGGAGACGGTTGGCAGTTTAAGTGAAGAACTGAACTGGTCCAATTCAGAGCGCTTGTTTTTGATGCAGGAATTAGAGAGCAAAGAAGTGGAACTACAAAATTCAGCTTCATGCATAGAGAAACTAGAAGAGTCAGTTTCTTCTGTTGCATTGGAGTGCCAATGTGAAATAGAGAGCATGAAGCTTGATATGACGACCATGGAGCGGAGGTTTTTCGAAGTGAAGAAGTTGCAGGAAGAGGATGCAAGAGAAAAAGTGAGGATGAATGATTTGATTCAAGATTTAGAAATTCAGATTCAAAATGACCGAGAAATTATTGGAAGTTTGGAGAAGGAAAATAAAGAACTCAGGTTTAAGTTTGAAACGTCCCAAAGGAATGCTGAAGTCTTTTGTCGGAAGATAGAAGAAGAATTTAAAGAATGGCTAGAAAGAAATGATGGACCTCCATTAAGTAATCAATCATTATCACATGACCTTGAAGAAAATATTAGGTATGTCTTAACCTCTATTTCCTGTGCCCCCCTTTCCCTCCCCTTCTTTCTGGAAGTTTTGTGTACTCAGTATTGCATAATAGAGAATAAAATAGGGAATGATAGTTAATTTTGGTCTGCATCTTATTTATGGCACACCTGCACTTTGCTTGAGCTAGCCATTCAATACGTTCTCACCAACCCATTGTTGTCAGATTTGGCATACATTCTTAAAATTATATAGCAGAGCACCTCCTGTATCAGATTTCATTTTTAGTTTAGATTGGGGTGGAGTCGTACGATTGTGGTGCCACCCAAGGTAATTGACTTCTAAATTGGCACATGGGAATATGAGAGATTTCTTTCATCCTTAGAAGTGATACTCTGATTGGATCCATCAATTCAGGTAGTCCTTTTAATTGAAGCATAATGAGTTTTATATGCTTATGTGGATTCGTCGTAGTTCATGTGTCAACAAGTCATAAGCTCCTTTTTTTTTTTTTTTTTTGGATTGGCCATAAGCTCCAAGTTTGGAGTCAGCGATTTTCAGTGTTGAAATACACCTGTCAATACTTACCAAAAGTCTGCTGAATAATTATTCTACAAGCAATTTGGGTTCAGTTTTTTTGCATCACCTCAAAATGCCTTGGAATGTTTTATCTTGTGTAACATCTCCCTGACAATCTCACACAGAGGGACATCAAACTCATCCAGCTGGTGAGTTCTCGATGTGGTTGTGTTTTGTCCACTACTTTTGTTTTGTGTTGTATTTTGTTTTGGTAGTTTCTCTCCCCAATTCTAGAAACAAATGGCATCACCATGTGGTACTATATCACCTTCTAGTACCAAGTACTCTCCACATCCATGATCTGGTGTTAGCGATTCCATGTTCACATCCTTGTTTGCTTTTGAAGCACTTGTGGCAACATTCTGGGTCCACTCCTTTCCAGACTGCCAGTTGCAGGAGCAACAGAAGCAGATTTGAGGGGCAAGATGGATAAGATGTCCAGTCAAATCCGTGAGTATGAACTTCTCGTGAAGCAGCTTAAGGTATGAACTATGATGTATAAACTATGGAAGAGAGTTTATTATCTAGCGATCAGCTAATTTTATTCGCAATGCAACTTCTTAAATGCAATTACAAAACTGGTTCTAGGAAGAAGTAAAAGAGGAAAAATCAAAGGCAAGGGATGAAGCAGAGGATTTAGCTCAAGAAATGGCAGAGTTACGGTACCAACTTACAGGTTTGCTTGAAGAAGAGCGCAAATGCCGTGCTTGCATTGAACAAATATCTTTACAAAGAATTGCTCAATTGGAGGCTCAGGTATTGACATTGAAATATGTTTATTTTAGTCGTGGAGAAAATTTTACTGAAGTTCATTTCTTTTGGGTCCTGATCAAGATTAAAAGAGAGCGGACAAAAAGTTTCAGTTCTGTCAGGCTTATCCATGAAGCGTAGCAAATTGACTGGATTAAAACAGTTGCATTTCAGTATTGATGAAATGTACTTAGAGGTTCGTTTACTAAATAGTCTCCTTCTTTCTGTAAAAGTGTTCTATTTTTCTGGTTTTTTATCATCTAAGCTGCATATCCGCAGATCCGTGTTTGTATATTTTGCTTCTTTTCATTACTTTTCTCTCATAAGATGGAATTTACAAATAGGAGAAGACTAGGATATCATGGAAGATTTGTTAATTTATTCCTACAGTTGTAAATATATTCTTTGAAATCATAATAGGTTGGAACAGATTCAAGTCACAAGGTGTTTCACATTAGCTACTTATTAACTAGTGCTACCGAGACAAGGTCCGTTTGACATCCGAGTACATCTCCAGTGGTGGAGTTGCTGTTTGTCTAGATAGTGTTCTAATGTAGAAATCATAGTGTCAATTTGCTGAATTATAGCAATGTTGTTTCGTTGTTGGACCGATACTTTAACCGTATGCCCTATACCATTGAAGCGTAACTTTTGAAGCTTCTTCCCAAGCTATGATAACCAAATAGCTTGCCATTGGAGTCCTCAAATTCTAATTGCTATTCCAGGTGGTTTTTGTCAACCAGCAGAAATCAGAATGGTGATTATGGTCCTCTTTTCATGGCTAATGAGATGTGCAAGATCGGCCCTTAAAACTAAATAGGAGATGTCACAAAAAACTTGCTGCTTCTGAGTTTGGAACAATACAGGCCCTTTCCGTAGACAGTAGAACAACTGCTCTGAAATAAGAAATTGACACTATTTGAATTTGCTGTGTATGCACTTATCTTTTCTTGAACTTTTACGTTCGATGTTTTTATGCCTACATATGGGATCCTTTTTCAATTCCTATTCATATTGTGGTCAAGTAAACTCTTTCTAACACACATATCGTCACAGGTGCTTATTCATAACCTTCGTACCTTCAAATTCCTTAAGCCATATCTTTGATTGCCGATCAAGAAAACCAATATCTTTGACATGGAGGTACTGGAAGATCTGTAGTTCTTAAGAGTCTACACGGCGTGTAGACAATAATTAAGTTTACAACTGCGCAATGCAAATGCAAACTTCAAACTCTTCTTATGGGTTGCTTTTTAGAGCCTCAAGGAGATATGGTTTGAAATTCATAGAACAGATGCGGCAGTTCTTGACAAGCTAGTATAATATCCATCAGTTCCCGAAAGGACATCAATCCTCGGATAAGGAGTGAATTGTATTTTATGGTATTGGATTGTTTATTGTATCCATCAGCTTCTTCAAGGTTGTATATTGGGTATTCATAGGCTTGTTAAGTTATGAAGCATGTTCACCCATTGCGGTACGTGAGCTGGGCCGCTTCTACTGTTGTCTGAAGATGTAATTCTATAGCAAGGAACTCTTTGTTATTTTATGCAAGGGAAAATTCAATTTATCTCCCCATGTTGTGCTTTAACTTCGGTTTACCCACTAACATATACAGTAAAAGTAAAGTTTGCTATTAACCTAGTCAAAATGTCTGACAGTACACTTTAATACACAAATTATTACATCCTTTTTAAATTATTAGGAAGGAAATGGTTTTTTGCATTCTTTTGTTTATCATCTACACTCTTGTGTGAATCTGCACTAAAAAGACAATGTAATAAAATCTGATCCTGTATATAATTGTATTTATTTGGGGAGTATCTTTGAAGCATAAGAGTTTAGAAGTCTATTTGCTATTATCAATAGAAATAATAGTAGATTTTTTGTAAAGTTATTTTAAATTTTTGGCTTAAAATCAAGCAATGGGGCCATAGAGGTTTGTGATCGTTAACTTCAGGACGACAGGATTAGTTAAAGTGCAAGCAAGCTAATTCGGATAATGGGTTAAAAAAAGGAAAAAAGATGGACCTAGCTTGTCAGCAATCCGTTTACAAGGATTGCACAGTATAGTTGGTTGATTATCGACCCATGTTGGATTTATTTTCATGATTGAAAACAGTATGTAGTAGAGTCTGAGAACGTCAAAATCTATGTTAATCGGAAGTTGATTAAACGTCAAAATCTATGTCAATCGGAAGCTGATTAATACTTGATGGGGGGAATTTTTATGATTTACAAGATAGGAGAATTGCAATGGTGAGACCCTATAGCTTACCTCATCCTCAGGGAACTCTTGTAAACTTGGAGTAGGTTGTATCCGGTGTACAGTTTTTTTTCTTCAAATAGTTCTTTTTTTATACCCTTCCCATGTTTTTTTTCTCGTAATTTTGTAAAATCAAGACAATCCGAAGAAACAAGTCACTACTAGGCAAACAAACTAATTTCTTTAAATTTGCACCAAAAAATATTGTGATCAAAACAAGAAAAACATTTACGTAGAGTCCTAATTAAATTTATTTAACTTGGGGGCGTTCCGCTAACGAAAAAGTTATGAATTTCTTCTTGTAGTTCAAAAATATCAAATTATTTCCACTAACCCATAAGTTGTAAATCGTATATAGGTGGGCCAAGGGAAAAATGGAGAGAAAAAAGTTGTGGCCTAGTATGGACAATTTGACAAAATAACCTAAGTTGCAGTGCAAAATTGTTGGTGGAGCCGCGATCTTAGCTCACCATATTTGAAGCTCCCTACATAGTTGGTGATCTGGCAATAGCAGATGTGAATAACAAATCCATACACAATTAGTGGTGATTTGTCTGGACAGCTCAGCAGATTTTAAGTCCAACTCTTTACATGTCCGGTGACTTGGCGCACAGCTCCGCGTATTTAAACCTCAACTAATGATTTGGAGAAATTTTTAGGTGCTGGACAGGTACCATGTGATGCCCGCTCAGCACATTCGAGCCGTTTAAAAGTGTGTTGGAGGCTCGGATTTGGAGAGAGAAAGAGGAGAGAGAGTGGTGGGATGAGAGGAGAGAGAAGATTTCAATCTGGACCGTCCAACACACTTTAGACGGCTCAAATACGCCGAGTGAGCACGGCCACGTGGTACCCACACAGTAAAAGAAATTTTCTCGGTGATTTGGTATGACAGCCATGGGTGTAAACGAGCTGAACCGAGCTTCAGCGAGCTCGAGCTCGGCTCGTTTACTAAACGAGCCAAAAACTCGAGCTCGGCTCAAGCCTTAACGAGCCGAGCCCTTAACGAACCGAACTTAGTCATTTACTAAACGAGCCTCTTTAATCGAGTCGAGCAGCCGAGCTTTTGTCGAACGAGCTGAAAACTCGAGCTCGACTCGTTTACTAAACAAGTCAAACCAAACCGAACTCACGAGCTGCTCGATTCATTTACAACCATAATGACAGCTCACCAATTGGGGGCGTCCATTTAACAAATTTAAACAGGTTTCCTTCCGTAATACTAGGAAAACTAGGAGTATGAAAAAGGAACCACCGCTTAGGTTTAAATCCAAACGGCAAGTTCCCCCTCTCTCTCTCTCAACGGCAACGAAGAAAGTCGCTCAGGTTTTTTCATGTTATGGTAGTTGTTTACTGTCTTGTGCTTTTCAAAATGTTGTATTCTTTGAGTCTTTGTAGATTTCTTCCCATAAAAAAAAAAGTCTTTGTAGATTTGTGCTTACTATTGTGACCTGTAGTATAGAATGTCTTCACAACTCTCACCGGTCAATTGTTGATCCCTTAATGTAGGGCTTATGTAGTCAATTGTACTATAACTCGGGGAGTCCAAGATCGATCCACTGGGAATGATTTCTCATTGGTTTTCCAATGAGAATTGCTTAATGAAATTTACTTGAGGTAGCAAACCTTTATGGCTACGGATTTTGTGATTTCAAACCAATTTCCTAACTTGAGCAGTTGAGCTAAAGTTACGATTTGCCAAAATTTAACTAAGAAGGAACGGCCTAACTTAGGTAGATTCAATATTCTCACAGATTAGTCGATTGAGCTACAAGGTCAACATGTTTTCAACCGGAAGATATTTCAATGAAAATCAATTTTAACTCTTAATGGTTGTATGAAGTAAATTCTAGGCTGCAAATAGAATTCCCTTTTCTTTCCCCTCTCTATTGGCTAAGAGGAGATAATAGGACAACACTTGACCCAACCCATGTTAGTTTTTACTACTTAACTTTTAGCAAAATAAGTTGATTTTGTCCCTATTTGAATTTTTTTCATATTAGTTAATTTTGAGCCAAATTTTTATAGATTATTAATTCGTTTCGACGAGAGTAATCAGAAACGTAAAATTTTATTTTTTACTTTTACCCAAATATTTTGAGAAATAATCACTTTTCAAAAAGAAAAAAAAAAAACCAAACTTATTTGACTTTTTTTTTTGTTGCTAAAAAGTAGTTTTTTTTTTTTTTACTTTTCCGATTCATTTGGTTTAGACAAATCAATAATCCACAAGTTTGGAACAAAACTAACAAACCTGAAAAAATTTGAATAAGGACAAAAAATACTAAAAATTAAGCGGAACGGAATCTAAAATAAGGATCGGGGATCCTCTATCAACAAATTGTCTCTCAAGATCTGCTGGTACTCCCTCTCCTCCATTCCTTCTCACTTTCTGAACCCGACTGAACGTAAAAAAAAAAAAAACACACTGAAAACTTCTCCCCTTCTTCTTCAATTCAGAACCCACTTATGAAGGTCTCTTCATCTTAAATTAATGCGGCTCCTTTGACTTCGTATAATACTAGCTTCTATTTTTGCAAAAAAATTACCTAATTCATGGTCTTAGCAAAATTGTGCCTAAACTCCTCGTCTTTTATTTTATTATCCAAGAAAAACCGAAAAAACCAAGACAAAGTCCCCAATTTCTTAGGGGAAAGCAATTAATAAGCCTAATTAACCTTCAATATAAACAAAATCCCAAATTTTCATAGAACAAATGAAACTAGACAAAACTCTAGATGAATGGAGAGAAGAGAACAAATTTGGTCGGTAATTTTTCTTTCCAAAAAAATTAATTTAGTTTGTAATTGAAGGATTTGAATGAGGTGAAATTAGGTTTTCCTCTTGACTCAACGTGTTCATTTTGATCGAGTTTAGAATTGAAAGAAAGTGTGTGTGATCCCGCTTAATGTTTTCAGGGGGTCATGGTGTTAAGTCTTTTAGTTCAGTTTTTTTTATGAAATTTTTAAACATAAGAATTAACCTGGGTTGGATTATAGTCATGCTACAGCCACTGCACACTATGTGGGGCCTACTCCAGCCCCCATGCAGGTGATTCGAGCCATTCAATAATTTTAAAAAAAAATTGAGGGGGCATATAAAAAATCAGCTCAATTTTATGTGTAGGTGCTCAATCTAATCTTCCAATTTTTTAAAAATCAAAAAAAATTAATTTCATGTGGTATTTAATGTGTAGGCTTAATAAACCAAGTGGCTTATTTTTCGTCCTTATTCAATTTTTGTTCACATTTGTTAATTTTCGTTAATTATTGTTTCGTCGTGACAAGAGGAATATAAAAAGTAAAAAATTACGATCAAAACCTAATTTTTTGAATAAAAAAAAAAAGCCAATTTTTTCGTCTTTATTAAAAAAATGGATTTCGATCGTAATTTTTTTACTTTTTAGAATCTTCTTGTCGTGACGAATCAATAATCCCCAAAAAATTAAAGAAAAACTAACAAATACAAAAACAAAAATTGAATGAAGACAAAAAAAATAAGCCACTTGATTTATTAAGACGAACAACCCCTTAAGGTAAAAATATAAGAATAAAATATGCATAAAACAATTTCGGGGTGGGTCCCAGGACGGTGTAATGGTACTTGACCAGATTACTTCAATTTCCTAATCAGGACGGGGTGGGTTGAATTGTCATCTCTAAATTAGGGTTGTCGCTGATTAAAAAAAAATTACTGTTGTTTCTAAGGTGTTTTTTTTTAAAAAAAAACCTCTTTGCTGTAACAGTATTTCCTTAAATTACGCTGCAACAAAGACCATATTCAATACTAATCTTGACTTCTACTGTAATACTAATTCTCTCTCTAAAGATGATTTAATGCCAATGAGTGGATTTTTCTACTTTAATTTTTCTTTATTGCATTTTTAGCTTTTTTGGTTCGGAAATAATAATAAATAGAGCAAGTCTACAGTTACCGATCGGGAAATCCCGATCGGAATCCCGACGCCCCGCCGGGCACGCTCCGGCCACCGGACGGCCGATTCCGATCCGTCCAATAATTCTAAAAAAAAAACCGAGTTGGCCAACGCAAGAATAAATGGCATCCGATGTGTGTAAGTGGCCGATCCAAGCACTCCATTTTTGGCCGATCCAAACACAAAATTAGAGTGCTTGGATCGGCCACTTACACACGTCGGATGCCGTTTATTCTTGTGTTGACCCACTTGGTTTTTTTTTTTTTTTTATAATTATTGGACAGATCGGATCGGCCGTCCGGTGGCCGGAGCGTGCCCGGCGGGGCGTCGGGATTCCGATCGGGATTTCCCGATCAGTAACTGTAGACTTTCTATAATAAATAAGAGAAAAACCTGACTTCACAAATCCAGCGTTCTATTTCCAAAGATACTCCTACAACGAAGCACAAAACTTCACCTAAGGGCATTCGCACGGTGTTAAAGTGCGGATGTCTCCTTTTCCGATCGAATATCAATGATCTGAGCTGTTCAATATATTTAGAACGTGATTTTAAATGTATCTCGGGAGAAATCGGCCAAAAAAAATGATCAGAAATGACTCCATCCAAGTTATTTTTTTGAACCATTCAATGAAAACTGCTCAGATGAAGCCCTTCTCGGTTTTTTTTTTTGTTTTTGATTTCCCTTGAGAATTCTTAAAATCGCATTTTGATTATATTGAGCGACTCAAATCATCGAAATTTGATTGAAAAAAAAAAGATCCGCACTTTACTAAGTACGAATGCCCTTATTGGATGGGGACTATACTACGGAGTACATTCCTTACTGAGATACGAAGATATCTCAAAGAGTTTCCTTAACACCTTCTTACCGTTGGATCATAACGGCCTGTTTGGATGCCTTATTTGCAATCGGATTTGTCAAGCGCCCTGATTTCGACTCCCCCTCCTCCTCATATCCGGTGTTTGGTTGCAAAAACACCCACCCAGATTTGACCCCGAATTAGGCTCGAGCTGAATTTGTAATCTACCCGAAGGTGGATTTGGTAACGACAGGGGTACCCCTATCGTTGTTATATCCAGGTTCCCAAAGACGAACATGCCCTCCAACTCTAGCACAACAGAACTAAAGAAGAAGAAAAAGTAGGAGAGAGAGAGAGTGTGTGTGTGTGTGTACTGTTTGTCGCCTGAGCTCCGGAGTTTTGGATGCAAATTTGGGGATGGCTTTGATACAATCGCCAGACCTGCCCTTGTTGTACCCATCATCGCTGACGTGTTGTACTCATCATCGCCGGAGGCGCTCTCGTTACTGGAAGTAGGGGAATCGGAGAAATGGATGGAGTAGTGAAGTTTTAGGGCTTCTCTCAATCCTCTTGTTCATATCGGATTGGGGGACTAGACGACTAGTTGCCAGAAAAGGGAAAAAAAAAGGAGGATCAAATTGGGGGAAACCAAAGGACACGTGTGTAGTTTTACATATACTCCTCTATCCTACTATTGGAGTAAGGCTCTGTTCCAGAAACCGTTTTAAAAAATAAGTACTTATTTTGAAATTTCTCAAAGAAAAATAAGAAGGGTTGTTCCACAAAACCCAAATAAGCAACTTATTTCACATTTTCAAACTCAAAAATAACATAAATGAAAAATAAATTTTCAATTTTTTTTGCACCGTTTAAAGATCTCAATGAGATCTATCAAACAAAATCCATATTGATAGAAAAATTATTTGCGTAAACACATGATTTTTGAGCTTGAAATTGCCTTAACCTAGAGGTGTCAAATGGGCCATGCCGACACGGCACGGCACTGGCACGGAGCGGCACGGCACGGCACGTCACAAGCACGGTCTTGGCCTGGCACGGCATGAGCACGAAAGTGGGCGGCACGGCACGGGCACGACATGAAAGTTGGCCTGGCACGGCATGGCACGGCACAGTTGTAGACAGGCACGACACTAGCACGAGCACGAAAAGTGGACAAGCACGGCACGACACGACACGGTTCTAGCCGGGCACGCGCACAGGCACGGGCATGGGTACGACATGGCACGACACGGGCACGGAAGGGCACGGCACGAGGCACGGAAAAAAAAAGAAAAAAAAGAACCAAATGGCATTTTTTTTAATTTAAAAAATGTAAACAATTTCTATTTGGTAAAAAATATTTGTTTCCCTTTAAAACAACTAAGATATTTAATTTTTTAAAAAAATTAAAGGTAAATCAAATTTTATTTGGTAAAAAAAATTCTTTTGTTTTTGTTAGTGAATAGGCTTTTGGACAATTGGTTTGTAAATTTAACATTAAAAGATAACAAGTAAAATTAAACAAAACTTATCAAAATATTTATGGTTCAAGAGTAATTTAATACAAAAAGAAATGTGCAATAGTCGTATATTATTTATCTCATAATTAGATCTATCGACAAATAAGAAAAAAAATCTCAAACAAAAAATAATTAAAAAATACATATTAGAAATAAGGGGAAAAAAAAAAAAAAGAAATTAGCTAGACTAGGACTTGAACCTAAGTCCCTAGATTCTTTCATACACAAACGTACCACCATGCCATCAATTAACTTGTGTTATAGATTTGAAAAATTAGTATATAATATATAGCTCTATTATATAAAAACTAGACCATCAAGCAGTAGCCACACAATCGCAACGCAATCACGAAGATCGGTACCGTTCAATGCGTTCATTTTATTGTGCTCAGTGTTTTAATCATGGGATCCAATTTTTTCGTGTGTCAGATTTTGAAAGCTCTTTCATCGGCACGTTGATTCATTGTTTGATTGAATTTTTTTTACGTCCGATCAAGTATGTACCGATAAACATTTTACTTGATTATTGGCATGAATAATCTAATCCCTCCCACATAAAAGTTAGATGGTTCCGATTATAAAAAAATAACTTAGGCGGCCCTCAAGTAGTGCATTATAGGACTTTAATGCCTTTGGAAGCACCGAATGTGTTCCGATCATGTGGTATCCGACATTCGATTATCACCTATTTAGGTGAGAATGATAAATTTGATAAGATGTTAAATTGTAACGATTTAGATCGAACATTCGGAAAAAAGAGTCTGTAGCTACCTTTCAAATATATACATTGAACTTAATTGGTTATGAACCGAGGTATTCTGCTATAATATAATGTATGTTAGCCACATGATCACAAAACAAATATGATAATCCATACCGTTCATTTTATTATTCTCTATGTTTTAATGACTCTCACCAATTTTTGGGTCGATCGGGTTTTAAAAACTCCTTCATTGGGATGTAGATTCATTAATTGAAAAATGAACGTTATAAACAATCAAGTATATAACAACGAAATTACTTCATTTTTGGCAAGAATGATATAATTGCTCCCACATAAAATATAGACGATTCCGATTTTCAAAAAACAGCTCGGGCAGCTCTCGAGTGATGCATTATAGAACTTTACGAGAATTTTCCGTTATAGGTGCATATGGATTATTGGCATCTCGTACGCACATGATCATACCGTTCATATAAAAAGGGAAGAGATGTTGCCCTAGCAGACATCTCTGATTCTCTCTGTCTCTCACAACCTCACCCTCTCACAGTCTCACTCAGAGCTCTCAACGTTCGGAAATCTAACGTTCGGAATTCTCAACAGATAAATCCGATCTCACTCACTCTCAACGTGACACAGCGTCTGAATCTCACTGTTGTCTCTCTCACACTCTCCATTCTCAACGTTCTGATTCTCAACATCTCTCTCTCACTCTCGTCTCTCTCACTTTCTCACTCTCTCATTCTCAACGGTGACTGGTAGTGGTTGGCAGTGAGTCAAATCGTAGATCGACTGCCGTTTTCGTTTCCGTTCAGGCGGTGAGTTGATTGAGGTCGTTTGTTTGCCCGATTGAAAGTCTGAAACCCTATATCTGAGTTTGTTTGCCTGATTGAAACCCTCTGTCATGTTCAGCGATTTGTCTCTGAAACGCAACGACTGAGGTCATTTTCGGTGACAGACGTATACGTCGAGTCTCCGTTTCCGGTGACCAACGTCAACAGATCTGGCCCTTCCCTTTCCAGACGTCAACATGTACCTCTCTCACTTCCCTCTCCAGACGTGAACAGATCTGGGTTTAGGGTTTCTATTTGACTAATAGTCTAATATTCTAGTGTACTGATTTTCTCTATTTTGTTTTTGTTTTTTTTATAGGAGATGGATCTTGAAAACATTCATTTTGACAATGAGGGTTTAAACCCTGACTCGGATGATGATGGACCAACTCTACCAACTGGAAGGGAGTCTGTAGGTGAAGCTGCTTCAAACATTGCAGCAGGTGTTACTCCTACAGGCGTAATAGGCTGTAGCCAATCGGCCCAGTCTGGTGCAACAAGGCGTTACTCTTGGGTATGGAAACATTCTACCATAGTTGATGACTTTAAAAATGCACAGGGAATCAATATAGGAGCTAGAGCTGTATGTAATTATTGTACCAATAATTATACCTGCGCAAGTAAGGGCGGCGTAGGGCATCTCCAACGACATCTAGAAAACAAACATAAAAAATTTAAACACTCTGAAGTTGGAGTCAGTGGTGAATCTAGTGGTTTTGATTCCGTAGGTGGTACTTCGAATTTCGTATATTCTCAATCTAGTATGAGAGAGGGATTGGCCCGTTACGTAGTTGCAGCAAAACAACCGTTTACTTTTGGTGATGATAGTAGATTTGAATATTTTGTCAAACATTATCTTAATCCTCTTTTTTTGAAAGTTTCTAGAAATACAATTAGAAGTGATTCTTTGAAAGCTTTTATTGAAGTTAGAAAAATTTTAATAAGTGAAATTGTGGAACTTGGTAGTTTAATCTCTTTTACTTCTGATTTATGGAGTGGTCGAAATAATTTTGGTTACATTTCTGTGACAGCTCATTATATAGACTCCAATTGGATTTTGAATAAAAAAATTATTGTTTTCCGTTTAATGGAGTATCCTCATAATGCTATGAACATTTTTCAATGTATAATGGGTGTTTTTAGGGAGTTTTGAAATTGTTGATAAAGTTTTCAGTATTACTTTTGATAACCATTCTGTTAATACCAGTTCAATTGATTTGTTCAAACAAAATTTGACTACTCTTCATGCTGGACAAGAATTTGAAGGATTGTGTGTAAGTTACAATGTTAAAGCAAAAAAAATCAAAACTGATGTGAAAACTTGTTGGAATTCAACATTTCTTATGTTAAAATCTTGTAGGAATCATGCTGATATAATTTCTGCTTATGTTAATTCCAAGTATATGTGTACTGATGGTGGTTTAACTCGAGCTGATTGGAAGATTGCTTTTGAGTTTATGAATTTTTTGAAAATATTTTATGCTGCTACCTTAGCTTGCTCAGGTGTTCGTTATCCAACTATTTATATTGTGCTTAATCACTTGTATAATATGAGTTACACTCTTAAAAGTCATAGAACGAAACCAATTTTTGTAGCTGCTTGTAAGTCTATGGAAGATAAATTCAACAAATATTTCGAGAACATGCCAACAATATTTATTGTAGCTTCTGTAATGGACCCAAGGATTAAGATAAAGGGTGTTGAAAAGCTCTTAAAAGGGCTTAGTGAGAATTTAGGGATTACATTACCTTCTATTTCTACTGTCACTACATTGTTGACTTCTACATATGCTTCATATGAGTCTAAATTTGCATGCACTGCTGCTGCTGCTGCTCCATATATTTCAAGTATTAATGACCCATGTTCTACAAGTAACAATGAGAATGACCCATCTTGGTTTCTGATTTCAGGGCCAGGTAGTAGGGAAACTTCATCACGATCTGAACTTACTCAATATTTAGAGATAAATTTAGTTACCAATGAGGAGTTTCAATCATTTGATATCTTAGCTTGGTGGAAAAAAACTGAAAAGACATTTCCCATTCTTTCTATTATGGCACGTGATTTACTAACACCACCTGTGTCTTCAGTGGCTTCCGAATCTGCTTTTAGTGCAGGTAATAGAGTGTTGGATGAGAGGAGGAGCAGACTAGCTCCTGACATTTTGGACTGTCTTATATGCTTAAAAGATTGGGAGGATGCACGTCTTGGAATTCAAAAATGCCATCCTTGTGGAGACCCGAATAATTTTGATTTTTGAAATTAATTATTAAATGCCTAATTGAGAAAATAGGGATTATTTGGTGATTAATTAGATTGGGCCTTGATTTGAAAGAGTAGAAAGTTGAGGGAGTATGTGTGTGATTTAAAGATATATGGTATATATAGCGGGTGTGTGTGAAGTAGGGGATCATTTTCATCCTTCTCTCTTTCTCTCATGCCGTCCCCCCCTCTCTCTCGGCTCACTCTCTCTCTCGTCTTCTCACACTCAAAACTCTTGCAAAACCTCAAGGATCCACTCTCATTTCACCTCCTCTACGTGATTTTGGGTTCGTGTCTTGTTGGGTGAAGCCGGAAAAGAAGATCTCGGTTGATTTCAAAAGTTTGGAGCTAGGGCTCGCTCGAATAGCTCGGGTTTCGCTCCTTGACTCGAGGTAGGGATTTCTTGCCACTTTTATGTGTCTATATGCTGATTAAGTGTAGAAATCATGCCTTGAATCGTTGGATGTTTTGTTGTTTTGGCCTTTGAGTTTTCTGCACAAAATCGCCGCTCGTAACGTCCCCGTATCGATACGGTTGTTTGCGTATCGATACGCTGAAAGGATCTACATTCCAGTAGCTTCAGAAATCTGTCGTAGTGTTTCCGTATCGATACAGTTTTTGGAGTATCGATACTCCATGGCTTTCTGGGCAGTTTTGCCATGTTGATCCCATTCGACTGTTTTGACCCCCGATCATTTCTAAACCTTTTTGGACACCTCCAAACCTATTCCAAGCATGCCTAATTGACTTCCTTTGATTCATTGAGGTTATCCTTGGTCCGTTGGCATTCCGCTAGTACGAAATGAATAAGAACTTATTTGATTCAAACCGTGTTAAAATGTGACTTGTTGACTGATTGGTTGCTTGGTAGTATTAATGGCATATAGTATGATGATCCTTGCATGAATGTGGTTATGAGAAGGTCCTAGTTTTCATATCGAGTAAGAAAATAGTTGATATTTGGGTCGGAAGTTGATTTAGGAAGTCTCGTAACGCAAGTGGTGGTAATACGGAGACTTAGAGGGTTTCGTAACGCAAGTGGTGGTAATACGGTAACCCGAGTCGTTAGGGATCACCGTGACGCAAGTGGTGGTAACACGGTAATCCTTATGGTGTTATCCGGTAACGCAAGTGGTGAAAATATCGATGGTGGAAGTTTGGGTTAGCAAGTCAGGTTGGGATTATTAGAAGGGGTTAGTATTGTATGGCCTTTGCATTCGACTTCAATAGGGTTTCATTTGCAAATTGATTGGTTATCGTCTGTCGAACTGTATTTCCTTATCCTCTCTTGTTCGCACTTGTCATCATATTTGCATATAAATTTGGTAAAGATTTTCCTACTGGCTAGTGTAGCTCAACAAAATCCTTCTTTTCAGGTTCGAATGTTGGACAGTAGGGTGCATGCGACGGTGTGCTTATACATGAAGAATTTTGGGAGCTAACCCTGTTTTAGTTACTTAATCATCTTTGTAACTGATTTGTTTTGGCCAAAGATGGCTTGTAACTAATTTGTTCTGAATTACCCTTTTGACTAAAGTTGTAACATTCCAATCAGATACATACTTGTAATTAAGTTAATTTGGGCCGTGGTGCCAAGGTTGTATTTCTTCGAACTTGGGGACTTGTTTATAAATTAAACAGGTAGGAAACTCTTTTGGGTATTATGTATAATACGCGAGGTTCTTGTAATGAAATGTATTATTTATTTATGTTAAAAATTGAGGTCGTGACAATCCTAGAGATGAATTCAGAGATTATTTTTCGGACTCCGATATAGATGCTGATTAGGGGGAGATGCATTGTTGATGCAGGTAACTTATGAAGGCCTTAAATGGCAACTTAATGTTGCCGCATCCAGGTGCTATTCTCTATATATTTGAGTGTGTGCTATGATGATATAATCTGAGCCTTTGGTATTTAGTGTGGCCAGGATGATGCTGGTAACTTATGAAGACCTTAAATGGCAACTTAATGTTACCGCATCTAGGTGCTATTCTTTATATTTCTGAATGTGTGCAATGATGATATAATCTGATTTGAGCCTTTGGTGTTTAGTGTGGCTATGATGATATAATCTGAGCCAAATTGATGTTAACTGTTAAGTGTGG
>BPLS01000145.1:618937-638646 GCA_019656275.1 Rhododendron kiyosumense | reverse complement strand
CTATGATGATGTAATCTGAGCCTAATTGGTGTTTAGTGTGGCTATGATGATTTAATCTGAGCCTAATTGGTGTTTAGTGTGGCTATGATATAATCTTGAGCCAAATTGGTGTTAAGTGTGGCTATGATGATATAATCTTTGGTGTTTAGTGTGGCTATGATGATATAATCTGAGCCAAATTGATATTAACTGTTAAGTGTGACTATGATGATGTAATCTGAGCCTAATTGGTGTTTAGTGTGGCTATGATGATTTAATCTGAGCCTTTGGTGTTTAGTGTGGCTATGATATAATCTTGAGCCAAATTGGTGTTAATTGTGGCTATGATGATGTAATCTTTGGTGTTTAGTGTGGCTATGATGATGTAATCTTTGGTGTTTAGTGTGGCTATGATGATATAATCTAAGTCAAATTGGTGTTATACTTCAAGTTTTCATTTGTTATTGGACTGAGCAAAAACTGAGCAGAAATGACTTTGTGTGCTGCTGCTGCTGCTGTTTGAATGCAAGTTTTAGTGTCCCAAGTGTGTGTGTTTACTGGATTGAGCAAGCTTTGTATGTGTGTTTTAGACTTATCTGGACTTTATCACTTTATGCATCTGGAATTTGTGATGAAAAACTGGGCTCTGTGTGTGTTTGAGAGAAATCTGCACTTTTACTGTGAAGTGCATGTGTGTGTGTGTGTGTCTGTGTCTGCTGCTTCTTTTCGTGCTGTTCTTGAGGCAATTTTATGCTGGTTTCAAAGTTCAAACTGTGCAGTTTTTTAGTTGGTTGTTGGTTCAAAGTTTGGAGGGGTTTGGCAGGTTTTTGGTTAAAAAAAGTGCAGGTGTGTCATGTGTGTGTGTGTGTTAAAGAATAATAAAGATACAACAGCCAGTTGATTTCAAAATGTGTAGTTTTTTTCTTGGTTGTTGGTTCAAAGTTTGGAGGGTTTTGGCAAGTTTTTGGTTCAAAAAAGTGCAGGTGTGTCGTGTGTGTTTGTTCTAGCAGGTGCGTGTGTGTTAAAGATACAGCAGCCAGCTGGTTTCATAATGTGTAGTTTTAGTTGGTTGTTGGTTCAAAGTTTGGAGGGTTTTGGGCCTTTTGGTTCAAAAAAGTGCAGGTGTGTCATGTGTGTTTGTTCCAGTAGGTGTGTGTGTGTTAAAGATATAGCAGCCAGATGGTGTGTATGTGTGTTCCAATCGGGTCCTTTCCAGATTTATTTGGCCATGATGATAAAGTTTCGTAAAATGTGTCGGACTTAGGCGAGGCAACATTTGAAGGTCAAATTGGCAACTAATGTTGCAGCTTATTGATCCTTCAAAACTTACAAATTATCTGAGCCTATTAGCCAAAAGTTAACAAGTGTTTGACATGTATCTAAGTATCCGAGCACTCCACTACCGAGTCCCAAGGGAAGAAGCAACAAAGGATGGAAGACCCAATAATTTCTTTTTAATTAGGGGCAGTTAGGACAATAGGACAATTTGTAATATGTTATTTTTTTAATTGTTAAATTTTACTAGCACTTCATTAAGACCAAGAATTTCTTTTTAATTAGGGGTTGTAATATATTATTTTTTTAATTGTTAATTTTTTTTGGCGTGCCATCTAATCCAGAAGGATTGGTGTATGAAAAATTGGTATATGAAAATGCTGCTGTCCATTGTTATTCTTTCTCTTTTCATTGTGAATTGTCCGCTCCTTTTTCTCTTCTGCAAGTTATAGAGTGATTATGATATTTTGAGGTTGAGACTGAGAGTAGACCTTTTGCCTAACATAATTCTCGTGAGCGTAAAATGGTAAAAGCGTCTTCAAGAAAACACCCCAAACTATTCAAATGTGCGACAATAAGGATTGAAAGCACAAGTGCAGATTGACTGAGCCATTTATCAAATTCGCTTGTATACTAACCGAAAAGTTGTCTAAGATTTATCTAGTAGGAAGTTAGGAAAGCGAGAAAAAAGAGGGGACGTTCAAACGAAAAAAGGAAAAAGAAGGGGCAATTGAAGTTGAATAGCAACTTTGCGCTTTCTCTCTCTCTCTCTCTCAACCAAATGAATCAAACACCATACTCATCCCTTGTTTTTTATGAGGATGCAGCGAATGCAAGGATCTCTATTCCTGTCCAATGTCGTTGAGTTTAAAAACCAAATGTATACAATGGTGACATGTCTGATGCAAGATTAGTTATACAAGTTATGCAAGTCAACCCACACATGTTAGGGTAGACTTAAACGGCACGGCACAGTCCGATCCGACACGACACGATTAAGTAAACGGGTCGGCACATCTTGACACGATTGAAAATGGTCCGGCACGACACGGTTGAAGACAACGGGCCGGCACGACACGACACGATTGAAAATGGCACGACACGACACGATTTAAAAAAACGGGCCGGCACGACACGGCACGGCACAATTCCAGAAACGGGCTGACATGACACGATTTAAGTAAACGGACCGGCACGGCACGACACGATTGACAAACGGCACGGCACAGCACGATACGATTTAAGTAAATACAGTAAACGGGCCGGCACGGCACGGCACGAAGCACGAAGTTAAACGGGCCGTGCCGTGCCATTTGACACCTCTACCTTAACCCAAAAATAAGAGTGCTGCTATGAATATCGACCCCCGGCCACCTGACGGCCGATTCGAGCAGTCCAAAAATTTTAAAAAAAAAAAACCGAGGGGGCTTTTGCGAGAATCAATGGCATTCGATGTGCGTAGGGTGCTTGATCTAAACACTCTATTTTTCGTAGATATATATATATATATATACATATATACATGAGAAGGGGTGCTCGGATCAAGCACTCTATACACCTCGGATGCCGTTGATTTCCGCTTAAGCCCCCTCGATTTTTTTTTATAGAATTTTTGGATGGCTCGGATCAGCCGTCTCGTGATCGGAGACGGCCCGGCGAGGCCGTCGGTACGATTTTCCTCCGTGGGCTGTCTATATCACATATCTTTATCAAGAAAATAAGTACTTATTTCTTATTTTGTGGAACAAACCTTATTATTGAACAAAAAATAAGAACTTATTCAAGTTCTGGAACGGAGCTTAATATTTGCCCATCTTCGAAATTTTAAATTTTTTATTAAAAAAATTAATAAAAATTAAGTTTTAAATATTTAAAAGATATATTGATTTAATTTTATGCAATAATTAAAGATAAATATGTATTTCCTTGTAATTATAATTAAATAAACAAATTTTGATTATCTAAAAACCCAAGTGGGGGCAATTCAGTCATTTAACATCTAATCCCATCATATTCACTTTCTATATCCTTCTTCTCAAAAATCTATCCAAACACCTTATTACAAATCTACCTGATTGGGACCACATTTCTTAACATGTCAACCTCATTCTATATCCACCCTCAAATATAACCTCCTTTCATATCCACTCAAAACAAAGAGTAAATTACAGTAAACCCCCCTCAACTAACCCGAATTTTCACTTAACCCCCTCCGACTACAAAACCCAACGTGTGCAACCTCTAAATCCAAAATGGACACTTAACACCCTTTTGTTAGGTCTCTGTAGGAAAAATGCACTGACAGCCGTCTCCGGCCACCGGGCGGCCGATCCGAGCCGTCCAAAAATTTAAAAAAAAAAAACCGAGTGGGCCCTCGCGGGAATCAACGGCATCCGACGTGCATAGGTGCTCGATCTAAACACCCCATTTAAATTCTTGGGGTGTTTGGATCAAGTACCTACGTACATCGGATGCCGTTGATTCCCGCGTGAGCCCACTCGGTTTTTTTTTTTAAAATTTTTGGACGGCTCGGATCGGCCGCCCGGTGGCCGGAGACGGCCGTCGGTGCATTTTTCCTACGGAGACCTAACAAAAGGGTGTTAAGTGTCAATTCTGAATAGTTAGAGGGTGAACACTGTTGAATTTTGTAGTCGGAGGGGGTTAAGTGAAAATACAAGTTAGTTGAGGGTGATTTACTGTAATTTACTCCAAAACAAATCCACTATCCAAACGGCCCGTCGTAAAAGAGAGGAGCTTCCTCTGCACACAACTCCGGTCCACGCCTCTCTTTCTCTCTCTCTATTCAAACTTCAAACACAGCGCTCTCTCTCTCACTCTCGCAATCTCAAGCCATCTATGGTGGCAAGTGTGGCATGTGATTTCGTCACACCCCTCTCTCCTCCTCGCCCTCAACCTTCCGCCGCGCACCGAGCCCCGCCTCCACAGCTTCCACTTTGCCTCCGTCCTTTTCTCTCCGGCTGGCCGCCGTTACGTCCACGGCGACCCCTCCTTCGACGCCACCATCGACCCCTCTCTCTCTCTCTCTCTCTCTCTCTCTTCCCCCCACGCGCCTCTGTCTCTCTTTCCTCGGTGAACGTCATTGTCTGTTCGAATCTAGCGTTTCAGTCATCAATCCCTCTCATAAATCCCTGTTATCGGCTACTGATTTCGGACTGGGTGAGGTTTCCTAGCGTGTTTGGGCTTCCTCTGATCGTCCATCCTGGAAAAAAACAATCGCTCTTGTGAATTTCACGTTCTATTCTAATTTAGGGTTTCAGACTTTCAGTCATCAAACCTTCTCAATCCAGTCAACTGTACGATAAAATCTCTCAGACCTACATGCCCCACAGGGTTTCCAGAAAATCTTACCGTTTTGCATTCGGACAGGGAGTTAGGGTTTCAAGAAAATCTTACCGTTTTGTATTCGGACAGGGAGTTAGGGTTTCGAGAAAATCTAACCGTTTTGCCTGGGTGCGAAATTCTAGGGGTTCGGAGATGGTGAGGCCCTCCGAGAACTGGGAGCGGCTGGTGCGGGCGACTCTGCGGAGGGAGAAGCTCCGGCACGACGGACGCGGCGGCCACGAGAGGGCGCCGAGCGGCATCGCCGGCTCCGTGCCGCCATCGCTCACCCGGGACCAACATCGACCTGATCTTGCAGGCCGCCGACGTGATTCAGTCCGAGGACCCCAATGTCGCCTGAATCCGTAAGTAAATATCTACTCTCGGTTAACGTTCTCTCTTTGATTTACTGTGGACTCGTCTGTCTCTATGATTTGCCGTGAACCTTACTCCAGCGATTAAAAGTAAAGTTTTGAAACAGCTTCACTTTGTTTCTCATGATTTTTGTGACTTTTTCTTTGATTTTCTTCAGTTGTTTTGCTCAAAACTCTTAATTTATCTCGTGGGAGCAGACATTTATCATTAGCAAAATGAGAAGACTATCAAAGGAAACTGCAATGTACTGATAAGGAGTTGGGCTAATGAATGAAATTTTTGCTGCCATGGACACCGTCAAGTATACTGCCATCTTTGCTTGGATTGTCTGGATTCTTATATACAGTTAGAATGTTAGGAGTGATTATCTGATTTAATGCTAAACAAATTCAGATGTTATGCGTGGGAGGAGAGTTTCCAATCCAAATTTCGCGGCATGAGGAAGGTTGAACTCTCATGGTTTCAGAAAGCACAACTATTGTCAGCGGTATGACATAATCATAATCTTGGAAACCATCTCTTGGCATTATCACTTTCAGAGATGCCACCATAACGTTGCTTTCTTTACTGTCATATCCATGTCCATTTTGTTGATGCACTATTCTGTATTTACCAGTTATTGACCTACTTTACTTATCACACTGTAGAATTTCCCAATCGTAATGCTGTTTCACTATTTACCATTGAATCCTAGACTCATTAGGTGTGATGTACAAAAGATCTCTGTTGGTCCCTACTTATGGGCAAGATCCACGTGTGCAGTGGCTCTTGTGCACTTTACCTCCATGACTGTTAAAAAATATGCATCCCCTCAAGTACCTATTTTGTTGAAGGGAGTTGTTCAATTGAGCATGCGTAACACTGGAAAACAAGATGGTTTCTATCATGTTTACATCTCTCAATGAATCAGAATGGTAAACGTGATTCGTTGGCTATAAGCAATTCATGACAGTAGTAGTTTCTTGCGAATTGGTTTTCACCTTCCTCTATTTACAATCTACACTACTTTTTCTCTTGATCCATGCCAATGTAGTAAATAAAAGGGAATGTGGTAAATTCAAATAGGATAAAGGCAAAAAAAAGGAGTGTGGGTATAAAAAAGAAAGACTGCAAAAATCGGTATCCTAGTTTCTTAGTAAATGCAGAATGTGTATGTTGGCCGTGGATTATACCGTACTCAACTCATTTTCCCTTGACTGCTTTTATCTTATATCTGAGCACGAGTGGAAATAGGTGCATGCTACCATATCATGATTGCTTTATCTATTGCTTACTGATCAAGTACAAATTATAATCAACAGGTGCATTACAGAAGTATATTTGATGGCATTAATGAGCCAGTTTCCCCCTACCTACTATTTGACATGAGGATAGTTCAGTTGTGCATGTAATACAAGATGATTTTAATCATTTTCAAAATCTCTCAATGAAACAACATTCTAAATGGCATTTGTCAACAATAAGCAATTCATGACACTGATGGTTTCTGAGAGTGAATGTAAAACATGTTGGCCATGGAATATACCATACTAACTTAATTTTTTCCAGTGTAACAATTTCATACTACACTGATGGTTTCTGAGAGTGAATGTAAAACAAGTATGTTGACCATGGAATATACCATACTAACTTAATTTTTTCCCTGCAGTGTAACAATTTCATACTAAACATCATTCCAGTTCTCGTAACGGTGACATCATTTGGGTTGTTCATGTTGCTTGGTGGGGATTTGACTCCTTCAAGGGCTTTCACATCCATGTCCCTATTCGCAGTTACATGCTTCCAAACTTAATAACACCAGTCTGTTCTCCTCACCTCTTTTACAGTTAATGCCCGTTCAGCATACAATTTCGACTTAGTTGTTTTGGATCCTTTTTTGTATAATTTGGTCAGTAGTAATTGATCAATTTCTTCTATTGTGGTTATATGATATCATTAGGTCAGCTTGGGAGCTGAATGAGTCATTGAATGATTCAAGACTACATAAGAATGGAAAGAGAAATTGGAAGTGCTTTCAAATGTTTTATACTCAACACATACTTTGATGCTCAAGGAGGCTTATATACGACTAGTAATTTTAAGCTCAAACCTTGGCAGCCACTTACAGTGATGCATATGGAATCAAAGAGAAGATGTTTTATGTAGGACTACAACTGGAACTCAAGATAATACTACAAGGATTGCTGTCAATGTTTTAGTATAAGTGAAAGAAAGTTTGTAGTGGAGCTTCGGAGGACTATTGGCTGTGAGAACTAAAAAGCACCGGAACATGCTTTCTTTAAAGTTGAATCAATTCCACGGAAAACTTTGCCATGATGTCTGGTAAGTATATTAGGTTTTGCAACTAGAAATGATGAAAGAATGTAGGGAAAAATGTTAGGCTTGGATTAGTGCTTGATATGGTGATTTACACAGCTACGTTAAGGAGTTCCAGTGGTTGACACTACCCTGAATATAGGACCTGGCTCTTTCTGTGGTTCAGGTTCCCTGTGTTGATTCGTTTATAGAGAGAATGTTTTGGGCTTACTAACTTAGGATATTTGTGGTTGAAAATTATTATCAGTGTCTGGTTATAGATTACTGAGTCTGAAAACTGAAACAAAAAATGAGTAGTAGTCTAGTATAATAACGCCAGCTTATCGAAATAAACTTCATTTTTCGGACTTCAAAAGCTTAAATATGTATCTAGCAGTTCACTAACTTAAAATTTCTTTGTCAAAGGCAGAAGGAGTACTTGTGGCTCTAGCCCCAATTTTCTTCGTCTCTTGTTAGCATTCCTGCATCATGGTGAGGTCATTTAACTGGTCTTAGCAATTAATGATAAGGGATCAAAAAAAAGAAAAAGGTCATTTAACTGGTCTTAGAAATTGCATGAAATGTTTACACAGAGATCATGTTTTTGTGATAATTGATGCACCAGTGGAGCTTCAATCATGTCTAGAGCAGTTTTAGAACCCACTAAAGGGTGTCAGCGCGGGGTCTTTGGTACTAGATGCACCAAGCGACTGCCATCGTCTCAAACACCCAATCTAGAGGTTAGTAGGTTGAGATTCTGACCACTGAATCAGTGCTCACCATCTGAAAATGATACCAAAGTTTGTTACCAGAATCTGGAGGCTAGAACAATTAAAATGGTACAATGGCATTAACACCTGCAAAGTGTTTTGAATCCTCTTTTGAAGTTTAGCTAGAAGAAACATGGACATTTACATCACAGAGAAATTAAATGAAAACTGTTTTCTGAAGTCATTGAGGTGAGGCATATGGTACTTTAATAAAAACAGATATACATGCAGCCTATTTGTTTAAATTTTTTCCCCTTATAATTGAAGATGACATTTCTTACAGGTTGTAAATGCAAATGTGTCGTTACAACGACTGGACGAACTTTTCTTAGCTGAAGAGAGAATTCTTTTACCTAACCCTCCTCCTGAACCTGGTCTTCCAGCCATCTCAATCAAGGATGGAAACTTTTCATGGGATTCTAAGGTCTAGCTCAACTTTAAATATTTGGGTTGTGTATAATATGTGGTGCTACTTTGTGTTTCCTCACTCTGTGTATGTGTGTTGTGGTATTATGTCAATTTTTGCATTTATCAATTAAGTAAAGGTTGCAAATTGGTAGCACTTTTAAACTCATTACAGAACTGCCAAAAGCACAGGTTGATATCGGGATGTTTCATAATATGGCGTTTCATGATCAGTATTCGAAACGAGCATGGTTGTATCAAAAGAGTTAGATGAGAAGTTCATGGGGAATCTACTCAGACATCATCGAAGAAACTTGCTGATGAAATGAAATGATTCAAAGAAGAAATTAAAAGATTAATTGCCTGCCATAAAACTTTACCTAGACATGCGGATTTCTGAAATTTTTTAAAGATGTACCTTGGTACGAAACTAAGGAAGTGATCAAAGATGCTAAAAAGTAAAGCTTACATTGTTCTGTTTATGATGATGTATATCTTAAGGTCCAGATAAAGAATGGAGGGAGAATTATAAATACACAAATACATATATATAGGTACTATACATGAGAAGAAAATGGTTTTCATGTCGTGTATATTAGGATGAGAGAGTGTTTGTTGAGGAAGATGAGACGAACGGAACAAA
This sequence comes from Rhododendron kiyosumense, assembly GCA_019656275.1. NCBI lineage: Eukaryota > Viridiplantae > Streptophyta > Magnoliopsida > Ericales > Ericaceae > Rhododendron > Rhododendron kiyosumense. The sequence goes on along the minus strand of BPLS01000145.1, from coordinate 629,565 downwards.
GCAAGAGCTGTACTATACATGAGGAGGAAATGGTTTTCATGCTGTGTATGTTAGGATGAGAGAGTGTTTGTTGAGGAAGATGAGACGAATGGAACAAAGCAAGAGCTGTATTCGAAAACTATCAAATGAAAACCATTTAAGCCAATGAGCAGATTATTTAACACCCACAACGAATTCTTCTTTAAATTAGGATAACTGAGGTGAAGGATGCTATAGAAAAGGAAATGTTTTAAGACCAGGTGTAATTTTTCTAGAAGCTTGGAAGTGTATAGAGATGGAGAAGGTTGGGTTACTAGTTTATGTAGCAAGAACTTGCATAAGTACTGTCTAAGTAAATAGAAAGTGTGCATTCCTTGCTAACCCTACACAGAACCAATAAAATTCTGTATTTGCTCTGATTGTGATAGCATAGAACTTATGGGACGCCATGGGACTTTGGGGTAGCTATATTAGATGGAGATTAAGGCTCTGTTTGGAACTTGTGGAAAGGAAAATAAAAGAGAGGGAAAATGTGAAGAACATAGATTCTTTTCTCTTGTTTGATTGTAGAAAGAAAATGAAAAGAAACTATGAGGAAAATAAATTTCTCTTGTTTGGTTTCAAGAGGAAAATGGAAAGGAAATGAGAGCTTTTTCTTTTCTTTTCATTTTCCTCAGCATTCAGAGCTTTCTTCTTTCTTTTCCTTTCTATTTTCTTTTCCTTTTCCTGATATAGCAAACCAAACAACTCCTAGGGAAAATTTTTAATTTTCCTTTCTTTTCTTTCATTTTCCATAGGTTCCAAACAGAGCCTGAGACACGATAATGCTTTAATTAATTTAGGTTTATGCTTGAAACATTTGCAATGCAAGCTAGTTTCCTTCAAGGTCACTGATGGAAATGTAAGGAAAAGTTCTCATTTGTAATTATTGACAACAAAAAGTTTAGAGATGCATGGTGAAGCTCTCTTGTTAAAGCTAAGATAAAATACAACATTATAGCTGATGCCTTTATGCGGCAGCCCTAGTTGTACAATAGTTAAGGTTTGTGTTGGCGAGAACACATTATAGTTGCCAGCCAAACTTAAAATGTAACGCAATATTGCAAACTCTGGAGTGAAGCTTTTACCTTTCCGGCCATCAGTTGTAGTTGTATGAACTACATAGTTCAAACTTTCCATGTACTGAGAACGTTGGGAATCATGTGGACTTTCATGCTTTATAGTCAATTGAAATCTTCTAAATATATGTTCAGGCAGAGAAACCCACATTGTCAAATATGAACTTGGACATACCAGTTGGCAGCCTAGTTGCAGTTGTTGGTGGCCCTGGTGAAGAAAAGACGCCACTTACATCAGCAATGATTGGGAGCTTCCGCCTGTAGATGATTCAACTGTTGTCATCAGGGGAACCGTTGCTTATGTTCCCCAAATTTCATGGATTTTCAATGCTACTGTGAGTTACAGCACGCTCCTCTTTTATGAAAACTAGGTCTCACAGCTGAAGATTTACAATATTGAACATTCTAGGGTCTATGCTGGTGCACATTAAACCCCATGACATTCACGAATCTTATGTGCTAAGTTTGTCCTTTACAGGTACGGGAGAACATACTACTTGGTTCTAACTTTGAAACTTCTAGATACTGGAAGACAATTGATGTAACTGCATTGCAGCACGACCTCGACCTACTTCCTGTTAAGTATCAGTATCTTTTGATTCTGACAAGTAAATTTTAGTTTCTCCGTACCATATTGTTTGTCCATTTACAGCATTCTTGTCGTTACAACTTGTTCAAAAGATCTCAATTAGTTATTTTAGACAACTTTCCAATACACTTAATAGTAATAAAGTGGAATAGAAGACGTTATTTTGGGATGATAGTTGGAATGGACAAACAATTAGGACGGAGGCAGTATGATGTAGACAAGTTCTCATTAGCTTGATTGTTTATGAAATGTTTTGAGAATGTTAAATAATATCGTGGACCTGAATCCTTGTCTATTTAATATTTCTTTCAGGGTCGTGATCTTACAGAGATTGGTGAAAGAGGTGTGAATATAAGCGAGGGGCAAAAGCAAAGGGTTTCCATGGCCAGGGCTGTGTATTCCAATGCAGATGTATACATATTCGATGACCCTTTAAGTGCTCTAGATGCCCATGTTGGTTGACAGGTAAACATATCATGTTAAACCAATTAAATAAAGAAATGCAGAAATGCGATCCAGAAATTCCTCAGAGTACAGTCATTAAATGTAGCATTAGTCTTCTATGCTTTTCTATGACATAGAAGGTCATTTGTATTGGAATTTTACCCAGTATAGATAAAAGGTCCCCAGAAACTGATAAACTTTCCTTCCCCGTGGAATAATCAAGCTGATAAGGCTTTCTCCTTTTCATCTTTTCTTTGTTTCTTTCCAGAATGTCATCCAGTGTTCGAAATAAACTCAGATACTCTTAATTCAATCTCCCTTTGAAATTACCTCAAGCAAGTTGATTTATTTTTTCTTCTTGTTTAATCTCCTATAAAATTTTGTCCAGGTTTTTAACGACTGCATCAAAGAAGAGTTGCAAGGGAAAACCAGAGTGCTCATCACAAACCAGCTGCATTTTCTTCCTCAGGTGGATAAAATTATTCTTATAAACGAAGGCATGGTCAAGGAGGAGGGAACATTTGAGGAGCTTTCTAGAAGTGGCATAGTTCCAAAAGCTTATGGAGTATGCGGAGAAAATGGAAGAGCATGTGGATGAAAAGGAGGATGACAATAAGTCTGCTGATAGTGTAATGCAGAATGGATTACCAGAAAGTGGGAACCTGAAAAGTATAAGGAAAGTAGTAAAATCTGTTCTTATCAAGCAAGAAGAAAGGGAGACAGGTGTTGTCAGTTGGAAGGTTTTAACGAGGTAGTATTCTATGTTATTTTTAGTTAAACTGCGATGCTACTAAGTGTTCATTGACTCCTTGATTGCTGCCAGTATTCTGTAAAAAAGCTGTTTGTCTGACTTATTTCTCGAAAATTGACTGCTGCAGTGCTGCCTTTATTCATTCCCTAGTATTTTAACCGCAGAAAATGGTTGCTGATATGCTGATTTCAAGAATTTTAACTTAATTCCAGCTTCCCATTGTGTTCCGCTCACAAAACATTTGACACAAGTTTTGCGTATGACTCTCACGCAAATGATCGGAGCCGTTCAATTTATTTAAAACATATTTTTAAGAGCTCCCATAAAAAATCAACTCATTGATATCTGTAAGGGCTTTATTGGTTCATTCAATTGATTCCTGTCAAATTTTACAAGATATACCGATGTCTCTCCTAGCATAGGTCACTTCTAATGTTTTCTAGTACACTGTAGCTTTACCAAAAGTACCATATACTGAGTGCTTTTTGTTGCTTATCTGCTCAGGTATAAAGATGCTTTAGGAGTTTTTGGGTTGTCATGGTCCTATTTATGTGCTACGTTTTGACCGAAGTTTTTCGAGTTTTGAGTAGCACATGGTTAAGTTTTTGGATAAACCATAGCAGTTCGAGTTCAGGACCGGGTTTCTTCATTCTGATTTATGCACTTTCGTCATTTGGTCAGGTACTTGGGAAACTTCATCTTGCAACTTCATCCTCCTAAGATTGCTTTTCCAAATTTCAACGCGGTTGTGTATGTCCTCTTTGGTTCAATTCTTTCATTATTTTCAATCACATGACCAAAATTCTTGGTCCTCATTTGTATAACATTGGAAAAACGTGTACACTTATATGCATAAATATGTTAGTATTAGGATTCATGACATTGAACAACAACGCCAATGTTACTCACTGTTTGCTGGTACATGTTGTTTTAGATGTTAGCAAACACTAAACTGTTCAGAAACATTTTCTCCCCAGTTTTCATGGTTCCAAGTCTTTGGGTGAAAGATCGAACATTTTGAGGTCCCTTTCGTTGCTTACTTTGGAGACTTACCCTGCCTGTGCATTATTCAGGTGATGGTGACCCTGTTAAACTCTTTCTGGTTAATCACATCAAGTCTTCATGCAGCTAGAAGATTGCATGATACCATGCTACAGTCCCTACTCGGAGCTCCTATGTTATTCTTTCAGACCAATCCAATCGGGCGGGTAATCAACAGATTTGCAAACGATGTGGGTGATATAGACCGCAATTTTGCTAATTTTGCGAATATGTTTCTTGGCCAAGTTTGGCTGCTTCTGTCTACTTTTGTACTGATTGGTATGGTGAGCACCATCTCCCTCTGGGCTTTTTTCTATGCAGCCTACCTATATTATCAGGTCGGTTTTCTTTCTTTTTATTTTCTTCTTTGATACTTTGCTCTTTCAAATGCCACATTTGTTTTCTGAATTGCTAGTGGAACGCAAGATCAATTCGTAGCCATCGTCCCCATTGTATTTGTATTTCCATTAAATTGTATATTAAGCATAAAAGCTATGATGCACGAGCACGGATACAGACAAGACACAGACACTGGGACACGGGAATTCTAAAAAAATGGGGACACGAACACGGCGGAGGACACGCCACGTGTATATTTATTTATTTATATTTGTTTTTCAATTTTTTCCCTAGTTTAAATGGCAAAATGTGGACAAAACGAAAAATTCATAGTTCCTATACCATTCAAACAGATCAAGACATCCATAAGTTCAATACAATCCAATTGAAAAATTATAGTTTGACCCATGAATTTTTTTTAAAATTACCCCCAAAATTATAAAAAATTACAGTTTGTCCCCATTGGTGTCCCCAGCCATGTCCCTCTCAAAAATTTAAATAAAATTATAGGACACGCCACTTGGCGTGGATACGTGTCCCCGTGTTAAACACTGCAATACGGCGACCTTTAGCGGTGTTGTGCTTCATAGCTTAAAAGTAATCTCCAAACAAACACCGAACAAAGAAGTAATTCCATTTACAGCCATGTTTTCTCTCTCTAAACCACCAAGAAAATCACAAAAATTAGAGACAAATTCACACTCACCCCTGATCTCTGTTGTCCACCATTCCTGCAATAACCGTCTGTACCACACTATCCCCTCCCTATGATCTGGGATTAGTAAATTGATTAATAATAAAGGTGATATGTTGGGCCATAGGACTTGTGATACTTTGATAAATGTATCTTTGAGGATTAAAGAGTGGCATGGTAGAAATTTGGATTTTTTAGACTGTTCGGATAGTAGTAATCAATTTTAGATGTCGAATATTTAGAGCTTTGATTACTTGGTTTGGGGTGGAAATATCTTGGATTCTTTCCACGACTTCTAATTCTAACTTGACTGATGACTTCATTAGTTATCTTGTATGTTTTCCCCAGATAGTCATTTTAGGTGAAGTTGAATTATAGTTTCAGTGATATTCTTATTGATTTGTTGTAGCATTGTAGTTGAGGATGATAGTAAGATCTTACACAAAAAATATGCCACAGTGGGAGGAATTTTCATATCCTGGAAACATGATTATTTCGGAGTTAGATGTGAAAGAGATAAATGGATAGCTAGAAATTGGATATAGGACCTCATAATATCACTTCATTAGAAGAAAAAGATTTTAGGACGTTTAGACATTTAGTGTTGTGAATGTTATATTAATGGCGGAGCTTTATGGCTATATGTTAAGGGATTGATGGATGAATGCAATTTTTGTGGATTAGATGTCTGTTTAGTGTAGCATTTTTTTTTTTTTTTTAAGTTGTAATTTCTTGGGTGCAGCATATGTACAAAGTTGTAGAAGGTTAAAGAAAGAATTCAAGTTGGAGGTTTAGATTTCTTTTTCTTAGAAGACATGATAACATTTGCTTTGGTGATCTTATTGGTTGAATTATAAAATGTATGCTAGGTTCTTAGCACCTGTGGTCCACTTGGAACTAGATTAGATGCACTTGGGTGTACTAATGTTGGACATAATGAGGCAGTAACCATTGAATGGTTGGCAAACTTTTGGAGTTCTTGGATATTCAAGATGTTCAATCTTATGGAGGCATGATTCTTTCCGGAGTTTCAAATAACTTGCATTTTTTTTTTTTGGGATTTTGATGAGATTGATATGGAGTTGTAAAGAGATTGGAGCGGTTACATGAATGTCAAGTTAGGGGTTGTAGTTGATTGGATCACTAAGTCAACACATTTTGTTGCTACTAAGATGAGACATATACAATGGATTGTTTGGCACGGTTGTATGTTAGGGAAATTGTTAGACTCCACGGTGCACCTGTATCAATTGGGTCTGATCGTGTCCCCGTTTTGTATCTAAAGTTTGGAGTGCCTATTAGGTAGCGATGGGTACTCATTAACTTTTTAGCTCTGTTTACCACCCTCAAACCGATGGTTAGAGTGAGAGGACTATACAGACTTTGGTGGATTTAAGGAGAGCATGTACCTTAAAGTGGAAAGGAAATTGGGATAATCTTTTGTCATTGATGGAATTTGCGTACAATAACGGTTATCATTCAGAGTTTATTTGTGTAATTATTTATACTGTCATATTTTTGGGTATTATGGTCGGGTCGTGATTAGTTATTTTTGTGCACATTATGGGTATTATTGACACGATTGTAATTCTTGGAGTATGAGATTGATTTTGGGTAAAATCGTGATAGTGAATGGTAATCTATAAATTTGTATTAGGTTAAATTGGATTTTAGGCTACTTATTTTTCTTATCTACATAAATTCTAATAACCTGAATAGCAATAATTGTGGGGGATGTGCGTTATTGCTTCAGCTTACATATTCCCATAAATGCTTGAGAGTTAGGGTTTAGTTCTCACACCATATTAAGAGAAGAGATGAGCCTTTAACTGGTATTTCGGCTAGTTGGTGATTTGTTAAGTTTGATCTTGTTCTTCATTATTGATCTCATTCCCTTGCTCTTTTTTTCTCTCATTTCACCAATCGTGTATGAGCTATGAACCTGGGCTTATTTTTGGAGTCTTGTTAGGCGTGGTGGTGTCAAGTACAGAGTTTAATTTGTGGAGAAGGCAAAATTGGGGGTTTGGGCAGTTTGTGGTTCCACGATATGGATATCATATGTGTCAAGGATGGTGCATGGGTGCATCTTTGGTTTATTGACATGTGATATAGGGTTTATTAAGCATGTTTGGTTATAGGTTAACTATTAGAGAATGTGGAGATTGGTGGATGATTTGGAAACTGGTAGTTCAGGTTGAGAGATTGTTTTTGGTTGGTAGTCACGGTACTTGTGGGGTAGTCTTTGGAATTTTAGTAAAGTAGCATTTAGAATTATGTTAAATTAAAAACTTGTTATTAATAAATATGAACTACTTCTGTAACAGGTTTGTCTCATTTTGCATTTGTGGTTTGCATAATATTGGAGGAGAATTAGGATAAGTGTTTTTATTCGTTATTGGGATTGTCACACTTATTTTACAAGTACATTGGTGAGGTAATGTAGCTGGAGTATGATGCTATTGGTATGAAGAATTAGTATTAATGGTAGTTCACTTGGAGATTGACTAAAGAATGTAACTTAACCTTGAGACGAATCGGAAAAGTAAAAAAATGAGGCGTAAAACTTAGAAATGCGAAAAAAAATTCAAATATGGACAAAATTGGAAAAAGTCCTAAAAGTTGCTAATGGAATGTTGTCTTAAAGGATCGCTACAAGTTGGTATTGACGATGGGCTAGTTGAATTGTGCGAGGGTGTGCCAAGATTTTCTTATTCGTAATACTCGATGTATCTCGGATAGTCTTGAAATGTTGTTATCTGATTGGTCCTTCATTCTTATCCTTGGTATCCTAGTAGAGATTTGGTTATGTTTTATTAGGAGAGGTCAATATTATGCTTGTCTAAGGAAATACCCTATGAATTCCTCGACATTTTTTAGAAGATGAATACCCTATGAATTAGTTGACGGTCAGGATACCGATGTTTCTTTTCCTCAATCCAAAACAAAAACATAACTAAGATGACTAGGTGGATATATAGTGCGAGCAGTTGATTATTATAATTGTGGGTTTTTCTAAACGTAGTAGTAGCAGTTTGGTTCTAAGAATTGGACAGTAAATAGATAGGCTTTGGCAAGGTACGACCACCTTATTGGTAGTTTTGTAGTGGCCATGTAATGGGTTATGGCTATATTAGGATGTGAGTGCTTGGGTTGGTTTGGTTTGAGTATATGGAAGGGGATTATTCTAGTTTTTTTGGTGATTTTAAAGTATAGTTTTGGGGCTGCACGGGTATTGGTTAGAAAGTTCAATACATTACGGTAAACTTTTGAGTTTAGAGTTGCTATTGTGCCATTGAAGTAAATATGGATTGGATCGTTAGTAGTTTTGGAGCTCTTAAGTTTTTGCTATTGAAGGTTTAAACTCTTCCTTTTGGGCCTCCTGAAAAAATACAGGGACATGGTTTTGAAATGATAAGAAAAATTTTTAATGCAAGTTTCAGTGCTGTTAGATTTTGGGTTAGTTCATGGAGTTAGTCTTCAAGATGTGAGGTGGGAGGAGAATGACCATAAGTGATTTTATATGTTATTGGGATCGTCACACTTATTTTGCAAGTACAGTTGTGATGTAATGTAGTTTGAGTACGATGTTATTGAATATGAAGAATTAGTATTGGTGGTAGTTCACTTGGAGATTGACTTAAGAATGTAACTTATAGGATCGTTGCAAGTTGGTATTGACGATGGGCTAGTTGAATTGTGTGAGAGTGTGCCAAGAGTTTCTTATTCGTAATACTCGGTACATTCCGGATAGTCTTGAATTGTTGTTATTTGATTGGTCCTTCATTCCTATCCTTGGTATCCTAGTAGAGATTTGGTATCCTAGTAGAGATTTGACCATCGACTAATTATGCTTGTCTAAGGAAATACCCTATGAATTAGTCGATGGTCAAGATATCGATGTTTCTTGTTCTTCAATCCTAAACAAAAACAAAACATAGATGACCAGATGGATATATATAGTGCAAGTAGTTGATTTTTAAGAGTTGTCGGTTTTTCTAAACGTAGTTGGAACAGTTCGGTTATGAGGATTTGACAGTAAATAAATAGGCTTTGGCATGGGTACAATCGCTTGATTGGTAGTTTTGTAGTGGCCATGTAATGGGCTATGGCTATATTAGGATGTGAGTGCTTGGGTTGGTTTGATTATATGGAAGGGGATTATTCTATTTTGTTTGGTGATTGGACAATAAAGTTATGGAGTGCACATGTGGTGTTTTGAAAGCTCAATACATTACGGTAAACTTATGAGTTTAGAGTTGCTATTGTGCCGTTGAAGTAGATATGGTGTATTACCAACTTGATCATTAGTAGTTTTGGAGTTCATACGTTATTTGCTACTAAAGGTTTAAACTCTTCCTTTTGGGGATATTATAGGGACGTGGTTTTGAAATGACAAGAGAATTTCAATTCAAGTTTCAGTGGTGTTAGATTTTGGGATAGTGCATAGAGTCAGTGTTCAAGATGGGAGGTGAGTTTCAGAAATTTGAGGCAGTGACGTGTTGTATATGTTCTTTTGGGAAGTGAGACTAAGAGCTAGTTAGTTCGATCATTAGCTTTGAAAGCACTATTGAGTTTGGGGAATTGACAATGGTCGTAGATATTTGCACAATGACGCTTGATATTTTCCTTTGGATGATTTATTGGAGTAAGATTTTGTTTACACTTCAGTAATTTCAGTGGTACCCATGTTAACCTTGCTTGTAGTGATCAAACTTGGTTGCATATTTATTGAATAATTCTGGTCTTACCATCATTGTGAATATGTGGAATAGAGTCAATAGACTATGAAATATGGGAGCCTTGTATGTTACCTGAAGTTTTAATGTGAATTTGATTATATTTGTTTGGACTCTCGTGAAGGTTTATTTGAGAATGGTTCATTGAAACTGTTTTGCAGTATGGTGTAAGAAATTTAGCTGATTATAAAATCATATTAGTAAATTCATTAATAATAAGAGGTGATTTGTTGGGCTGTAGGACTCGTGATAGTTTGATAAATGTATTTTTGTGGATTAAATAGTTGGATAGTGGAAATTTTGATTTTTGAGACTCAATTTTAGATGTAGAATATCTAGAGCTTGATTACTTGGTTTGGGGTGGAAATATTTTGGATTCTTTCCATGACTTCTTATTCTAACTTGACTGATGACTTCGTTAGTTATCTTCTATGTTGTTCCCAAATAGTCATTTTAGGTGTAGTTGAATTATAGTTTTGGAGATATTCTTATTGATTTGTCGCTGGTGCATAACTGAGGATGGTAGTAAGATTTTACGTATTTTGGGAACATGATTATTTCGGAGTTAGATGTGAAAGAGATAAATGGATAGCTAGAAAATGGAACTTGGACCTCATAATATCACTTCATTAGAATAAAAAGATTTTAGGATGTTTAGATATTTAATTATTGTGTATTAACAGGTGGAGCTTTATAGCTATATGTTAAGGGATTGATGGATGTATGCAATTTTGAGGATTAGGTGTCTTATTTGTTAGCATTTTTTTTAAAGTTGTAATTTCTTTAGTACAACATATATACAGTGGTGATTTTGGAAGTGTGTAAAGTCACTGTACTAGATGGTGGATAATGTATTTTTTTTTTAATCATTATGTCAGAGTTTGGAGGAAGCCTAAGAATTGATCTTGTGAGTGATTTGATGTTGTTTTAGTGGCTA
>BPLS01000145.1:533280-614662 GCA_019656275.1 Rhododendron kiyosumense | reverse complement strand
GAAGGAAATGCACTATGAATTTGTAGACATTTATTAGGAGATGAATACCCTATGAATTAATTGACGGTCAGGACACCGATGTTTCTTTTGTTCAATCCAAAATAAAAGCAAAACTTAGATGACCAGGTGGATATATAGTGCGAGTAGTTGATTATTAAAATTGTGGTTTTTTCTCAACGTAGTAGTAAAAATTTGGTTCTGAGAATTTTACAGTAAATAGATAGGTTTTTGGCAAGGGTATGACCTCTTGATTGGTAGTTTTGTAGTGGCGATGTAATGGGCTATGGCTATATCACGATGTGAGTACTCTAGTTGGGTTGGTTTTGTTTGAGCATATGGAAGGGTATTGTTCTAGTTTGCTTAGTGATAAGACAGTAAAGTTATGGAGTGCACAGGTGGTGGTTTGGAAGCTTAATACATTACGGTAAACTTATGAGATTAGAGTTGCTATTGTGCCGTTTAAGTAAATATGGAGTATCACCGACTTTATCATTAGTAGTTTTGGAGTTCTTAAGTTATTTGCTACTAAAGGTTTAAACTCTTGCTTTTTGGGATAATATAGGGACGTGATTTTGAAATGACAAGAGAAGATTTGAATGCAAGTTTTAGTTGTGCGAGATTTTGGGTTAGTACCTGGAGTTAGTCTTCATGATGTGAGGTGAATTTCAGAAATTTGAGGCAGTGATGTGTAGTATATGTTCTTTTGGGAAGTGAGACTATGAGCTAGTTAGTTCGAGCATTAGCTTTGAAAGCACTACTGAGTTTGGGTGTTGATAAAGGCCGTAAATTATTGTTTTAGAAAATTTATGATTGAAATTGGAAACATGTTATTGATTATATTTTGTATGTTAAAATTGGCAAATCACGTGCCGTTAGATTAGTTAATTGGTATTAGAGCATAGGTTTAAAAAAGGAAAAGAAAATTACTTTTGCATTCATTATGTATCATGTTTACGTAGTGGAGGTTCGAGTCCCCAAAGTCCTACTGCCATTTGTTAGAACGTTTGGTATTTATTGTGCATTGGTACCCGACTGGTATTTTGGAGATAGTGTTCATTTTGTGGGAGGAGAATAAGTGATTTTACTCCTTATTGGGATCTTCACACTTATTTTTCAAGTACGTCGGTGACGTAATGTAGTTCGAGTATGATGTTTTTGAATATGAAGAATTAGTATTGGTGGTAGTACACTTGGAGATTGACTTAGGAACGTAACTTTGAGGATCGCTACAAGTTGGTATTGACGATGGGCTAGTTGAATTGTGAGGGTGTGCCCAGATTTTCTTATTGTAATACTCGGTACATATCGGATAGTCTTGAGTTGTTATTTGATTGGTCCTTTGTTCCTATCCTTGGTATCTTAGTATAGATTTGGTTATGTTTTATTAGGAGAGGTCAATAATTATGCTTGTATAAAGAAATATCCTATGAATTTGTGGACATTTATTAGGAGATGAATACCTTATGAATTAGTCGACGGTAAGGATATCAATGTTTCTTTTTTTTAATCCAAAACAAAAACAAAACTGAGATGACCAGGTGGATATATATAGTGCAAGTAGTTGATTATTAAAATTATGGGTTTTTCTAAACGTAGTCGTAGCAATTTGGTTCTGAGAATTTCACACGATTGCTTGATTGGTATTTTTGTAATGGCCATGTAATGGGCTATGGCTATATCTAAATCTGAGTGCTTGGTGTGGTTTGGTTTGGTTTGTGTTGAGTATATGGAAGGGGATTGTTCTAGTTTGTTTGGTGATTAGTCAATAAAGTTGTGGATTCCTCGGATGGTGGTTTGAAAGCTCAATACATTACGGTAATCTTATGAGATTAGAGTTGCTATTGTGCCGTTGAAGTAAATATGGAGTATCACCAATTTGATCATTCATAGTTTTGGAGTTCTTACGTTATTTGCTACTAAAAGTTTAAACTCTTCCTTTTAAGGATAATATAGGGACATGGTTTTGAAATGACAAGAAAATTTTAATTCAAGTTTCAGTGGTGTTTGATTTTGGGTTAGTGCATAGAGTTAGTGTCCAAGATGTGAGGTGAATTTTAGAATGTTGAGACAGTGATATGTAGTATATGTTCTTTTGGGAAGTGAGACTTGGAGCTAGTTAGTTCGATCATTAGCTTTGAAAGCACTATTGAGTTTGGGTAATTGACAAAGGCTGTAGACGTGCACAAAGACGGTTGATATTTTCCTTTGGACTCTCGTGAAGGTTTATTTGAACATGGTTCAATGAAACTATTTCAACAGTTTGTTGTAAGAAATTTGGCTTATTAGAAAATCAAATAAGTAATTGATAATAAGAGGTGATCTGTTAAGCCATAATACTTGGGATACTTTGATAAATTATTTGAGGATTAATGAGTTGGATAGTAGAAATTTGAATTTTTGAGACTATTTGGATAGTTTTAACCTATTTTCGATGTCGAATATCTAGAGATTGATTACTTGGTTTGGGGTGGAAATATTTTGGATTCTTTCCATGACTTTCAGTTGATTGATGACTTCGTTAGTTATCGTCTATGTTGTTCCCAGATAGTCATTTTAGGTGAAGTTGAATTTAGCTTCAAAGACATTCTTTTGATTTGTTGTTGGTTCATAGCTGGGGATGCTAGTAAGATGTTACATACACACACACCAAAAAAAAAAAAACCCATAGTGGGAGGACTTTTACATACTATGAGAACATGATTATTTTGGAGTTAGATGTGAAAGACATAAACAGACAGCTAGAAACTGGATTTAGGACCTCATAATATCACCTCATTAGAAGAAAAAGATTTTAGGATGTTTAGACTTGTAGTTGTTGTCTATGCTATATTAATGGTGTAGCTTTATAGCTATATGTGAAGGGATTGATGGATGTACGCAATTTTGTGGATTAGGTGTGTTTAGTTTAGGATTTTTTTTTTAAAAGTTGTAATTTCTTCTGTGCAACATATATACAGTGCTGATTTTTGAAGTATATGAGGTCACTATACTAGAGTGTACTTCATTAGAAGAAAAAGATTTTACGATGTTTAGACATGTTGTGTATGCTATATTAATGGTGCAACTTTATAGCTATATGTTAAGGGATTGATGGATGTACGCAATTTTGTGGATTAGGTGTCTGTTTAGTTTAGCATTTTTTTTAAAAAAAGTTGTAATTTCTTCGGTGCAATATATATACAGTGCTGATTTTTGAAGTGTGTGAGGTCACTATACTAGAGTGTGGATAATGTATTTTTTTAAATTATGTCAGAGTTTGGAGGAACCCTAAAAATTGATCTTGTGAGTGATTTGATGTTGTTTTGGTGGCTAGTTAAAAATTAAAGTTGTAGAAGGTTAAAGGTTTTTTTTCTTAGAAGACATGATAGCATTTGCTTTGGTGATCTTATTGGTTGAATTATATAATGCATGCTAGATTCTAAGTAACGATGGTCTACTTGGAACTAGATTAGATGCGCTTGGGTGTACTAATGTTGGACATAATGAGGCAGTAACTGTTGATTGGTTGGCAAACTTTTGGAGTTCTTGGATATTCAAGATGTTCAATCTTATGGAGGCATGATTCTTTTTTGGGTTTCAAATGACTACTTACCTTTTTTTTTTTTTTGATCTTGTTGAGAGTGATATGGAGTTGTGAGATTTGAACGGTTACATGAATGTCAAGTTGGGGTTTGTAGTTGATCGACTCACTAAATCAATGCATTTTGTTGCTACTAAGATGAGACATATACATTGTATTGTTTGGCGCGGGTGTATGTTAGGGAGATTGTTAGACTTGATGGTGCACCAATATCAATTGTGTCAGATCGTGTCCCCGTTTTGTATCTAAATTTTGGAGTGCCTAACAGGTAGCGATGAGTACTCGTTCACTTTTTATCTCTGTTTACCACCCTCAAACCAATGGTCAGAATGAGAGGACTATACAGACTTTGGAGGATTTATGGAGAGCATGTACCTTAGAGTGGAAAGTAAATTGGGATTATCAATTGTTGTTAATGGAATTTGCGTACAATAACAGTTATCATTCGAGTTTTTTTATGTAATTATTTTTATTTCCATTTATTATTTGGTATTATGGTTGGGTCGTAATTATTTATTTTTGTGCGCATTATGGGTATTATTGACACAATTGTAATTCTTGGAGTATGATATTGATTTTGGGTAAAATAGTGGTACTGAGTAATAATTCTATAAATTTGTGTTAGGTTAGATTGGATTTTAGTTAATTTATTTTTCTTACTTATCTACCTAAAATTCTAGTAAACTGATTAGCTATAATTGTTGGAGACGTGGGTTAGTGCTTCAGTTTTCATATTCCTATATATGGTTAAGAGTTTGGGTTTAGTTTTCACACCATATTAAGTGAACAGAGAAGCCTTTGATTGGTACTTTGGCTAGTTGGTGATTTGGTAAGTTTGTTCTTGTTCTTCTTCATTATTGATCTCTTTCCTTTGTTCTCTTTTTCTCTCAATTCACCAATCATGTGTATGAACTAAGAACTTGGGGTTATTTTTTGAGTCTTGTTAGGTTTGGTTTTGGCTTTGTGTGGTGGTTTCAAGTACAAAGTTTAATTTGTGGAAAAGGCAAAATTGGGGCTTTTGGCAGTTTGTGGTTCCACGATCTGGATATCATGTGTATCAAGGATGGTGCTTATGGTTTATTGGCATATGGCATATAGGGTTTATATTATAAGCATGTTTGCTTATAGGTTAATTAATAGAGAATGTGGAGATTGGTGGATGATTTGGAAACTGGTTGTTCGGGTTGAGAGATGGTTTTTGGTTGGTAGTCGTGGTCCTTGTGGGGCTAGTCTTTGGTATTTTAGTAGTAGGATTTAGTGTTTTGTTAAATTAGAAACTTGTTAGTGTCATTTTGCGTTTGTGGTTTGCCTAATATTTTGACCCAAGTGAGTGGTTAAGCATGTTACGTATTTTTGAACTTCCCCATGTCCTTTAAATTATTGTTTAAAAAAATTATGATTGAAATTGGAAACACATAATTGTTTATATTTGTTATGTTAAAATTGGCAATGCACGTGCCATTAATGAGATTGGATGAGAGTGATGTGGAGTTTATATGAGGTTGGAACGACTTCATGAATGTCAAGTTGGGGGTTGTAGTTGATCGAGTCACTAAGTCAATGCATTTTGTTGCTACTAAGATGAGACGTATACATTGTATTGTTTGGCGCGGTTGTATGTTAGGGAGATTGTTAGACTTCATGGTGCACTTGTATCAATTGTGTTGGATCGTGTCCCCATTTTGTATCTAAATTTTGGAGTGCCGTTAGACAGCGATGGGTATTTGTATGCTTTTTAGCTTTGCTTACCACCCGTCAGATTGAGAGGACTATATAGATTTTGGAGGATTTATGGAGAGCATGTGCCTTAGAGTGGAAAGGAAATTGGGATTATCAATTGTCGTTGATGGAATTTGCATACAATAATTGTTATCATTCGAGTTTGGGAGTTGCTCCATATGAGGCTTTGTATCAACAGAAGTGTAGATCACCTATCTGTTGCCTTAGAGTAGAAAGGAAATTGGGATTATCAATTGTCGTTTATGGAATTTGTATATAATAACAGTTATCATTCGAGTTTGGGAGTAGCTCCATATGAGGCTTTATATTGACGAAAGTGTAGATCACCTATCTTTTGGTGTGCGATTTGAGAACTGCTATTTTTTGGGGCCTGACTTGGTTGAGGATACAACTCAAAAGATTCCACTATTCGGGGAAGACTCGTAACAGCTCAGAGTGGACAGAAAAGTTATGCGGACAATCGCAGGAGGGATTTGGAGTTTGTAATAGGAAATGTGGTGTTTCTTAAGGTATCCCCATAGAAAGGAGTTACTTGGTTTGGTAAAAAGGGAAAGTGAAGTCCTCGCTATATTGGGCCATTTGATGTTTTGGAAAGGATTGGTAAGATGGCTTATCGTTTGGTGTTATCGCCTAGTTTTGGCTAATGTTCATAATATTTTTCATATGTCAGTGTTGAAGAGGTATGTGCATAGTCCGTCCCAAGTTATCGATTACGACCCACTTCATATTCGGGAAAATTTATCCTCTGATGAACAACCTATTGAGATTCTTGATACAAAGGAGAAGGTGCTTCACAACAAAACGATTCTATTGGTCAAAGTGTTGTGGCACAATCATGAGATTGAAGAAGCTACATGGGAGCATGGCGAAGGCCGAAGAGATGCACGTGAAGTACCCACATTTGTATGCATGAGGTCAGTAAGCAATTTTGAGGACGAAATTTATTTTAAGGGGGGAAGGATGTTACGATCTAGCATTTTTATTTATGTAATGTAATTATTTATATTGCCGTTTATTATTGGGTATTATGGTTGGGTCGTAATTATTTATTTTTGTGTGCATTATGGGTATTATTGACACGATTGTAATTCTTGGTGTATGAGATTGATTTTGGGTAAAATAGTGGTACTAAATGGTAATTCTATAAATTTGTGTTGGGTTAGATTAGATTTTAGGTACTTTATGTTTCTTATCTACATAAATTCTATTAACCTGATTAGCTATAATCGTGGGAGACATGGGTTAGTGCTTCAGTTTACATATTCCTATATATGCTTAAGAGTTAGGGTTTAGTTCTCACAATGACTCTTGTAGGTTTAACAACTTCTCCCTACACAAGGCAGTTTACCCAGCATTCTCTCTCTCTCTCTCTCTCTCTCTGGTATGAAAAATCCTATTAGGCTCCCTCTGCTGTATTTGTGCATCCATTCCCATTTTTTTGAGAGTGGTATTTTTTTTTTACGGCCATTTCAAAGGTTAGATGGTTATTCTTGTTTCAATTTCACCATTAGTTTACTTTATATGTTTCCCAATTGTTTTGTGACGAAGACAAAAGATCCCCATGCAAACTTATGAATGGAGTCTATTCTAATGATTTTGCCTACCAACTATTTGATACAATCTTCCAATGATAGCGAAAAAACTCTCCTTATCCAATTCATGGCAATTGCTTATGAATGCTCTAATTCATGAATATTATACTTACACAATTTATTATTTCCATTAAATGCATTTTGCCCCCTTTTCCTTGTCCCTTTTGTTCATCAAATTTTAATGTTATATAAATTTAAAAGTTTCCTCTTATGCAAATGTTCCTCTTAGTAGTTTAGGAATTGCAACTTTGAGTTGTAATGGATCACCTCTCATATGAAAGCGCAGGACCATTTGAATCTTCTATTTCGTCCATTTTGAGTTATGTACTTTTTTTCTTTTACTTTTTTGAAAAGCATTTTGGGGGTGTACTTGATCTTTGGTCCATGTTGACCATTACCGTTTCTGCGGCACCCGTGATGCACATGCATATTGTACCAAATGAAATAGAACAATATGTTAAACTAAAAACCAAAATGAGTAATAATAGTATTCAAATGAGCAATATCACTATCTATCTATACAAATAATAGGGTACAAACCTGCGTACTCCAATTACATTGACACATCATTTTGAAGGAGACACTAAAATGGGGTATCCCTTTAACTATTTGTCCCCTAATTTGTTATTTGCATATTTGGTATTAACTATTGAACTTACTCTAGCTACAGCCATTGAATTCTTTTCATGCTTCATTTCGTCTATATAAAGTCTACTTCTCCATACCAAAAGCTTGTTTACATTCAAAAGTTGCAAGTTTCTGACCAATTCTCTTGTCCCATATGGCGAGAAATGTGAGAAGCTAGAATTGAGAGGACTCACCGAAGGCCAAAAAGCTCTGGCATTGAAGTTTTGGAATTCAATGAGAGGAATGATGGATAATTTGGTCTCAAATCCTCCTTCAAGTAATTAGTTTTGGGTTAGTTTTTCTGTGTTTTATTTTTCATATTTTGTTCCTTTTTTGCTTGAATTAGCCATATGTCCAGTGAAATACGAAGTCCTTAATTTGGAGACTATTTGGTACAAAGTGTTATTGACGTGGAAAACTAGCATCTACATCTCATTGAACTTTATCTTGGTTCATGACAAAAAACTGCTCATCATTTTATGATTCTTGGTAAACTGACAAAAAACCAAAATCCAGCTGACAAACTGGACTGAAATTCTGGAACAAGATGGAAATAGAAGAGAATTGAAGAATAGTATGAAGACTTCGGCAGGCTGAATTGAAGGCTATCTCTCCATTTCTCGACAAGGATGGAGAGACAGTGTGGACCTGTTCTGATCAGCGTGGAATTGTACATCTTTGTTTAGTAGGGTTTTAGATCCATCCATTTGATTAGCTACCTATAACAAGAAATTTGAAATCGGTTGGAATAGCTACCTACAAAAGAATAAATGGAATAGCATATTTTTTGCAAAATTCTGAGAACTAAAAAAACTCTATTTTAGATATATTATCCTTTGTTGTTTTTCTTGTTGTACTACCATCCTTTATGCCCTTAATACCTAAAAAAAGCAGTCTTCACTGGTGCCTAAACTGGATACGGTTATGGCTCAGAAGTCAAATATGTTCACATGTTTAGCCGGTGAATTTTGTATTCACAGTTACGTGAAAAGTAGTTTGGGACATCGTATTGTTGATGTATGTGATATGATCATCCTTAGAAGTAATACATAAATTGGATCCATCAATGTGGGAAGTCCTTTTTATTGAAGCAAAGTGAGTTTTATATGTTTCTGTGGATTCATTGTAGTTCATGTGTCAATAAGTCACCAATTTTATTTTGGATCAGCCATAAGCTCCTGCTATAATTAGTTTGGAGTCCACGATTTTCATTTTTGAAACACAATCAGTCAATAGTTACGAAAAGTCTGCTGAATAATTATTCTACTAGCAATTTGAGTTCAATGTTTTTGCATCACCTCTAAAGGCCTTGGAATGTTTCTCTAACCAATTCTGGAAACAAATAGCATCACCAGGTGGTATTATGTCACCTTCTAGTCTCTACCAAGTACTCTCCACATCCATGATCTTATCTTATTGGGGTTAGGCTGTTAGTGATTCCATGTTCACACCCTTGTTTGCTTTTAAAGCGTTTGTGGCAGCATTTTGGGTCCACTCCTTTCTAGGCTACCTGTTGTAGGAGCAACAAATGCAGATTTGAAGGGCAAGATGGATAGAACAGTTGCATTTACATGAAGGGTAGCAAATTGACTGGATTAAAACAGTTGCATTTCAGCATTGATGAAATGTACTTAGAGGCTCGTTTACTAAATAGTCTCCTTTTTGTAAAAGTGTTATATTTTTCTGGTTTTTCATCATCTAAGTTGCTTATCCGCAAATCTGTGTTTGTATATTTTGATTCTTTGCATTACTTTTTCTTCTCAATAGATGGGATTTTATTTGAGAGAAACAAATAGGAGAAGACTAGGATATCATGGAAGATATGTTAATTTATCCCTACAATTGTAATGTGAACTCATCAGAGGTTGGATCAGATTCAAGTCACTAGGTGTTTCACAATAGCTGCTTATTAACTATTGCTATCGAGACATGGTCAGTTTGACATCTTGGTACATCCCCAGTGGTGGAGTTGCTATTTGTCTAGATAGTGTTATAATGTAGAAATCGTAGTGTCAATTTGCTGAATTATAATGTAGAAATTCTGTTGTTGGACTGACGATACTTTAACCATAGGCCATATACCATTGGAGCATAACTTTGAAGCTCCCCAAGTTATGATAACCAAATAGCTTGCCATTAAAGTCTTAAAAATGCAAGTGCCATGGCTGGTAGTTTTCTTCAACTCGTAGACATCAGAATAGTGATTATGGTCCTCTTTTCGTGGCTAATGAGATGTGAAAGATGGGCTCTAAAAACTGAATTGAAGATGTTACAAAAACACAATAGCTGCTTCTGAGTTTGGATTAGAGGTGACAATTATGACACTATATAAAGATGCATACAGTCCCTTGTCGTAGGCAATAGAATGAGTGGCCTGAAAGAAGTAATTGACACCGTTTAAGCTTGCTATGCGTGCACTTAACTTTTCTTGAGCTTTAAGTTTTGCTACTTTTATGCCTAATTATTAGATCCATTTTCGATTCCTATTCCTATTCATATTTTAGGGTACTAAATTCCTTCTAATAGACATTGTCACAGGTGCTGAATCATGAGCTCCGTACCTTAAAATTCCTTGAGCAATATCTAGACTCTGTAGTTCTAGAGAGCCTGCATAGCCTGTAGGCAAAAATTAAGTGTATGACTGCGCAAAATGGAAACTCTTCTTACGGGTTGCTTTTTAGTGCCTTCAGGAGATATGGTTTGAAATTCAGTAGTGCAGACATGGCAGCTCTCGACAAGTTCATATACAGAATGATGAAGCTGGTAGTTCCTGAAATTGACGTCGATCCTCCAATTAAGAGTGTATTTGTATTTATGTTGTTGGGTTGTTTATAGTATCCATCAACTTCATCAAGGTTGTATATTGGGTATTCATAGGCTTGTTGGGTATGAAGCAATCGATGATATGCTGCTTGTTTGAAGATGTAAGGCAATGATGCCACTCCCCAAATTGATAACCGCACTCCCCTTTGGGAGTGGCATTATCAATTCATAGATGTAATTGTATAGCAAGGAATTGTTTGGTAGGATTATGTTTTGAAGAAATTCTACCCATACCGCTCTGTTTCACAACTCTCAATCTCACTGTCCACTTTTGGACAGTCTGGATTTAAGGAAGAGTGCTTTTAAAATTCAGACCACTGTTACCGACCCAAACGGTGAGATTGAGAGCTGCGGTGAAACGTGAAACAGAGTGGTGCGCGTAGCACCGTTGTATTTTTTGCAAGAAAAAATTCACTTCATCTCCAGTCATGTGTTGCGGTTACCCAGTCAACATATAAAACTAAGTTAACAATTAATGTCTAACAATATAGCAGAATTCACAAATTATTACATCCTTTTTAAAATTATTAAGAAGAAAATTGATTTTAGCACTCTTTTTTGGTTTTTTAATCTTCTATTGTGTGAATCTGCATTACAAAGATATTGTTGTAAAATGCTGATCCTGTATATAACTAAATTTATTTGCAAATATCTTCAAAGCACCATAGCTTAAAAGTCTATTTGCCATATTACCAAGGCAACTACTCTAGAAGAGTTCTTAGAAATATTTCGCTTCTAAAATCTAAAAACAAATTAACAGTACTATTATAAAGGGAGAATTTTTTATAAGTCCACTATAACACTTTTCAAATCCATCTAGTCCACTAATAATTTTAATGACAAAAATATCCCACATAAGAAACAAGGGCCTTGTTTGGCTAATATGAAAATATTTTTTTTCCATTTTTTTTTGTTTTTGTTGCAATCAAGCCGCCGCCGCTGCCACTACCGCCGCCGCTGTCATCACGCCACATATAACGTTATGTGTAACAAAAAATGTATTTTTTCATTTTTTTCGATTTTTTTTATTGAACCCGTTACACTTAACATTTAACATTATATATGTGACAAATTTGTCTTTTTCTTTTTTCCCATTTTTCTTGTATTGATTTTTTAACGTTATATGAGTAATAAAAATTTCCTAACATACAACATTATATGTGTAGCAAAAATTTTCTAACATGCAACATTTCTTTTTGGTTTTTCTTATTTTTAGCCTTTAACGTTATATGTTGGTCCATACAAAATATATAACATTATATGTGAGTTTTTGAATATCTAAATATCGCAAAAAAAAAAAAAATCACACAAAAATGTGTGACACGAAAAACACACATATAACCTTATATATTTTTTCAAAAAACATAACATGTTCCAACCTTATATGTCTAGTCCTAGAAAAAACACATATATAACCTTATATATTTATTCAAAAAGCTCCAAATATATCAGAAGCAAGTCGGAGAGGCCACTGCGCAGACCAAATCAATAAGTGATTGATGAAAAGCACAAATATAACCTTATATATTTATTTTAAAAAATTACGATCTCTAACCCTAGGAAAAACACACATATAACCTTATGTATTTATTCAAAAACCTCCAAATCTGATGATAACCGGACATGGGACAAGCAAAAGACCGGATTGTCTAGTCCTAAAAAAAACACACATATAACCTTATATATTTATTCAAAAAACTCCAAATATATCAGAAGCGAGTCGGAGAGGCCGTTGCGCGGACCAAATCAATAAGTGATTGATGAAAAGCACAAATATAACCTTATATATTTATTCAAAAAAATTCAGATCTCTAACCCTAGGAAAAGCAAACATATAACCTTATGTATTTATTCAAAAACCTCCAAATCTGATGATAATCGGACATGGGACAAACAAAGGACCGGATCAACTTTCTTATAATATTATATTTTTTGTTTTTACTACTCCAGATTTCTCTCCGGTAAAACAAATAAATGACTGGATCAACCTTCTTAATACGATAGACAAACCAACTTTAAAGCACGTTTATGAAAAAACAGAATAATGTTATATAATTGACTGAAACTACAATCGGAGGAGGAGCGCCTCATTCCGTCTACCACAAAGGCCCATTTGTGAGGCTGATAGTTTGATGAGAAAAAACTCCACTGTCAAGAAAACAAACCTGCCCAATTCGCCTCAAGTCGAATTTTACTTGAAAAAAACTAAGAATAAAAACTCTTAAAGGTAGATTCCTTCCCCTTAATTCATCATGGATTCCATGTATACAAAGATTCTTTCAAAATTTCCAATACCTGAACGTACTGTATGTAATGATGTACAAACATGTGATACACAAATATGGAGATGGAGGTTGAGAAATTTTGAGAAAGAGAAACAGAGATGGAGATAACAAAAAGTTTTTGGCCTAACTTTTCTATCTGGGATGTAACAAAACCTCGTCACTGTCCTCATGTCGGCAACGCTCGCCACTGGTTTGCTCCGCCTCATCGTCCTCTTTTGATCCACTAGAAAGCAAAAACAAACTAGGGTTGTGCTCGGGGCTATCATGGGGTCTACCGTCGTCTTGCTCACCGTCGTCTTCCACATAGATCTGTTCTGAGAGAGAGAGAGAGAGAGAGAGAGAGAGAGGAGATAGAGAAGGGAGGTTCAGATCTGTTTTGTGATCTAGGGTTTCTCTCTCTATATGTTATATATGAGGGTTTTTTTGTCTTCAAAAAAAAATATCTCTTTTTAAGTAAATTGGAGTTATTAGGTTATATAACTATATTAGTGGACTAGAGGGGTTATGAAATTTAGAAGTGGACTTAATGGGTTACAAATATGGTATAATGGACCTCCCACCAATTTTTTATATGTAATATTCTTAAAGGGTAAAATGGTCAAATAACATGAGATTTTAGGGGTATAATGGTCAAACTGCATGAGGGCATTTTTGTCCGTAATTGATAAAAATTTTAATCGGTTGCGAGTAGCAAGAAGTAAGCTGCAAATAGCGGCACCATAATTTAACTCTTCTCTCTTTGTGGCAAAAAATTTGAAACCCCCAGTTCCAATTCTCTTTGGTCTCTGGACTCTCTACACTGTAGCTTTCACTTGAAATTCTAACGAAACCCTCCGCAAGAACTCCTACAAATTTTACACACACGCACTCTCTCTCTCTCTCTCTCCAATGGCATCCCTCGTGCCACCGCCAGGGCGCTCCGAGGTTCTCTCACTCTTCCGCTCCCTCCTCCGCACATCCCGCAAATTCGCCGACTACAACATCAGGGAGTACGCCAAGCGTCGGACCATCGACGCCTTTCGTCACAACAAAGACCTATCCGACCCAACAGTAATCGCCGCCGCCTTCTCCGAAGGGAAGACCCAGTTGGAGGTCGCCACCAGGCAGGCCGTCGTGTACTCGCTCTACGCGCCCAAGGTCAAGAGCGTCATGGAGATTGTGTAAGCATTGATACAGTTTTGGAATGGTACTTCAAGCTTTTATTTGTTTAGCTGGTTTATTGTCTGAACTGGGCTTGGTACCCAATGTTATAGAGATTGAGTACTGACCCAATTTTTGTTGGGATCTCTGTAGCTCTTGTTTTGATGTTAATTGCTATGCTTTGTTGGGTTGGTTTCTTATCTGAAGTGGGTCGTAAACCGAGAACTTGTCATGATTACGAGGATTTTCTTACTTCTGAGATACTTCAGGGAAATGTCCAATTTTGGATGCTATTTCTAGCTTTTACTGATGTTAATTGTTAAGCAATTTTTTGTTGATTTGTTATCTGAACTGGGTATGTACCCAGTGTGGCAGAGATTTGAGTATTGACCCGAATTTTGTTGGGATTTATAGCTCTTATTTTGATGTTTATTGGTTGTTGGGTTGGTTTCTTAGCTAAAGTGGGTTGTTGCACCAAGTTATATACAAACTGAGAGGTTGTCGTGGTTGTTATGAAGGTACTTACTCCTGAGATACTGAGGGCAAAAGTTCCAATTTTGGATGGTATTTTTAGCTCTTACCGATGCTAA
The DNA here is from genome assembly GCA_019656275.1 of Rhododendron kiyosumense. NCBI lineage: Eukaryota > Viridiplantae > Streptophyta > Magnoliopsida > Ericales > Ericaceae > Rhododendron > Rhododendron kiyosumense. Next base: position 600,285 of record BPLS01000145.1, on the reverse strand, counting down.
TGGTTACACCTTGTTTGTTGATTTCCTATCTGAACTGGGTTTTTTACCTAATGTTATAAAGATCAAACATTGATCCAATTCTGGATGGTACTTTATCCCCTATTTCTACTGGCTTTGGTAGCCGAAGTTACAGAATCCTAGACTAGTGGTGATTAGGATGAAATTTATAAACTTACCATGGGATGACTTGCTTATTTTTTTTGATACTAAAGGAAAAGGTCTAATTCTGGATGTTATTTCTAACTTTTGTTGATCTTATTAATCCTTGTTGGGTTGATTTAGTGCCCAATGTTGAGCCCGGGATTTTTTTGCCTTTAAGATGCAATTTCTTGATTTGCATTGTGTATAAATTGGATATTTTTGGAATACTAGAGGAAGATGTGTATTGGTCTCTCAAAAAACAAACACAAGAGGAAAGATTATTGTTGTAACTTGTAAGAGATGTGTTTTCTGTCGTAATATCGACTTGTATGAGTTCTGTTTAGTTAATTTAAAGATGTGTTTTATACAAAGCGATTTTAGGGTGAAGAAATTTCCATGCACAAACTTGTACTTTTTAGCACAAAAGTGATTAAATTTGTTGCTAATGTTCTTTGGTTTTAGGTTTTACTGATTATTCATTAGATGTTCATGGTTAGGTCCTAGATTAGTGCAATTAGGTGGGCAACGTTTTACATTCTTTGAATCAGACAGAAGATCAAGTGCAATATGTGTGTTTCAAGAGAGGATGGGGAGGTGATGAACTCAATGAAGTTGGTGAGAATCATTATAGAAGATTGAATGTAGATGGGCTTGTCGTGCACATGGTATTGGTTCTTTTTTTGAATTCTGTTCCTAGGATGGCTTTTGGTCTTGATGTCTTTTCACTCGTGTGTATTTTAGCTTCCCTTTTTCTGTTCGCCTCTGAAGCATCACATGACTAACTAGTCACCGTATCCGTGTAAGACACTCCAAGAATATGCAACACGCCAGAGACACGTGGGGATGCATTTGGCTCATGCCAGGGGCATCCAATTAGTGGTATTAGTTTTAGTAAGGGGACACAATGGGGACCCATGAGGGAAGACACGGTGGGGACATGGTAGGGGATCGCTTGACAATATCGAATACTTATTTCAGCGGTTAAATTATGATAGTTGGGAACTACAGGGTAAGATCGACGACTAAAAAAACTTCAACCTGATAAAATCCTTGTTTAAATTATGGTTGAAAAGAGAAAAGTAAGAATGCATAGTATACTATTAGTTTTGGGTCATATGACTAACAACTAATTACCCATGAAAATACACAAACATATTTTTCCCTTGTCTCCATTTTTTCAGAATTGCTGTGTCCGATGTCCGGTGTCTTTATCCGTGCTTCTTAGCTTTGTTCCTTTAATACCATGGATGGATGCAGTATTTAACTTGGTTGTGTAATCTTATGGACTTAAAATACACAAGTGGATATTACATCATCTATTCGTCAATAGATTATGCCGAGTATCAAGGTAAAGGTATCAATGACAGTGATTTATTGAGAGAAGGCCATGTGCTGCTATCATCAACCACCGTCATTCTAGACTTTTCTCTTTAGTTTATATGCAGTGGAATCTGAATTCGTTAAGTTAAATGTATGTTTTTTGATTAATAACGCGTGGCATGACATTTGTTGTTTTTTTTTAGTGGAAGACGTTTTAGTTTACTCGGGAGCTAGCAATTTCAAGCAACATTGCTGTAATTCAACCTAGTGTACCATATCTGGTATCTATGTTGGTGTACTAATTGTTTGAACGGAGTTTGGACTTTCCAGAATTATGTTGTTTTTATTTAGGAATATCTATATCTCCAAGAGTTTATGTTGGTCCTATAATTCTGTCTTCTAATGATAAAAAACATCCATATTGTTGCATCACGTCTTGATATTTTTTTTCTATGACAACATATGGGCTTATGATGGCTAGCCACCCAGAAGCCTTTAATGTTAATGTGGTTTATCTTCGTTTGCATTGGTGGAACCGTGGAAATCACATTTGGAAAAAAAATGCTTGCATAATTGATGATGTCATATATTGTTATGGATTATATGATGCTAAGCATTCCATATTTGGGGATGGAACCGTTGATCCAGTGGGGAAACTGCAGTAGAGTAAATGGTTGAGTCCCTTAAGATTTGTAATCCTTTTCCATAGCCTTGTTGCCGAAAGAGAGATCCATTGTCAGATTATGCCTTTCAAGCGTAAAGTCATGGATTCCTATCCCTTCCATACCTCTATCTCTCTCCATATTCCTCCATACCCCTGCTTGTGGGACCTGCCCAAAACTCATTCCTAAAGTCATGACACGACATTTTCTCACTTTTTCCTGTATTTGGTCTGTTGCCGGTTTTTGTTCACTCTATTCCCGGTGGCATTAGTTTCCTTGTGTAATTTTCCTAGTGACGAATGTTGATCTAATTATGCTCGTGAATGTGGATAGGTGATAGAATCAGTTAGGCCCCGAGTCCAGTTGCCATAATTGTTATTTCGATCAAGCTTTGGTTCCTCAGTCCGGACACCTGTAGGTGTTTGAGCATGGTATCTTATCTAGTTTGGTTCCTCGGTCCAATACACATGTAGGTGCTTTGAGTAGCAATTCGGGTGGCTGTCCAATTTTTTCGAGGCATGCTGATTACTAATGGAATAGCCAAGACTAGATATCCGAAAGGTTACTAGCAATCGGGTGATCTGGAATATATGAGCTTCTTCAGTTGGTGCTAGTTCATCATTCTTGGGTCCTTTCACAGCAAAAGTCTGTTGGTTCAGGAGATTTTCGTGTAACAGGGAAAACCCACAACCTAATGCAAAGGACAGTTCCTATCTCTATGCTTTGTTTAGATATTGGAAATTTCACATCTCTATCTTGATATGCCATATGTAATCTTTTCCCATTTCTTCCTCTTCCAAGGTGTTATCTAACTATTCTAACAATACTGACTTTCACCGATCAAATAGGAAATAGAAAAACTCAAATGATTTATTAGTGTAGTGCGAAGAAAGAGAATAGATTAAGAGAGCTTAAATTTGTTGTTCATTGCCCATGCACACATTTTCGATATAAATGTACAACCATTTTAATATTTTATTATAGAACTGTGTATGGCATGAATCTGCTATATAGAACTGTTTATATAGCGCATCAAAAAAAAAAAAAAAATTGTTTATATATGAAGGCAGGTACAAGATCCGAGTATCAATATGATAGTAACAAAATGAAGCGAGAGGAGGGAATCTAACACCAAATATGGTGGGAGCCTATTACATATAAAGCAGAAATGAGTAGTACAAAGAGGCACTGTCAATGAGAAGCCCGCACTCTTCTACTTCCCAAGTAAACGGCGTCCGCGTTGATTGGCACCTTTCACTCTGGAATTCAGTTCGTCCACATCACCCATCATACGATCCAAAGCTGGGGATTGCCTGCATACGAATATTTGATTTTTTTTTTGAGAGAGAGAGAGAGAGAGAGCAAAAAAAAACATGCGGTAAATAAAAAACTACTAACCTATCAATTTCGGACCCCATGTCAACAGCCATATACTTGAGTTCCTCCAATAGATTACTTAAGTCCGAAAGTCCATCATCTTGTTTTGCCTTCTCTACCTGTAATAATTAAGTTGAGAATACATTAAGTTATAATTGACTGGTAGACTTTGCCCCATGAAATCATAACTGAACAACTTGGATTTGATTTATTAGAGACAAGGTAGCAGGAACTTGTCAACTGAGATTTCCCAATCATCAGATAAAAAAGAAGAAAGATTCGCAATCATTTAACAACTGAATACATGTTTCCATAGCTGCCAAGAAGTTGACTAAATCATTGAGTTCAACCTAGATATAGGTACTAGGCACATTTTAAATTTATCTGACCAACGAACCAATCTGGGTAGATAAAACAAGCTCATCATGCAGAATATTATCACTTCGTGCTGTGTTTAACTTATAAACATTCCAACTTCCAGCTGAATCAAAAAGATAGGCACAAACCTCAACTTTCTGCAATGCAGTGGTGGGCTCAGGGGGTGGTGTTCGTGTGTTGGACCGTCCTTTGGGTGCAGTAGTCAATCCCAATTTCTCGCGCTGTTCCAATTGGTCGCCCCTTCTTTGAGCAGGTTCATCTGCAAAAATTGACAGCTATGTCAAACATGCATGTAACTCGCTAAACACAATTTACTGCCTCTCTATCTTCCATCCCACACCAAAAACCAGAAAAATCCACCCTTTCTCTGAACTGGAAGCAGTCTAATTAATGAACAAATGAGCTGAGCATATGACGAATATAACCTCTTGTCATAACAGGCCCTTTTATATGACGAGTCCTCGTTGGCTTCCAAGTCTTGGAGAAGATGCCCCCAAGACTTCCCAAAAGCTTCTCACCCTGTAACGAGAAATTGAACAATGTAAGACTTGTTCCAGATAGAATAACTCACAGAAGGTAATTTTGGAACAAACAACAGCAAAGAACATGACTGTTAGAGTAACAGAAGATAATAAAGCACACACAGCAAGCGTTCATGCAATATGCCGGTAAAAAAAACAACTTTCATTGTTCCTGTTCACTATTGATGGGAATCTATTCATGGGGCAAGTGGCAAAGCCCGAAGGATGAAGGCAGTGGACCTATAAATCCATTCAACGGTTCAAGTACGCCTTTTATGGATTCCCATTCTTTCATTTCCCCTTGGTGATTAAGTAATAAGACATCTGAAAACCCTACATGGATCCATTTTAAATAAGCTGGCCTACGGGAGAATCTGAAGCCCAAAGAATCTCTAGAATCAGAAACAATAGCATGGAGACAAAACTATTAGAAACAAGCAGTGAAGCAACTGTGCATAAAAATCTTGACTGTGAGATGGTTTGTTGATAGAATAGGTAAGGAATCGTGTTGTTTGCATTCAAAACTACATCCTACATATGCAATGGCCTTTATACTTGAGAAATGACTTTCGCACAACCCTCGCATACAGAAACAGTGTTATGAAATTCACTTGCATTTAGAGATGTAATCTTTTGCACCAATGACAGGGCAATATCATAATTTTGCATTAATAAAGACTCAGATGGAGTGCATCCGTGGACAAATAGAGGGTGAAAATAAGTAGTTTTATATACTTCACAAATTTTAAGCAATGATGTACTTTAGAAAATGTGAAGAAGCCATACCCTACTTAGATCGTGATCAAGGTCCGCGGCAACCATGTGGGACCTGGTGATTTGCTCACCCTGTTGATGCAAATTGGCCAAAGTTCTGGTAGCATCCTCTCTCATGTCCTCTGCTATCTTCAAGCAGCTTTTGACAGTTGTTGTTGTCTCTTCGGCCTTGTACACGGCATAATTCTCCAATTCTTGCACATTCTGGTTCTCCAATCCTCCAGCTTCACGGAAATCGTTCTTGTATCTATTTCTTGACGAATAAGTAAGGGAGTATGAAGAAGAAGAGTTTCGGTTCCTCTCATCATTATCAGAAGAATGTGTACCAAGATGTGAGTTAACTAATGTAGGCTCAGAATTTGATCTTTGTGCGGGATTAAGACTTTTCTTCGCGTCTGATTCGTTATCAGAATCAAAAGGGTTTGGACTCGAACACCCAGGGTAACCAGGGTCAACTGAATTTTGTTTGGCATTCTTGCTCAAAGGAGATTTCTTTTGAGTAAACATTGTTCAATGGGAAAAAGGTGCAGGACTTAATGACTAGGAATTTGTTACGTTACAGAATGAGCAATAAAGATAGCCGCTGGTACAATGAAATCTATATGGAGAATTCAGTGTGTGCCTGAGAAAAGGAAGAATATCAGACTGTTACGCAGCAATCAAATACAGAAGGTTAGCAAAGTAAAAAACAAAATAGCGATTAAGTTAATGAAGCAGTCTCTTGCACATTGCAAATTTTAAAATAGCTTTATGGGACAACTAAATTTAAAGGCAGTTAAAGGAAAATCAAAAGACACAACATAATCATAATGTCATATCATCTCATCAATAATATCCTATGTACCCGCTGTTTGGCTCCGGAGAAAATACAAAAACAAAAATTAGCACTTTCCACATTTCCTACCTGCCAAACACGATCCCATAGTCTTGTTTTAATTTGATCTTCCTGGCCTCTCAGTAACCAAACATTCCACTAGTTACCAAGAAGATCAATTTTTTTAATTTGTGATAACTCAAGTGTTCGGGCCAGCGAGCAAAGCTCCGTATAGACTGGTCCTAAAGGAATTGACAGCTCTTGAAGGGTTTCGAACTTTACACCTTAGGAGAGAGCAAACTTCTAAATCCCTGGACCACTAGGCCAACCCATGGGATTCAAGAAGATCGAATTGCATAAAGCAACCCAAAACTTATATTCAATCTGATGAAGATGGAGCACTAAGAGAATGTTGACCGTGGGATGTTATGAAATAACAAGAATAGAGTAATTTTGAACTAACCAGAGGTGTACATGGTAAAAGGATTCAAAACCATAAACAGAACAAAAAAACGAATCAGGAATTAAAGTAGTACTACTAGTTAAGAAACTTGGGGATGTACCTGAGATTCGGCCAAAACTGAGTTAAAATTGTGGGTAACGTGGTCCCAGATAAGCAAATCTAGAGAGAGAGAGAGAGAGAGAGAGAGAGAGAGAATGGGGGAAGTTCAAAATGGGAAAGAGGTGGTTTATAAGGGGAATGTAGATAGAGACGAGTGAAATTGGTGAGAAATTTCTCAAGGAAAGTGATAGGTGTATATTGCAACGGAGAACTTGTCCAAAGAAAACTACCGCATGTCTAGATGGGGGCGACTGGTCAACAGATTTGTGTTGAATATTACTCCGTATGTACACAAACCAAACCGAATGGAGCTCAGAAAAGTCAAGATAGAATCTAATATATACTCCTACGGAGTAATAATGGAAAGAGAAGCGCGTCGAGGCTAGACTTTTGAAAACCCTCTTTCTCTCTTACCCTCTTTGCAGAATTAGACCGTTTCCTCGTCTCTCTCTCTCTCTCTCTCTCTCTCTCTCTCTCTCTCACACACACACACACACAGGCACACGCACTACGACCAAATATTTCTATCTATCAACCCTTGTAGTTTACCAAGATGGAGTATACATTTTCCCCGGGGAAGCTCCGTCCAGTTTCGTTAGAATCGTTACTGTCCAGTCCGGTCCAGTTTTGGGAGGATGTGGACCCCTCCCGGGCCCACAACAACTATGGCAACATTTATTTTGTAGATCATTGAGTGTATTATTCACGCAAAAATTAGCTTTATAAAATATTAATAACAAGTACATGATAGAAATATACTTGTCTAAGAAAAAAATGGGCAATTATGAGTTTCAATTTTTTTTTTGTCATCGCATTTTCTTGTACTTGTCGATGTGCAATCAAACTAATTTTTTGCGTGGATAATATACTCAACAAACTCTACAAAATGAATGTTTCTGATCATTGTCAATGATCCAAAACTAGTCTGGATTGGACACTAACCCGTTTTCCCGGGACTTTATCTTCTTTTTTTCCCCTATAATTAAGTGTCTAGACCAGCTTGCGAATACCTTAACTAATCCTAGACCCTTGAAATTAATGACATAAAAAATCTCTAGTAGCTCTAAGATTTAAAACGTTTATGCTTTGTTTAGATTGCTTTTTGAAAAAAAAATCTCAAGCCATTGTAAGATTAGACCTTGCACTTTTTTGGAGGACAAAACCTTTTATAGTCGCACATCATTGGCCAAACCTATCGGTTGTATTCCCCCCACCCCCTTAATCATCACCCTCATTTCCCTCCCTCCCTCCCTCCCAAAATGTCTCCTCCCTCCTCCATTCAAACTCCTCCATTTTCATCCCTACTCAGCTGTCATCACCCACCACTAAGCCCCTTCCACCGGCAGCCAAATCTGCCTATCTTCCTCCTCTCCTCTTCCTCCTACATTGTCAATGGAAATCTCGATTGTTTTCTCTCCCCCCATTGATAAACAAGAAATAGTTGATCCATCAATACACTACGATTTGGAGTCGGAAAATCACACAATGGATGTTGAGAAATATGTAACAGATGTTGTAGTGACGAAGCAAAAATCGCAACAAGAAGTAAGCCCGCCCTCCATTTTCAATTTCAAAAGCCCTCCATGTTCAATTTCAGTTTTGGCCCGACACAGTTGGACACGCAGTGCCAAAATTTACTAACTTTTCGGACTCTAATATCTGAATTATGTACAACTATTCGAATATTAATATCCGAATATTATCAACATTGTTGGACTCTTATATCGGAATTTATTGCCAATTTTCAGATATTAATATCTGAATGAAACTGCAGAGAATCCTGTACTTACAGTTGGATATACAGTGCCAAAACTTTACTAACTTTTCGGACACTAATGTCTGAATTATGTACAACTATTTAGACATTAATATCCGAATGGCGAATATTGTCAACATTGTTGGACTCTTATATCCGAATTTAGTGTCAGTTTTTAGATATTAATATCTGAATAAAATTGCAGAGAATCCTACACTTACTTGGTTTGTCTTTGGGTGTTACAGGGTGACACTTCAACACTTGATAGTTATGTAGGGCCATCGACTATACCTACTTCGACTTGTCCTCCATACGATTATACAAAGCATTTTACAACGGAGATGGTGAGTGTTTTTTTGATAGAGTATTTATCTTGTGCAATCTTATATTACGGGCTATAATTTTTTGTTATGTGTGTGTAGGTTTTTCCATCCGATGAAGCATTGGTAGATTGGATAAGATGCACCGGTAAACAACACGGGTTTATCATTATGATTAAGTCTAAGAAATGTATTAAGAATTGCACACCTAGGATGAGATTTTCATGTGAAATGAGTGGTAAGTATAGGTCGTTTGTGAAGAAAATTGATGGGAATGAGGTAGCTGTAAAGAAGAGAGTGTGGTCCGTGGGCACCAAAAATGTGAATGCCCATTTGAATTGAAAGTTGTAAAGGGCAATGATGGTTGAACTGTCTCTGTCCACAATGACACTCACAACCATCCTCCAACGGTATTCTTGTATGGCCATTCGTATGCCTGGAGGTTGTCGGCAGAGCAGACTAGCACGGTGGTTGATTTGTCAGTCGCTTTGGGAAACCCAGAGAAATCCTAACCCATTTGAAGGTTCAAGATCCTAAGAACGTAACGTCTATCAAAACCATATACAATGTACGACAAAAGTACCCAATAATAGAGAAAACTGGAAAATTAAAATCCAAGTACTGGTATATAAATCAGAAATTAAAGTCCAAATTTGTTTTAGATTTCGAATATTTATTTCCAAAATTAATTTTTTCCAAATGAATGCACTATAATGGACAAAAAAGAGTGTGTATATTAAAAGAGGAGTTTGAAAATCAACACCCTTATTTATTATTGGTTAAAATGTGATGTAATTCTTCCTCGTATAATGTGCCAACATGAAAAAATATATTTGTAAGGATTTTATTTCTCGTAAAACGTGTTCTTCCTTGATATATGCCCCTTCCCCCTGAGAGTCGACGTTTAATTGCGCTCAGACACGATAACGGCAATCACTTTATAATGGTACATTTGCAACCAAATTCCCCCATTCCGCCTATTGCAAGGAATTGGTATATATATCACTATTCATTCGTGGATGGATGGGATACACAATAATGTGACAAGATCGAAGAGTTTAAAAACATAGTGGAGAACGATGTGGCAACGATGGACATAATCGAACTAGACTAGGTTGGCTTAAAGGACTTTTATATAAAATTTGAGTTCGTAGAATCTTATTGTAAAATATGAAATTTAAGCAAACCATTTTTTTTTATAGTGTTCTGTGTTTGTCTAGAGCATTGTTTGTTCTTACGACACTCCTCATTTAAATTTAAATTTTCATATACGAGTATTGTCAAGCGAATTATTTGTGCCTAGGAAGGTATCAAGAATGATTCAAACCATAAAATTTACGTTTTGGTGCCCTACTTAGCATTCATATTTTCACGGTATCCAATTGTCACAAATATGTTGATAGTTATCTGTAATAAAACAAAAGTCATTTTACCACGGAAATTAGTCCATAAACCATCGCCATAAAGTGTCCAAAATAAATACAATGCCACAAAGTCCATCAAAAACAAGTCATGGATAAGACAAGTCTCAAGTATGGTCACGGTGCCGGCACCTAGTGTAACGACTCAAGTAACGATCCGAACTAGGGCCTGCTATGCTCGCTTCAGCTGCCTCCGGTCCCCTCAAAGTCCTCCGCACTTCAACTTGTTGTAGATCATATGGGCAAGTTGAAGTCGTAGCCCTAGTCCCACCTAAAACACTGTCCAAAATAGCCAAAGCCGCTACATTGCGCTCTTCCGCACTCTCAGTAATTCTGTGCAGGAAATTAATACAGTTTTTCAGCAAAGCAATCTATGATCGAATATTTGTTAACAATTGTGTACTTCATATTTTTCGATGATTCTATCGCCAAAAACAACACCAACTTAACAATCTTTAAGACTCGAAAGGACCCATAACCAATAAACTTATCTAAGTATAACAAATTTGACGAAAAATGTAACTTCGGATGCTGCCCAGATTTGTCAAAATTTCTCAACATCAATAGCAGTAAGCAACGTCAAAATTCTACAAGTTCATGCTCATAATCCATCTATATACCAACTAACATGCATCAATCTTGGGTTTCCATGATCAAAATCATATTATCCATACCAATTAACAATATTTGAGAATTTAAGATGAATTAGGTATAAAATCATCATGTAAGCACTATAGAACCCTAATTCTTAAATCTCTTCCATGTAGATTGATTCTATATGCACATATTCATCAATACTCATAGTTAAGGAAGATTTCTTTCCATAAGAAGAGAAATTTTCAGATTACATGTCAGACTCCAAGAGATTACTTCAAGTTCTTCAAGCCAAACTAGGGTTTTCCTATTCTTTTTCAATGAAGAAGAAAGAACTCCGAGTGGGGTAATGTCATGAATGTTTATAGCTTCTCACTCACAATCGAATTCTAATGGTTGAAATAGAGGGGACAAATCGGACTCTAATGTCCAAATGGGGTAAAATACTTTGGATATTAAAATCCAAATGAGGCAAAACATTTTAGACATTAAATTCCGAATGACCTTACAAATTCAACTGCATATTAAAATCCGAATGAGGTAATAAATTTAAGATATTAACATTTGAATAAGCGGAAATAATCAGACTTTAATAACCAAAAACTTAGTCAATTATTCCTGGACAATGTCAATGGTTTATGTCATTGTCTAATTGGTTCACATTATATGAAGAAAATGTCTAGAGTGGAATACTTACAGAGACCCATTATAGAATTGGGGTAAAATACATACACGACTCGGGTAAAATTTAATGTCTGCATGGAGTCAAATATTTCAAATATTAAAATTCGAATGAGGTTAAAAATTTCAAATATTACATTCCGAATGAGCTATGCTAACAAATTCAGCTGTTGCTGTAATACATAGGGGCCAATCGCCAATTGGATACTAAAATCCGAATGAGGCAATAAATTTCAGATCTTAAAATCCGAATAGGGGGCAAACAATCAGATTTTAATATCCAAAATTGTGTCAAACAATCGGACTATAATGTTCGATTATATTCAAAATACATGAAATAGATACACAAAATAGCAGAACGCTCATGGGTTTCTGAAGAAAAAAATCAAATAGTAAAATTTGAATGAGGCAAAACCGCGTAGGCACGTAATAACAACAGTAAAATTTTTACCGATGTTTGAACTTCGAAATCGTTGGTGATGTCAAAGTGTTGTGCTCTTCTCTCACATCTCCTTCACCTCAAACCTGTATTGCTGTTGTGGTGTGGTGGTGACTGGGGGGAAGAAGAAATGGGAGGAGACAGAGACATAGAGAGACGGGGTGGGTTTGGTGCTGGGAGTGGTGACTGGTGAGAGGGGATGGATTTCGTGTGGTGGGTGTGGTGGTAATGGCAGACTGGTGGCTGGCGGCGAAGAGAAGGCCTGAGGTAGAGAGAGAGAAGGCCTTGGGTAGAAAAAACGAGGGGAGAGGGAGAGTTTGTAGGTATAGAAGGGTTGAGGGGTGTATATTTTTGTGGGTTGTAGGTATAGAAGGGTAAAATGGGGAGATCAAGGATATTATATTGGTTGTAGGTAGCAAATTCTTATAATGTGGTATGTTGTAAGTAGCAATCGACTGCGAGTAGAAAGAACCGGGCTGCAAATAGCGGTGGCCTAAATTATTTTGTGCGAAATGATAGACAAAAGGTTTGGTAGAATGAGCTATGCTATCAATACAATTTAAAACATTGTAACTCTAAACACAATAGCATTCAGAGTCATGTGATAAATATAGGTTCACATATATCGAACGGTGAATGGTTCCGAATGTAGTTGTATTTGGAGACTTTTTGCTAATAGAATTAAATGAACGCCTCTCAATGTTACTATGAATTTATGATAAAGTATTTTGTCTGACAATGACATCTCGTGATGTGTTGACATAGCTCAGAGTTTCACTCATGGTCGCCTGGGTATGCACACAATGAGGTTTGAAGTTGAGTTGGCTGAAAAATCAGAACCGCCAACTCGGCTTCGATCCCCACCTTGTGTACACACGACCTACCCCTTAGTGGAACAGTGACACCACATCAATGCACTACATGACGTCACAACTGCACACAATTTTAAAAATTAAAATTAATTTTTAGCTTCCGACAATAGTCATTTGTCACGTTTTATTACAATTCCTTCAATGGTGTTGATGCTAGGCATCGATCTTTCCCACAATAAAGTAGTACTTGCTTACTAGTACTTATTAAACCACTGAAATCCAAGTCAAAGACTAAAAAAGTGCAAAGAACGAAATATGCAGTTTCAGATATCCAGGACTTCCTCAACATGTTTCTCCTAACTCCTCTGGATAATATGCTTTCAAGTATCCATTGAACTTAAGATTTTTTTTGTTTCAGTAGTAATTTTAAAACCAAACAAGACTGTTTAGCAAAAATTAATCTGAAGTTGAGTTGTTTTGGCTTTGGTGGCTGAAATCCGAGTGGAAAAGCTGCATGTAATTTAAAATCGTAACAACCCTAAAATGGTTTTGACTAATAAAGTGGTAACACTTTAGAAATATGGCATTGTTTCCTTTAAATTTTTAATTCATTGATCAAAATTTCATATAACCCTAAACTAAATATGACTAAGAGAAGTTGATACTACGTATTACTTTTAGCTTATGTTTTCTTAGATTAAGGAGCCTAACTGATACTAAATGTGATACAGTACTAAATTAGGACAGAAGAGTAACAAAAGGGGCTATAATTGTAGTACTAAATAATAGATTAAGGGAGCAAAGTGTAGAGTTTTTTTTAGATGAATGGGATAAAATGAAAAAGGGTGATAGTTAAGGGGTACCAATAGTTTCACTAAACTTTTTTTAAGTTATGGTTTCATCCTCATTTGAATTTTTTCCACTTTTGTTAATTTTGCGAAAAACTTTTGTGACTTTTTGATTTGTCTCAGCGAGATGAATCGGAAAAGTAAATTATTTTTACTTTTACCCAAATATTTTGGAAAATAATCACTTTTAAGTAAAAAAAAAATAAAATCTAAAGGCGGCATTTTTTTTAAATGATTATTTTTCAAAATATTTGGGTCAAAGTTATTTTTTTTCCTCGATTCATCTAGATGAGACAAATTGAAAAACCAAAAAATTGGCACAAAACTAACAAACGTGGGAAAATTTCAAATAAGGACAAAACCAAAAAAGTGGAAAAAGTTTGGGATGGGTGGGGTTGCGTAAGCAGGAGGCAAATGCTAGTGTAAAAGCATCTTCAACGAAAATGACACACATTCCAAACTCCTAAAATCTATGAGAATGAGAATTGAACATGCAAGCGCAATGTGAAGATTAAGAGCGGAAGTGAGGGAGAAAAGAAGGATTCTGTAGAAATTTCCGACATGCTCCGAAGTGGTATGGAACCATGCATGATGCTCCTCATATGGACTCTTGGATTGAAAAATATGTAAATCATGACCATTAGATTAAAATCATCCACAAAATGTAAGGTGGATTTGTTAAAAACAAGGTGGTTTTATTATTTTCTATCGAAAAATCGCAATATTGCTTACCAAAAATAAGTTTTACAAACTATTGTATTTACTAAAACAACACTTACTATGTTATATGACTACACTTACTACAATATGGTTATACTTACTATAAAATGTTTTAACAATCAATGGTTGAAAACAATTGGGAGCATCATAGCCATTGGCGATTATGTGGAAAGTCTAAAGCCACCAACGGCAGCCCCGCATAGGTGATTCGAGCTGTTCAATAATTTAAAAAAAAACAAAGGGGTTTGTGAAAAATTAACTCAATTCGATATGTGTAAGTGCTCGATCCAATCTTCCATTTTTTTCCACAAATCCGGGCCGCTTCGATTTTGTTTTTAAAATTGTTGAACGAACCAAATCATTTGTGTGGAGTCTACAGCATGCCCGTCAATGACTCTCGTCGGTATGTGTAGCAAAGTCCCCGATTATGTGACCAAGTGTAATTTTCCCTCTTATTGTTTGGTTGGAAGAGGAAAAAAAAGAAAATTTTAAGTTTCTAAAATAGTATTTTTTTTCCTTTTTCCTCTTATTTTCTTTTACAGAGCCTAAAACCAATAAGATAGTGTAATTTTCAAAGTACTAAAGGCTCTCATCTTCAAAAAAAAAAAAAAGGTACTAAAGGCTCCGTTTGGAATTTAGGGAAAAGAAAAGAAATGAAAGAAAAATTAAAAAAGTTTCCCTTCTATTGTTTGGTTGGAAGGAAAAGAGGGAAGAAAATAAAGATAATTTTTCCTTCTATTATTTGGTTGGAAGAAAAAGAAGAAAAAATATAAAAATTTTAAATTCAGTAAATAAAAAAATTTTCCTACTATTATCTTCTCATTTTCCTTCTCTCTTTTTTTTTTTGTCCTTTCTAGTTTCTCCAAGTTACAAACAAAGCCTAAATGTCCTCGTCTAAAATCTCTTACGTATGTGACGTGAGGGCGCCAAACCGTCTAAACCCTTCACCCCAATTCCCGGCCGTCGGCGATTATCCTCCGCCTGAATATTCCATTCCTTACAAGTAAGCTACTATTGTTTCAGTGTTTGTACTTTCTCATATATTCCCCTCCCTCTCAGCATTTCGCATGTATTCTTTTGTTATCTATCTATTAAGAAGGTGACATTCATGTTGGTGATCTTGTTAATTTCATGTAACTCCACTGTTTTTAGGTATCCTTAACTTCATTGTAAGAAAGGTGACAATAATGTTGGTGTGATAGTCTGCATTAACTAGTAATTGCTAACAATACACTAGGCGACCCCAAAATTTATGATTTTAGGTCAATGATGAATTTAACTTCAACCCTCGGCGGCGGCGGGAATGGGAGAGGAGGGAGTAGTCACTGAAGAGGAAGAGGGAGTGGCGATGGCGGTGGCAATGGTAGAGGAATAGGATTCAATTATAAAGCATCTAATATAACTAGTTTCTTGAATGACGGCCTGAACAATTTAGTCATAATCTTTTTTGACGAATGTGCTGTCTAATAGTTCTTCATCTTTCCTTACCGTGCAGCCGCAATGGCCTTCTCAAGAGCATGGATGTATTGCACTTGAACGATATAATAGAATTTTTAGCCTGGAGCATCAAGGAATAATACTTGTCCCGGTTGAGGGCCTAAACAAGGCAAACAGAAGTCCTTTCATATTCTTTGACGTATAACTTTGTCAAGGAAGCAAAACTTTCTCAATTCTGTGGTAATTATCTGACAGCACTACCGACAATCCTAAGGAGAGGCTTGCCTAAATCACATCACGTATTTTGGCTCCATTGCAGTCTCCATATTCTCCATCTCCAACTTCAGGTAGGTTTGCCTCTTTGAAGTCAATCACAGATATAAGAAATCTCATTACTATTGTTTCTGTATCTGTCGTTCTCTCTTCCTCTTAGATAAAAGCTCTGACACCTTAATCTGTAATCTCTATTAAGGAGCATGACGGAGTTAGGTGTGGCGGGGCTAGGAGAGTTAGGAGGCAACACATAGACAACAAGGCAGGTTGACAACTAAACTGGGGCTGGATCCTGAAGCAGGAGCCTAGGCCTTTATCTAACCTTTTCGTCATCCCTAGTCAGGCTCAAAGCCTCACAGAGACAAGGTAGGGTCAGTGAGATTTAATATATGGGTAGCAAGTGCTTTCCACGTGCAATATATTAAAGGGAACATGTGCTTTACTTTACACCTGCATGTAGGTTAGTTCCTTGCTAAATTGCTATGAGTTATAGTATCACTATCATTCAACTTTGTGTTGGAGTTGATTGAATTAGGACTCAGAATTTAGCGGTACATGTGCATTTATGGTTATTTCCTTGAAGAAACACTTTACAATGTTTCTGTTCGTGTCGTTTCGATGGCAGAGCAAATTTATAAAACTGGAGTTAACTACTACTTTGTAGAATAGAGGTCGAGACCGAGTATTGCTTTGCACCAAGTTATGACAATTTAAACTAACTTCTAAAGTAATTCAGGGAAAAGAATTTTGAGTTTGATTGCATTAAAAGAACTATGATGAACTATACGTTTTGAGAAGATGAGAGAAAAATCTACCTTTTTTAATCCACTTCCATCACATAACCATGTATAGATCCGATCCTAACAGCATGATTTGTCTTATGGGTATAACCTATCTCAATCACCCAAATTGCAACCACAATAAAAACATTGCGTGATTCGTACTTGAAATATAGAATACAAACAGAATATATAGAAAACGTTGAAATCAATTCCATTGGATGAAAAAGGGTTTGTCACATAATCAAATCTGAATAGAAAACCTAGAAACTATACAAAGTAGAGTTACTTGGGAGGAAGCTTCATCTCCACCTTAGAAAGGGTGTTTAGTCGCTCATGGATTGGAGAACCAAGCTCTCGAGGAGCCATGAAGAAAAGTTTCAGAACTCTAGAACAGTATTAGGGTTCCCTATTTAGAGTTCACACCCACAGGTCCACAAAACCTACAATTATGAGAAGCAAATCAACGCTCTCTAAGTATCAAGATAACGGGCTAAATAAATGTAACTTAGGTGACTTGAATGGGTACATTGAAGCACCTATCCATTATCAAAATTCATTGTTTATAGGCATTGATTGATGGAACTACTTATTGCAATTTAGGCTAAATTAAGTGTCCCTTTTTTAGCGTAAATCTTGTTATTTGATTTGTTGGGTACATGTTAACAAATTGGCCTTTTCATTTCGGATTTCTCCATATTTTGTGGGTCAATGTTTGTTTCTCTTCTCTGTGGTTCACTTATGGTATTGGCATGGAATGGCTAAGGTTTTTTTTTTTTGGGTAATTAAACCTTTTTATAAAGCAAACCAACTAAGAACAAAGGAGAATCCCAACATACAACGGGAACCCAAGCATAACTAACACATACCTAGCTGCCTAGGAAAACCAGAAAACAAACCCAACAACGAAAAATTCACAGAGAAAAAATGCGAGAACTAAGACTCCAAGACCGAGCTAACAACCTCGTACCATCACATAGCCTCAATCCTCTCCAGGAACATAAACAAGCACGGACTTCATCAATAATCAGCCCACCCAAAACTGAAGAAGAACCACCACGACCCTGAAAGATTCTTTTGTTTCTTTCTCTCCAAATCCAGTAGATAGCAGCAGCCAATGAAAGTTTATATACTCTACTGGAATACGAATTGTCAGACCTGTGATTCATGACCCAAGCCATCTCTGCAGACAACCCAGAGCTCCTCCGGCTAACATTGTTCCGCTGCAAGAGAATATCCCACACCACTTTGGAAAACTCACAAGCAAAAAATAAGTGATCATGTGATTCATCTGTATTTTGACAAAAAGGACAACTTTGATCTCCCACCGCCCCCCATCTATAAAGTCTATCCTTAGTGGAATGGCTAAGGTTGGGGAGCTTGAAGTAGCATCCTCATTGCAGTTGAGCTTTGATCTGCAAAATGGAACTTAAACCCCCATCACATGGTTCTGGTCTCTTAAGGGACCGACTTTAGTTTAGGCGGCAGGTTCAACAATGAAAGATATAGACACGATTAGGGTTAGGGTCTTTATCCAGCTTTATTGTGTGAATACCATTGAATTGAAATCATATTTCCAAAAAGATCTCAAGTGTGCAAAAATCAGTTGTAGATACAAACCTACTTCCATGTCTGCTACCTCACCCATTGGCTTTTTAGTGGCATGGTAGGTAGTTATGAAGCACCAATGCTCTTACAAGGTCGCCGCACCTGTGTCAAACATACCGGGGACAAGTATGGACATGCCACATGGCGTGTGCATTATAAATAGTTAGTTTCTTGTTGAGCTGGGACACAGTTGAGACACGGGGGAACACGTGAGGGACACAATTGAGACACGGGACCGGGGGGTGGCACAATGGGGTTACATATGTATTTTTTTTTAAAAGATGGGGTAATATGCACTACTTAAAAAGTTTTGGGCTGAAAATTTAATATGAGACATACACAACCATAAATCGATGGAAGCCCCTCTCTCTCAATCTGGATCAAAGAATTTCTCTTTCTCTATCAGACTATGTATCCCCCCCCCATCTCTCTCTCTCTCTCTCTATATATATATACACACACACACACACACTAGGGTTGCCTGTGCCTGAAGGCACAGTGCAACGTGAAATCTAATTAGTAGCAATTGTGCAATTAATATTGTTTGAGAGAGAGAGGGGGGGAGAACCGTAGGATTTATGGAGCAAATCAATGGTTAGGATTTATAGAGAGATAAGATTCAAAAACCTTTCTCCTTTATTATGTGTGTGTGTATATATATATATATATATGCACACACAAAAAAAGTTCAAGTCCAAACCTCTAACGGTCCACAACTCTCATTTTCCGATCGCTTTGCGATGATCCAAGCCACTCAATGTGTTCGGAACGTGATTTTAAGGGTACCCGCGAGAAATCAGCAAAAAAAAATAATCGGAAAGGGCTTGAACTGAGTAGTTTTTTACTAAACCGTTTAATAAAAAACTGTTTGGATCAAGCTCTTTCTGATCATTTTTTTTTTGTTGATTTCTCGCGGGTACCCTTAAAATAACGTTCAGATCACATTGAGCGGCTCGGATCATCAAAATTCGATTGGAAAATGGGAGGTCCGGACTATAAAAACGACTATACATATATATAGTCTGGATCCCATAAGGGATCCCGCACGGCGCTACTGTGCAGGACTCCCATTTCCTGAGCAAATTTCGATGATCCGAGCCACTCAAAGTGCTCAGAAGTAAAAAATTGCTCGGATCAAGCCCTTCCCGATCATTTTTTTTTGCTGATTTCTCACGGGTACTCTTAAAATCACGTTCTACACACTTTGAGCGGCTCGGATCATCGAAATTTTCTCGGGAAAAGGGAGTCTCGCACGGTAGCACCGCGCGGGATCCCTCATTGGATCCGTGGTGTGTGTGTATATATATACATATGCGCGTGCTCGCAGAAAAATTATGTAGCACCAGCACACGTGTAGGGATTTGTATGTATAAAGATTCTATATATACATATATACATTTGAGGGGGATGGAGGGTAGAAGTGATTCTACGTTTGGGAACGGGGTGGGGACGGAGGCGATATCAGGTTAAGGGATGTGGATGGTAAATCCATCCTCGATTTGCCCTGTCCCCTTGCCATCCCTAATTTATACGTACATGCGCACTTAGAATAGGTTCTTTACTAAAAGCTTTACATTCTTATGGAAAGTCTGTTAATAAGCATTGATTGCTGGATACAAGTTGTGGCTGTTTAGCCTAAGATATGTACCCAGATTTGTTGTGTACGTCCAAGCAAAATGCATTTGATTATTTTGTATTCTTGTTGGTTCTTCTATAGTTCCCACATAGAGTATCACTACCCTATAGTGAGGTTAGGGTGGAATCCCTCTAGGGATTGGGTTGTTATTACAAAGGAAATTTAGACTCTCTAGGGCTGGGTTTTTGTTTAGTCAAATTAGGGGGCGGATTCAAGGGTAAATGATGAAAACCCGATTTGCATTGGGGCCTTAATTGAACTATATTCCTTAAATACCATTCAATTTTATTCATATCTGGAAAATTGACAAGTTTTTTTTTTTTTGAATCTTGGCCTTTACCAAGCCTTGAACCTTGACCTTGGAGTTTTGAGAAGTAACACCACCCACGTCAGGTCAAGGAGGCTTAGTAATTGACAAGCTCATTGAGGCATTAGTGTTCTTGATACAAAATGCCTTCCATCTCCACTGCCTCAAATATTGGCTCCACTGCAGATACCATCTCCTCGATCTCCAGGCATGTTTGTCGCTAACATAGATATGTATGTGTTAAGCAAATATCATTACTGCCATCTCTCTCTCTCTCTCTCTCTCTCTCTCTCTCTCTGCGGTAGGGTAAAAGCTGCAACAGCTTGATTCTTAATCTCTATTCTGCACAAGGGTGGCCATGATGGGGTTTGCCAATGGCAGTTGGGGGAGCTACGTTTTGTGGACAAGGCAGCACTGGGATCTCCACCAGCACCTGGTATGGTTGAACGCCTCCCAAACAGCGATGCAGGATTTAATTTCTAGCTTCACACATGCAATATACCATTGGTAGCATGTCCTCACCATCATATGCTTTGCATGTGGTTGTTGACTGTGTTCCTTACAAAATGCTCTTATTCGTAGAAACACTATGACTTTAATTCTTTATAGGCATTGATTGAAATAGGGATGGAAATATAGTCGTACATATGCATTTAGAGTAGTTTCTTTACGAAGAGCTCGACATTGTTATGGAAACTCATTGTTTATATGCATGCGTGATGGAACTAGTCATAACAAATCATCCTAAATCAAGTGTCCCTGTTTTAGCTTTTAATCTTAGTGGTGGCTTTGTTGTGTACATGAAAGCAAATTCAGATTTGCATATTTTATTCCTCCGCTTAGTTTATGTTATATTTGTCCCGTCTGCCCTTGGTTTCCTAATATGTTAATGCCATATGTTGGGTGGCTTGCTTATTACTGTTGAGGTTGAGATTTGGAGTGGAACATTAACCCGCAACACTTGGTTCTGGGCTTTGAAGGGATGGGCTTTCGTTTGAGGATAGTTCAAGGGTAGAATATAAAGATTTGATTGGGGTAAGAGGCTTAATTGAGCTTCATTACTAAAATTCCATGAAAGTGGATTGCTATATCCAAAAGCATCCAAGGGTATAAAAGTCATCTAGGCCTAAGGGTTGTAGATACAAAGTTCCTTCCATATCCGCGGCGTCACTTATTTTGGCTCCATTGCAGTCACCATCTTCTCCATCTCCAACTTCAAGTATGTTTGCCTCTCTGATACCAATTGTACTCCTGCACAATATCTCATTACTATGGTTTTTGTATCACGCGCTCTGTTCTCCTCTTAAGATAAAAGCTCCGTTACCTCAATTTGTAATCTTTGTTAAGGATGAGGGTGAGCATGATACAGTTAGGTGATGCGGGGCTGGGCAAGTTTAGAGGCAAGCAAGGCAGGGTTGAGGTCTCTCCTGGGGCTGGATCTTGAAACAGGTGCCTAGACCTTTATCTGACCTTTTGCCTTCCCTAGCTAGGTTTAACATCTCCCATCAGCAGGCTAGGATCAAACTTTCTATGCTTCGGGACGTGCAATATAAGGATAGCAAGTTCTTTCCACCTTCAATATCTTAGAGGCAGCATGTGCATTCCACATGCATTTAGATTAGTTTCCTCACAAAAATGCTATAGAATATATGCTACTGCCGTTCAACTTTACGTTGGAGTTGATGGAATTAGGAATAAAAATTCGCTGTACATGTTCATTTTGTTTAGTTTCTTGAAGGAAAGCTTTACATTGTTAGGGAAATTCATAGTTTAAAAGCATTGATGGATGGAACTAGCTATAACAATTTAGCCTATTTTTAGTGTCTTATTATTCAATTTGTTGTGTACATGTTAACTTGTTGGCCTTTCATGTTTCATGTTTCGATATCTTTGTTAGTCGATATTTGTTTCTTTTATCTGGTTTCCTCATATGGTATCGGCACAGTATGGCTAGGATTGGGTAGCATCCTTATTGGGGTTGAGATGTAAAATAGAACTTTAACCCACATGACGTGGTTCTGGTCTAATGGGAGCGGCTCTGGTTTAGGCAGTAGATTCCAAGGTTGAAGATATAAACACAATTGGGTTTAAGAGCTTGAAGGATCGTATTACTTTAGCACCATTGAATGGAATTATATTTTTGAAAGTATCCCAAGAATCAAAAAGTCATTTGGGAAACCTGTCATTTGTGGTCGGCTTTAATGCCTATATCAGTCTAGGTGGTTCTGGATATTAGTTTCCAGTTTCAAATCGGTTCAGAGCTATCAAAACCAATGAAACCGGAGTGACCGAACCTGCACTCTCTATCACATAACCATTTTCACCCGATGTTTTAGTCACCAGTAGACACCCACAATTAATGCACACATGTATATTTTGGTCTTTGAAAGTTAGCTATACCAGCTAATCAACTCAACTGAACCCAAAATGACTCGACTAAAGCTGATGCTGTAAATGTTTTTAACTCAAAGATCTCACAAATTTTGTGGGTATGAGGGGAAATTGGCCTTTGCATGTTTCATTTCCCCATATATTTGTTTAAGAGAAATTTGTTTCTCTTCTTTGGTTGCTCATATGGTATTGGCATGGTATGGCTAGGGTAGGGGTAGCGTCCTTATGGTGTTGAGATTTGAGATTCAAAATGGAATTTTAACCGACATCAACATGAGATGTTTCTGGTCTCTCAAAGGAGAGGCTTTGGTTTAGGTGGCAGGTTCAAAGTTAGAGGATAAACACAACTGCAGTTATGGGCTTAATTGAGCTTTATGAGTACCATTGAATTGAATTCGTTTTTGTAAAAACAATCCTAAGTATCCAAAATTCCTTTAGGAAACCGGTCATTTGTGGTCGGTTTTAATGCCTAAATCGGTCTAGATGGTCCTAGATATTAGTTTCTAGTTTAGAATTGGCTCGGAGCTATCAAAACCAATGAAACTGGAGCGACCGACCCAGCACTCTCGATTATGTTACCTTTTTTACCAAATATTTTAGTCACCTGTAGATTTTTCGCACAGTTAATGCACATGTGTATATTTTAGTCTTTGAAAGTTGACCATACCGGCTAATTAACTTGACTGAACCCAATATGACTTGACTAAAAGGCTGAAGCTATAAAATATTTTTAACCCCGAGATCTCTCAAAATCTGTGTATCTTCGTTTTTTGTTGTAGTACAGCGGCGAAGACTAAGACCAAGAAAACAATGGGCTCTCTCTCTCTTTAATCTTGATTCAAACTCTCTCTCTCTCTCTCCCCCCACCCCTCTTGTGTGTGCATGTGTGTCACTCTCTCTGATAGCAATTTGTGTGTTATTGAATACGCAAAGGATCTCTCTCTCGTTCTGTGTGTGTGCGCGCGCGTGCGCCTATTTTCTATTTAGAATGAGATTGAGCATTGTGGGGTCAGGTAAGGCAGGTTTAGGGGACTAGCAAGGCTCCACTTGTGGACAAGGCATGATTTGGGCCTTTTATGGAGAGGTGTGGAGGCAGAAGCCTAGGCGTTGACCTAACATTGGTTTTGAATGCCTCCCAGTGGCAGGGCAAGGTCAAAATTCCTAGTTTTGTCACATGCTGTATACCATGGGTAGCATATGTTTTGCAGGACCACTTTGGGGACAAGTTTGGGTTGGGGCAGCGGCGGACTTACATGGGGCACATGAGGTCAAGTGCCACCTCAATTCCAGTACGTTTTATTTTATTAAGTTTGGTGATAGACAAAAAAGGGGTGACCTTGGGAAAACCACACATACTTCGTTTTCTAAGGCAGAGCCGCAGAGGAAAAACTTAGAACCGATATTCTCAAAACCTCAACCGCTTGATTAGATGTTGACATTTGCCGTCACTGATCACCGTCTCCGTTTTCTGTCCCCTCACCAACCTTCCACAACCAGGGTTTCTCTATATCTTCGTGTATATGTATGTACATATAATACTTCAGACATGCGTATGTTGATGTACATATACATATTACTCATATGTACATATAACCAAGGGCTTTTGATTGGAGCTTTTGATCTTAGATTATGCACTACATTGAGTACTTATAGCTTCTTTAGTTGCTAAATTAGGGTTTTTAATCTTCTATGCTAAATAAATTATGTCTTTTTGTTCATACTTCATAGTTTGTTAAAAGACTACAACTTCTATGTATCTTTATTAGTAGGAGAAATTAGGCTTTTGATGTACTTTAGTAGATTGATTTGCAAGATGGTGGATATTGCTTGTTCATCTTCTTAGTGAGTGGATAGTATGACTTTTTTTGTCAAAATTTTGGATATAAGATTACTGAATTTATTTTTTAGCAGTCTGAGAAATACTTAAAATGAAAATCATCAGTAGAAATATCTCATTCTAAAATAGGAGAAGATTCTCGGTCATCAAATCAAAGTCTTGTGGAAATCAATGCGGCCAGCCTTCCTTCTAGTCGCGGTCATGTAGAGATCAACTTGGTAGATCTTCCTTCTTCCTTCTGGTCCTGGTCGTGTGGAAACCAACTTGGTGGTATACATATAGAGATATTTCTGATAGAGTTGTTAAGGAGACCATCATGCAACATTTCCGAAATATGAAAATCTGGCGGGGTCTCTCTGATAGGACACGCATGGAAACATTTAGAGATGAATACTTAGATTTTGTGTGCTTATTTTTAGGAACTTGTGGTAGCATATATATAGGACCTTTGGGAAGCATATATATTATAGACCTTTTTGCATAATCCTGGATGTTTAAATCTAGTTCGATATAGTTGTGCTTGATTATGAATTATTATTTGAGGGTGTGAATATAGGTGCCCCCACTCTAGAGAATTCTTGGGTCTGCCACTATTTGGGGTCTCCATGGGACTGGAGCAGGGAGCCTAGTTCCATACCTGGTCTTTTGTCATTCCTTGGCTACTTGAAAGCCGGCGAGGCAGAATCCGAGGGGTTTAGAAGGGGAAAAGTGGGGGTAGGGGGGAGAACGCTTGCAACCTTTACGCGTTGTCTTGAGATTGAGGTACTTCAAGCATGTGGAACCTAAGATTTTTAACAGAATTGCTTAGCAAATTTAATAGGCTACTGTGGGATTCTCTGTTTTCTTAACATTTTTGCTTCTTCTAATTTTTCCTACTTAAGAAAAATGACTATTTTGCATGCAAGTGAGTAGCTTGGTGAAGTATCTACTACTTATATAAGAATTTGGGTTTGATTTTTCTTGCATGTAAAAGTGGAAGCTGTTATGCTTATCATTTTTATCTTTGGCAATTATCCCAATTAATTTGTGTCAGCATTATGTTAAATACCGTTATAATTTAAAGCATTCCAATCTACTTGCACGTGCCCGTCATTCATGCAAGCTACAATAGGCCATTCCCCCAGTGTAAAAAGTCCTTAACACCATGAGAAGGAGGTTGACTAGTCCCCATTTAACATGCCAACACCAAAAGGAGGGATACGTACGGCCTCGGTATTGAAATTATTTTAATGTCTACTGTGTTGTAATCCATTTCACAGGAAACACATTAGTAACGCCTCTCATGTTGTTGCTATCCACATTGTGTGGTTCTACTTCTGCTTGCTAGCATGATTTTGGAGGGGAGAGAGATTCATTTAGATTGCATTGTCCATTATACGACATAAAGATACAGATATAGGTATAGATATGATTTGTAACTTACAGATATAGGTATAGATATGATTGGTAACTCTAAATCATAACTGTTGGCCCTATGTTACTTACACGTCAAACTACTGCCACTACCTCAGACCTTGTACTTATTTCATGCTTCTCCAATCGATAGACACACATTTCCACTCTTTGGTTGATGCATAGTCCAATTTCATCAATAACAAAACATTGGTATGCGTTTTTGACATGTTTCCTCCTTGGTGCCTCATGTGTTGATGTGGACTGGACGCTATTGGGAAAAGCCCATGGTTCATTGATGAAATCTTCTGGATTCAACTAAATCCTTCAAAAGATAGTATTTAAGCATTTGATACTAATGATGGAATAACAAATTTATGTCGCAACTCATAAGATTCTGATCCTAAAAGGGCAAACCCAATGCACGAGGCTCCTGCCATTGTGGGGTCTGGGAAAGGGTTGATGTACGCAGCTTTACCCCTGCAAGCAAAGAGGCTGTTTCTGTGACTCGAACCCGTGACCTCCAGGTCACAATGGAGCAACTTTACCGTTGCGTCAAGACCGCCCTTCAAACAGGATCAACTTTACTGCTGATCCTCTTGGTGGGATATCCATTCTATAAGATTCTTGTCTTTCCCTTGAGAGTGATTTATTTTCGTTGCCACCATCAAAACAACACATTATTTCAGTCACATATTGTGTTTAGCGCATGATTTTTCTCAATGGTTTGGTGACATATCAGGCTCTCTCAAAAACATTTTGAATATAACAGGCGTTTATGTCAATTTCTGAAATGGTATTATGTGAATTTTACCTTATGCTGTTGAATAAACTTTTAATAGTCCTTTGATTACCATTTTCCTTTCAAGTTTTCAAAAATCAAAAATCAAAGCAATTAGCATGTTCTTTTCAGCAATTTTTACCAGTAAAATATTACTAGAAAAAGTTCAAGTGGCTATGGTACATCCACGGTCATTTACAAGAGGAAACAGAGAAAAAAGATGGTCCTTCACCAACCAAACTTAAAGCGGAAAGAGCGATATAATTCATGAATATCGATTATTTTAGTCTTGGCCATCCATATTTAAGCTCTTGGACACCCCTCCGTGCACGCCAGACTTTGTTCATGTAGGAAAATTTTAGTCAACTTATACACATATTTACTCTTTTCAAGTTGGAGATGAAAAGTGAGAGTTTGCAGAAACTTTGTTAGCTGCAACATATATATATATATATTTGGAATAGTAACTTTATTACGAGACCAACCAAAGGCCCTTTATGCCTTCTTTCTAATATAATTATTTACTTGTAAAAAAAAAAAAAGAGACCAACCAAAGGATCAAGGAGATAGCCTTGAATGTACAACCAAAATGCCCAAAACTATCTGGGCATAGCAGACCTATACACAAACAAAGATTACAACCACAAACTACATAGACCAATAGACTGTCAAAAAACAAGACACCTAACATTTCATCACATACAAAGGAATGCCCCAATCCTTACATAAGTTCCTATTCTCAAAAGATGAAGGGAAATTAAGCCAGGAAAGGGCACAAGCTTTAACTGCCTCAATCACCTGCTGCACCACCATAGCTGAATCAACGTCAACACGCTTGAAAATCATTGAATTCCGCTCCTTCCAAATATAGTTTATAGCAGCAGCAAGACAAAGCTTATAGATGGAAGACCGCATCGAGTACTTGTTCATACTCATCCCCCGCACAAGCTCAGAGGATAAATCCGAAGTAGAGGAAGTGAATCCACATTTAAGACAAATCTCATGCCATACAGATGCAGCAAAAGGGCAATGAAAGAAAAGGTGATTGTGTGATTCAGACCCATCAATACAACAACACACACCTGCATTCAGCAAGAACACCCCAAGTACACAACCTGTCTTTGGTAGAAAGTCTCTGAAGAATAGCCAACCATTGAATAAACGACCATCTAGGGACATACTTACGATGCCAAACCATCCCACTCCATGCCACCTCAGAAGCCCTACTCCTAAGTAGGCTTGGCAATTGGGGCGGGGCGGGTTTTTCACCTCATTTTCGGTTATAGGATCGGGGTCGGGGTAAAAAATCTAAAACCCGGTCGGATTCGGGGTGAAAATACCCCACCTCTACACCCGCTCTGACTTTTATTACTAATCTAATTATCATCATTATACTAAATTTGTTATATTTTTACCCTAATATTTTTATCATTTTTCTAAAAAAACCTTCTATTTTTACCTTTATATTTCACCATTATACTAAAATATCACTTTATTTATAATTATTTTTTATTTCTTATGGAGTGGGGCGGAAACGCTGGTACCAAAAAATACCCGGTTGGGGCAGGGTTGGGTCCGTGTAATAATTTCCGGGTCGGGGTGCACAAAAACCTGCCCTGCCCGTTGCCATTCCTACTTCTAAGGGCCGTCCAAGCTGATTTAGCAGAGTAAGATTCATTTGGAGTTTTACACGCCTAAGGGTTGCCCTAGTGGTAAGAGCGAATGACTGACTTTGGGAGTACTCCCCTAGGTCAGGGTTCGATTCGTCGCCGGGTGAGTACCCTAATAGTAAGTGGGGGCCGTGACTGGTGTGGCTGCACTAGATCCCCAGAGGTTTGGGTTGTGCAGTCGGTCCAATTTTGGCTTGGCTGTAGGGCTATTCCTCAGTTATCAAAAAAAAAAAAAAATAATTGGAGTTAAGGCTCAAATGACCTATCTACTTTATCACCTGCAGGTAAGAGGTTCCGAACAGTCCCATTAATGATTTCTCTAATAACTACAGATCTGCTCCTTGGCCATTTCCATCTGCCCGCGTCAATAATGGAACTAACCTTTGCATCGAGAGAACTCCCAAAGTTGAAAGCAAATCTGTCCCCCAATTTCTGAAAGAGAGGACCCAAAGTATGCCAGTTATCCCACCATAGAAATGTTACCTCAGTAACCTCACCATTGCCAACAATAGTTTGAATGAATTGTTGGCCCTCACGTCTGAGGCCAAATCTTTTCCTCATTGTCCAAGAGGAATCTGCTGGAATATGCATGGACCAAAAGCATTTAGATCTGATAATGAAGGTATGGATCCATTTCACCCATAGGATGCCCAAATGGCCCAAAGGTGCCTTAACATGGCAGCCTTATTCCTTTCCTTGAGCCTCTTGAAACCAAGACCTCTCTCAAGTTTAAGCTGCAAACTTAATCCTCGGTGTTAGGGAATTGTCCTTGATACGTGTGAAGCAAAGTCCTGAATTGCCTTCGATAAAAGTAATTGTGGTGTACAAGTGTAGGACACCCCTCACCTGAAGAGCTAGCTTTTGGTTGAGTTACCAAGACCGTGTTAGACAGGATCAGCTGGAGTGCCTGGAAATGGGGGTGCATTTTCCTGGCCTGGAAATGGGGGTGCATTTTCCTGGCCTCCAAGTAGAGAGGGTTAAGAAATGAGAAGGAAATGAATTGCCTGAGTAGGAGGAACACCAAGTAAGATCGAAGAAACTAACATACGAAAGTACGGTCACTGGTGCCTAATCCGAGCTCTCTGTCTTAGAAGAGAGTGGTTCTATTGGGCAACGTTTAACTGAGAGGGCACCCGCACCTTAATAACTAGCTTTTTGGGATGAGCTCTACTGAAAATCATGACACGTGCATGGATATATGTCTCTATATGTATAGCATAGATGTTTGTATGTATCTGTATTGATGCACGAATGGTGAATACTGCAATGGCTGTTTGGTCGTGAAAGAATGAAGACAAGTTAAATAACTATATACATGGTAATGTAGTTTTGGTTTGAAACAAATCAGAGCATAGAAGACAAGTCCTGCTTGTAGGAAAGAAAATGAGATATTTCTGCAAAACGATTTGCAGGGCTGGGGCCAGGGACCTTTCCGCTCCTCTCTTCCTCTTTGCCTGCTTGGTGTGATAATTGGGGATTCTAAGATCTCATATGAGAGATGAGACTACTTCTGTTCTCCTCCTCTCTTCTACTTTCTGCTTTGTTATTAACTTGCTACCGGTTCCTGATAATCACTTTTTCAGCCTTGAAAAAGGTCATACTGAAAAGCCAATGCTTCCCTGCATCAAGTTTTTGTCCTGGCAACCGAAAAATCACAAAAGGATAACAACATTTTGGTGCGCTTTTATTTATTTATTTGTATTATCAACTACAAGGTCTTGAAAATGTCTCACTCATTTAAGGATGTTTCAAGATGTGGTTGCTCTGAAACTGTAAATTCATTCTGCATTTGTAGTCTCTTGTTTTGGTATCAATGGGTTTCTTGGAGGAGACGTGTCTGTCTTGGTGTGTAAAAACTGCTTAGAGAACACATTAATTGTATAATGCGTCCCCTATCTAGAGATGCGGGTTTTTATTTTCTTATTGAGGATTATTAATTATGTTGTGGTTCATTACAGTATGGTTTCTTGACTTTATTAATTACGTATGACTGGCTGTTCCGACTATGAAAGCTATGAGAAGGATGGTTACGGATCTGCACTTTGATCTTTTGAAGTATGTCATGATTTTGATGGTGAAAGCAGAAGGGGGGGCAGCAAATCTTGCCAGAGCAATATCTGTGTAAGACTCCTTGCAGAAGTCATGCTGCATCTCAGAACCTACATTACGTGGTTCCACCATTTTGGGTGAAGCACCCTTGTTGAGACAAAATGATACTGATGTTGGTGTGGAATGTGTACTAGATGTGACAATTCAAAACTGACACGGCGTTTCTACATATTCATCACCTGTGGGTTATGTGGGCTAGTTTTTCTTGTAGTGGCCTGAGAAGTTAGGGTGTGTTCTAAGTGTTGGGATTTACTTGTTTTGGGCTAAGTCAAGCAAGAGAAGTCCATTATGCTTCATTGGCTGACAACTTATTAAAGAGTTTTAACTTTGAAGCCTTAATTAGACTATCCAGTATCCATGCTTTGGCAAGTTTTTAACTCCTGTTGATATGGAAGAACATACTAATAATATTGAAATTTGGATCCATGTTTGCATATGAGCAATTTCTAGGTTTTACCTATCTGACCCTTGCCTGGACCCGATGCCCGCACTCGTCCATGTAACTTAGTTCAGAAATAACAACTTAGAATGCTTTGAACCATGCACAATGAGTAAATCTGAAATTCGTTTCTTTTGTTTTTCTCTTTTTTTTTTTTGTTCTTTTATTTGCATTGTTTTATTTTCGCTTGTCAATTGGGTCCGTCCTTGGTTTGTAATATGACAATCCACCTTGGCTGAGGATTAGTCCCTTCTAAAAGAGTCCAACTTCAGAACCAAAACAGTCATATCATGCTTCATATACCCATTGAATTTCTTGATTTCACATGGAAAGCTGATATAGTTGTTATCTGAAACTCAAGTGAGAGTTGTACAGTTCAGTTTGATCAACGGTCAAGAGTTTTAGAGTCAGCGCAGTTGGTTGTGTTTGGTTCATTTGGCTGATATTTGCATTCATTGACTAACTGAACTTTTAATGAGGCTAGCGCCTTTATCAGCCAAACTTGGAGAAAGTCATACCTCATACTAATTTCTGCAGTTGATAACATTTTATCGGATCCGAAGTTTTTGCTGACATAGATGTCCTGAAAGCTGCATGTTTATGAAGGTTGCTGAAGACATAGATGGAGAAAGCCGATCTTTCCATTCAGTTGTTCGGTGTTTATGAAGGTTGCTGAAGACATAGATGTCCTGAAAGCTGCATGTTTCGATGATGTGAATGTCTCAAATCGACATGGCTTATTCCAGCGAACAAATGGGTTGTTATACAGATGTGCACAAGATGTGCACAAGTTGGTAATGCAGGTGCTCAGTATGTGCTAGCAAAGGTAAAAATTTTGTGCATCAGCTGACTTCCTGTTTAGCTTTAACTGTGATAGACTGATGGCAATATTTGTATTTGGTCAGTGTCTGTCCTGGCTTGCTAGTGTCATTCTCTTGTCTATAGTGACACATTATTCTCCTAATATTTGATTTTGACATGACACATTATTCTCTTGTCTATAGTGGGAATTTCTGACATGACACAGGGCCGGCCCAAGGGTTTTTAGTGCCCAAGGCCTAATAAAAAAAAGTGTGCCCTTAAAGAGTTAATACTTAACAATTTTTATAGCAACAATCACAATATGAGAAAGTTAAACCAATATAAAGTTCTACTAATCATTACGTATGAATGGGATGGTGGGTTGGGCACTTGGGCTTATGGGGATGGTGGGTTGGGTTAACTCATTACCTCCAATTGGGCATTTTTTTCATTCTATTAGGCTTAAAAAGAGTCCTACTAAAATCCAAGTAGTAAAAATATTGGAGTGCCCTCAAAGTTTGGGATTTTTGGGATGCCCAAGGCCCAGGCCTCTTGGGCCTTGTTGTGCCTAGGCTGGCCCCGACATGACACAAACTGGACATGAAGTAGGAGGGTTAGGTTTGGCTATTACTTGGAGCTTGATAGGGACATGACACGAATAAAATGAATATTAAATAGGTCAGATCTTTGTCAAAGCCATGAAACCCGTGGTTGACTGTTTAAACCTTAAGGGCTTGGTGCTGCAGTTCACGGAGTCAACTCAACTCTAAGCTATCTTATGGCACAACTGTTATTGTTTTTGGATGTGTTTTGTTCTTTTTATTGAATCTCGTGTTGAATATAATGTAGCTATTTATGGAGATTGAGACATGTATTTTGACTATTGGTGTGGTGTTTTCAACTTCTACTTGTGTGCTCCTGCATTTTTTGAGGTTTCATTACTGCCATTGTCGATGTGGATAAAGATGTGTCTATAGTTTTTAGAAAAAAAGCCATGTTTTAAACATGTCGTGAGGTATTTATGCATGCCGACACATTTAGAAACAACCTGGGTTGTTGTCAATATAATTGACAGGATTCTGGTCCCTATTAAATTTTCATTCTCCATTCTTAAATATAAAAAAAAGATAGTGTACTCCTTTTGTTCTTAAAATGTTTTTGGCTCCTTGTTCTTTGCTTCTGACCAGATTGTACTGTTGAGCTCTTCTCGGTTGTTGGATCTGGAAAATGAAGGTGCAATTTTGTCTAGAGATTGTAGCCCAATAAGAAAGTCATGTTGTGGCAAAATTCCAATGGATGATGCTTTAGTGGCTTCCTTTATGTCCCATTTTGCCCCTGACCAAGGATGTAGTACAACAGTTTTGTCCCAAACCTTGGTCCACTCTCAACTTGTGAGGAAGTTCTTGTGCCATTGTAGCGCCCATGACTTGGCCCAGATGCATTTTCATTTGCAGTCTTATATTGACTATTTCGGCAAACCTGACTCCAGGGGTTCGCATCTCCTCCATTTGATTGATCGAATGTGTGAAGGGAATCGTGTGAGAGTTACCAAAGATGTGACTTGGAACTCTACAAAAACAATCTTGCAAGTTGAAATCAAACGTGTGTACGAGCGATCAAGGCAAGGCAAGGCAAGGGAGGTATTCTGCGGGTAGGGAACCTCCTTGCTTTTAACTGGCCAGCAGACAGAGGATTTTACTTGCATAAATATGAGGAACCGTCAGATCTCTTTTCCTGCATAGAACATTTCGATGAGGACAATGGAGTTGTAGCCTCACAGATTGAAGAATGCCGCAACAATACACTAGCTTGTTTCGATAATGTTTTCCCTTGAATTTGTCTAAATATGTGGCAGTACTTGCCTTGCTTTTGAACAAGTAGAACAGGTTTGAAGACCGAATTTTCTCTCTTAACTGTTTTGAGAGATTTGGAGCTCCTGATTACGTGCTTAATTTTTTGTATCCTCGTAGTCAACAGGGTTTTAGTTCTGTGTTTGTTTTTTTGATTGTGTGCTGATAGAACACTTGCTTTCTTGTAGACAGAAATGAAAATAAAATGGTAAACCAAAAGAGAAAGGAGAAAGAAAACAAGGAAGAGTAAAGAGAAGTGTATGGAGAAATTGGTTTTCCTGAACTATTTTTCTTTTCGTCTCAAATCAAGAACAAAACATAGAAACATTATGATCATTTCCCTTCCAGTTCCTTTTGTTTATTCCATAACTTTGCACACCCTAATTCTTTACTAAAATCCCATCTTCTATCCAATGTAAAGAAAATTACTAAAAACAAAACTTCTAGGTTTTTTCTTAGGTGCCAAAAAGTGAAACCTGAACAAAAACTGCAGTGCCTTGTCAATGATTGAGCTCCAAACCAACTGCTAAACCCCAACCATCTAAACCCATCACCCATGGCTTGCCTATGGTAGATCCTTCACTGCAATATTCGGATCCTTATTCTTCTATTTGAACGTCTCTCCCTTTGAACAATTTGCATGTAGCCCCTTTATTTGTTTTTCTAATTAGCAGTTGTCGTTCATGTTGGCGCACAAGAAATGATTATGTTGATCTAGTTTGCTTCAGCCCTCATGTATGTATAGTCTACTGTTTTGGTTCCTCAATGTCATTGAAAGTCTGCAGTACAGAGTGATTGCTCACAATCTTTATTGGACATACCACATGAACGATTTTGGTCAAGGAGGTTTGTATAGTGTACTGTTTTCAACATTCATTCAAGAAACATATGTGATCTTAGAAATTTTGGTTTTGGCAGTTAAAAATATATTTACATTTCTTGAAGGTTAGGAACTTAATGACAAAACAGTGAAAAATTTGTGAACATGCCCTTTTGCCCATTGCCGGTCTGTCTCCACTGTTGCCGCTGCCTCCTCCTGCTCCACCCTCCCCTTTTCTAAAGCCACTACTTCACCTTCTCCCTTTCCCTTCTGCAGGCCCCTCCCCCTCTCTTGTAACTGCCAGAGCCACTTCTCTCCTCTCACTATCCTCGTCATTGATTAGAAACCAAACAAATACAAGATAGTCGCGAACTAACATATGTGGGCTCCGCTTAATAATATAAAGCACCATGTTGGGCACTTAGGTAAGGATAGGGATGTGTTAGTTGGTCATCTATCAAGCATGCACAGCTGTATTTTGAGTTTATCACAGAACTGCCTGAAATTCTCATGTTCTTTGTGAAATTCTCTATAGCACCTCTTGTACACCATTTTTACCTAGAAAATGAAGAAAAAGTACTGAGAAAGGAGAAAACTATTAGGTTCCCTGTGCCTGTGAATTGAGAAGTGGATGAATCTGACCGCAACTGACAACCGTACCCGAGTCTGTTTAACATAGGGTGGGAACATAGAATAAGAAGGTTCCTCAATGTCATTGATTGTCTACAGTACCTAGTGATTGCTCACAGTCTTCATAGGACATGCCACATGAATGATTTTTGGTCAAGGAGATTCGTAAGCCTACAAGTACCTTCAAGAAAAGTATGTGATTTCAGAAATTTTGGTTGTGTCAGTTAAATTTATATTTATTGAAAGGTCTTTTGGGTAGGAACATGGAACTTAATGACGAACCAATCAAAAATTTGGGCACAAGGAATTTTGCCCAAATTTCGACTGTTGCCTCCTTCTCCCTCCTCCCCTTCTAAGGCCGCTATTTCACCTTCTCCCCTTCACTGCTGCAGGCCCCTCCACCTCTCCCGCGACTTCCAGACCCCCCTTCCCTCCTGTCACTATTTTCATCATTGATTAGAAACCCAACAAATACAAGATAGTTGTGAACTAACGTATATGAGCTCTGCTTAATATGTAAAGCACCTATGTTGGACACTAAAATATTTTCTATGAATGAAGTTTACGGATTATTCAAAAAGAAAAGGTAAGGATAAGGATATATCTGCTATGTTTAGTTGGTCATTTACTGAGCAACCATGGAACTATGCCTGGAACTCTGATGCTATATGGGAAATGCTCTATAGCACCTCCTAAACACCATCTTACCATGAAATTGAACAAAAGTATTAAGGAATGTGAATACTCTAATCTGAACCTTGCTTGTAAGAGGGGAAATATGAAGCTTTTCCACACTGTTTCATGATGGCAGGGACCAGGGCCCTTCCTGCTCCTCCTTCTGTGTCTGCTTGTGTGAGGATCAGGGAATTATAAGATACTAATTTTTTTTTTTTTTCCTTATTGTTCTCTCTTCTAGATTTGCATTCTTATTACGGTTGAGGTCGAGATTAGAAATGGAAATTAACTCGTGTGACCTGGTTCCTATGTAGCACGGTATAGATAGGGACACATGATTTCTAAAACAATAGGGACACGGATATGGCCGGGGACATGACAACATATTGCACTTGTAACCCAAAATACTTGAAGCAATACACATTTACCCCCAACAAATTTAAAAAATTGCATATTCAACCCCTTCCATGTTCCCATATGTGTCCCCATCGTGTCCTCCCATATCCCTGCCGTGTCCCCCCTCAAGAAGAAAATATTTCAATTTAATGGACATGCACATGGCGTGCCCCATACATGTTTTGTTGCGTCCCACGCATCTGGCAAGGATATGACGACTTCTAGGAGTGTCAGTGCTTCATAGCCTAGTTACAAAGCTCATATGACGACTTTGATCAATGACAGTGGAGGTGATTCGAGGCAGAAAATGAAAACCAAATTTGGCTTTGAGGCCTTAATTGAGCTTTATAATTTTGACTACTGTGGAATCCGATTCATAGTCCCAATAGTTACCTAAGTTTGTTAAACTCGTTTAGGCATTAGGTTCTAGATACAAAACTCCTCCCATTTGCGCTGCCTCAAAAATAGGCTCCACTGCAAACACCATTTCCTTATTCAAGTATGTGTGTCTCTTTGAAATTGATTTCATAGACATGCATTTATTGTAATTTAATCTCATTATTGCCTTCGTCTCTCTCTCTCTCTCTCATGTATATATGTAAATGATCAATATAGATATTGTTATATATATGTATATAAAATACATTACTCTTTTTGCACGTCGCTTTTCCTTTAGAGGTAAAAGCAATGATGTCTTTTTATGTAATCTCTTTGATAAGATGAGGTTGAGCTTGAGTGGATTAGGCAAGGCAGGTTTCTGCAAGTTGGGAGGCAGTGGCACCGCTTTGTGGACAAGGCAGGGTTGGATCCTTAAATGGAGCGGGTTCGGAGAGAGTATCCTAGTTCCATACCTGACTTTCTGTCATCCCAAGTCTTGTTGAGCGGGTGAATTCTAGCTTCATCACATGCATCATAATATGGGTAGCAAGTGCTTTGCACATGCAATAGATTGTTGGCAGCGTGTGCTTTGCATGTGCATTTGGGCTAGTTTCCTTCCATAAAGCAATACATTGTAGTATCGCTATCTTTTCATTTATTATAAGCATTTATTGATGGACAATAGAAGTTTTCTACATTGGTTCATTATTTCATTGTCAGTAAGCATTGCTTTATCGAGTTAGGTAGAGATGCAAATTGGCATTTAGGTTAATTTCCTTATGAATTGCTCTACCGTGTTTTAGAACTTCAGTGTCTACAAGCATTGATCGATGGAAATTGATTTGGCATTTAGCCTAAATATTAGTGTTCCTATTTCAGCTTGTAATATCAGCATTGCATTTGTCGTGTATATGTAAATAATAAGGCTTTGCATGTGTGATTCCTCTCTCTCTCTCTCTCTCTCTCTCTCTCCTTTTTTTAAATTTTTTTTTTATGGTTTCCTTTTCTCTATTCCTACAAAGGTATCATATGGTATTGGCATGTTAGCTGGGCAAGGGTTGCGGTGGCATCGTTGTTAGGTTTGAGAAAGAAATTAGAAATTTAAATTTAAGCCTTGTGACCTAGTTCCAAACTGTCATGAGGCGTTTTGGTTCCAAGGGTAGAGGATGAGAACATGATTTGGGTTGGGCCTTGATTAAGCTATATTACATAAACACTATTAACTTTAGTGATATTTCCAAAAGGATCCCAATTCCCAATTATATAAGCTCAGGTGTTAGGGTAGTTTCTATACACAGTTCTCCTTTCCGCCGCCTCCCCTCTTGGCTCCATTGTTGATCCTATCTTCTCCAAATCCAGGCATGTTTGCTTCTTTTCAATAAATTTCATAGTTATGCGCATATGTTAGGGAAATCTTATTACTGCCATCTCTCTCGAAATCATTTGGCCTCTGAGGGAAAAGTTCGGACATCTCGATTTCTTATCTCAATTCAAGCTGGAGGCGAGCCAGTATGGGGGATAAGTTAGGCGGGGCTTCTTAAGTAGTGAGGCACCACTTTGTGGACAAGGCAAGGCTGGGATATCGGATGGAGTTGGGTCTGGATGGGGAAGCCTTGTCCCATCCCTGAGCTTTTGTCATCCGTGATCTAGTTGAATGCCTCCCATCAGCGGATAGACCTTTTCTTATTTTCGTTTATTAAGTGTTTCTTTTCGCAAAACTATATTATACTGCTCATATGTCAATATTCTTGGGTGATTTAGATTTAGGTATTTGAAGGATTTGGCAATTAAGATTTGCAAGAGAAATTGCTTAGAAAATCTAACAAGCTATTGTAGGATTCTTTGTTGGCTAATTATTTTTGCATTTCTTGGAACTCCTACTTTAGCTTCTTACTTTATCAATTTGTGGGTGGTTAGGTGAGATACCAAGTACAAAAGTTTGGCTGAGATTTTCCTTGCTTGTCACCAGGGAAGTTATGTGCATTACTATTTGTTGTTGGCTAGTTGATTGATTTTGGCTTTAGTTTTATGTTACAATACCATCAGGGGTTAAGTTTTTTTATACTAACACAGGCCCATTGTTTGTGCAAGCTACAAGATTCTATTTGCCTCATGTCAATGGTTTGACTGGTTCCTGTTTTGCAATGTCACGACCAAAAACGAGGGATATGTAGGGCCGTGGTATGGAGATTGTTTTATTGTTAATTGTTCACTTGCTTGGTTATCCAACTGCAGGAAATAGATAGGTACAACCACAGGATCACATGAGTTAGGAGGAGAGAGGAAGTTTGGCCTATACACTTTGCGGGCATAGTAAATGAGGCTTGCTTGTAGGAGGGGAAATAGGAAACTTTTCCAGACTGCTTGTGTGAAAAATCGAGGAATCCCGATACTCAATAGCAGACTATTTTTGTTCTCCTCATTCTCTCTTCTTGTTTTTGCTTTCTTATTGACCTGCATCCAGATCCTACTTATGAGTAGCTTTTTTCAGCACTCAAAAGGCCACAGTGCTAAGCACAACCCTTAAACCATGAGTGCAAGTTTCGGATTATTTGTTTTGTGTAGCAAGCAAGGTCCTTGAAGGGTATGTTGCTTTCTTTCCGTGTATTTCAAATTTGGTCGCTCTGAAACTCTGAATCCATTTGGTTAAAATGGATTAGTAGTCTCTTCCATTTGCAATGTGTTTTTGTTGGTGACTGTATATAAATTGCTTTGGAGGGCACAGTAGATCTATCCCTTATCTAGATGATTCGAATTATGATAATTTTTTTCAATTGCAACTTATCGACCATGTTGGGGTTCTTTACACTGATTTTCTTTGCCTTTGATAATCATATATTACTGGCAGTTTGAACTGTGCAAGCAATACAAAGGATGATCACAGATCTACATGTTGATCTTTTGAAGTGTATCATGATTTTGATGGTGAAATCCTCTGACGGGGCAACAAATCTTGCAAGAGCAATATCTGTGTAAGACTCCTGTGTGAATTAATTGTCAACTTAGATTGCTATGAATTGTCGGAGTTTGTCCCACATCGGTTAATATCTCTTCCAAAACTAGTAAATGAGCCTAGATGGCCTCTCCACTTATTGCCAATTAGTTTTGAGTTGGATGCTTTAACATGAACCATACAAAATCAGTCTCAAAATCTTTCATCATCTTTTCTTCTGTTCTGTTTTGTGCTCTTAAATTAGTTACCTTTTGGCTGGCTAATTATGTGACAACCAGCCCTGAGTTGGCTTTGCTGCTCGTATGAAATATTCCAAAGAGAATTGTTCTATCTCATGAGACACAATTGTCAAAGTCACTGCAGTCATGTTGTGGTTTAGATGTACCATGGAATCCCTCAATTGGTGGTTTCTTAAGGGTCTTGCTAACCACTGCCCAAATGGGCATTGGTTAAACCTTGAGGACTGATAATGCCGAACATACATTTCACATGTTCCGCTAAACTTCTAGCGTATTTTATTACAATTTTTGCTATTTTCAACAAATTAATAGAGATATACTGAAGTTGCCTGACCACCTATTGGCCAGTGCTTAGCATTTACCATAATCAAAAATATTGTTTCAAAATCTTCTCGGAACTTAAAGTGAAGTTGACAGTCGGTTTTGTTTGGTTCATTTGGCTGAGTATTACATTAAAAATGTTGACTTTTAATGGCCTCTATGTTGATAACAACCTTTCTTTACTCTTACTTCCGAAGTTTATGCGTAACTGTCATCTTCATTGGTATCCATTCAGTTGTTCAGTGTTTTCGAAGGTTGCTGATGACACTGATGTCCTGAAAGCTGTATGTTTCCAAGGCGTTAGTGTTTATAATCGCGGTGGGTTATTCCAACAGACTAATGGGTTGTTACACAGATGTGCTCAAGTTGGCAATGCGGCTGCTCAGTATTTGCTAGCAAAGGTAATGATTTTGTGCATCAGTTTATCTTATGTTTGATATTAATTGTTGTCACTCTATTCTTATTTGGCAATGGTGTTGACGTTCTCTAAAATGATTGTCTTTTCAATAGAGATGACATGATTTTCCACATAGTTAAATTGAAGGGAGAATATTTTCGACATGACACAATAACAGGACACAAACTGGACAAGTAGTAAGGTGGGTGCTAGTTCCCGAAATGAACTTGGAAGTGTCGTAACTTGATAAAACAAAGTAAACAGGTCGGATTACTGTCAACCTGGGTAACCCGTATTTGACAAGGTTAACACGTTCGAATTGGTAGCTTTCATGTCCATTATCAAAAGGCACATTGGTTTGGTGTATAAAGCTACTCAAAGATTAAGATCTATGTAAATAGTTGCATGGCGTTTCTCACTTTCTACTTTTGTGGATGAATTTTTCTCATCAATATTCCCATTATGGATGTAAATGAGGATATGGGTTCATTCTCATTAACAGGTTAAATAGTTGTACATAATAAAAGCCAATGTAATAAATAGTGTGATACAGGTCGTACTGGGGTTGTCAACTTGTGTCATACCCCTTTTTTTACTTTATCAACATTCTTCCTATCATTTAAGCAACAAAATACATTCTATTCAAGAAACAACCTTTTAATTTTTTTTTTTCATCTAGTGGCTGAATAGTTTTTGTTTCCCAAGAACCATAGTTGTCAAAATCGTATGATTCACGATTTGTATTGTACGATTCGATACGATTCGGTGGGTAATCGATACGAATAAGCTGCCGAATCAAAAATAGTTGAGAATCGTAAGGGAATTGGTGATTACGATTCGTATCATACGATTTGATACGATTTGGTGGATAATCGATATGAATAGGCTGCCAAATTGGAAATAGCTGAGAATCATAAGTGAATCAGTGAATCGTTCGATTCACTTAAAATTTTCGAAATTCATTTTTTACTCTTGTTTTGCTTCTTTTGTCGTTTGAAAAGGGTTCAAATATTTTTTTAAGGTCTAGCATTGTTATATGTCATCTTTTGTCTGTGTTATATGGATAAATAATAAGAAAAAGAGATTTATTACGAGAGTGAATCGAAAATGAGGAAGATAAATGGAATATAACAACCCTATAGACCTTTTAAGGGTTTGTTTTGTACTTATAATTCTTTTGTACAAAAAAAACCATAAGTAGGCTTTACGAATCATCGTCTCTTGGTAGTTGCAATAGAAGCAACTTACCTACTATTCCACGTTATTATCAAATCATCATTTAGAAGAAAGTATTTATTCATTTAGGCCTAAATCTTTCATTTGTAGTATATATTGTTGTTACCCTAATCAATAAGCATAGGTTTCTATGCATTATAGAAGTCATGACTGAATCAAAGCGATTCATGATTCGATTCGATTCACGATTCGAAAAATGTCCATTTCGATTCTCGATTCGATTCACGATTTGACAACTATGCCAAGAACTGATATGAAACAGTTGTGGGAAATGAAATTCCAGTGTTTCCAATGGGTTACATCATTGAGACACTTAAAGAAAACAAAGAAACATTCCAGAACAAAAGTTGTGTCAACATAAAGTTGAATTCTATTTGACATTACTTAAGAATTTCTGTTCGATTAATAAGGTTTACATTATTTCTTCTGTACTTTTTTTTGGTGAATTAGTAGTGAATCACTCTATAGATCTCGATATTATCGTTTAGATAGGTTCATGTTTCTAAAATATTCATGGTATTTTCAATTTCCTTCTCTCTTTTGAAATGCATCGGAAACATTTTTGAACATGTTTCAGTGTCAATGCTTGCTGAACCAACACACAGAAATGAAATTGTGATCCTTGATTATACTACTTCTACCCTTTAAATGTCCTTGCCTTAGCTGCTTGTTTTCTTTACTTCTTTAGGTAATACTCATGAGCTCTTCTCAGTTGTTGGCCACCGTAATGAAAGTAGGGCATACTTCTTCTGGTAGTCGAAGGGTAATATTAACAGAATGTCTTCGCAAAATGCCACGAGATGATGCCCAAGCGGCCAATTTTATGGCCCATTTTGCCCCTGACCAAGCATGCAGTACCAAAAATTCGAGCCAAACCTTGCTTCACTCGGAACTTGTGAGGAATTTCTTGTGTCAATGCAGCGCCCATGAGGCCACTCTGATGCATTTGCATTTGAATGATTACGTCGATTGTTTCAGTGAACGTGGCTCCAGGGGCAACTTTGTTCTGCACTATCTCATCAACAAAATGTGTCATTACGGTCATCGTGTCAGAGCATTAGAAGATGAAACTTTGGAGGATAAGAGAGAAATGAAAGAAGTGTTCATGGAAAACATGGAACGTCTAACAGCATGGAAAAAATCAAGGCAAAGCAACCAAGGTGTTGTCCCGGGAGGAAACCTTGAGGACTATGTACAGCCTCCCGAGGAAGAATGGTACTTGCTTTCGAATCGTGTATTTGCCCACCAAACTTATGCTTCTATCGAAGAATTGCTGTTTGAGAGCTTGGATGTTCTCTCGGAGTTTGAAGACAGCCGCATCAGTGCACTAGCTTGTTTTTGTCATGTTTTCCCTTGAATGTGTCTCTAAGTTTATGGCAATTATTGCCTTGCATTTGAAGAACTACAAATACTTACAACCCTTTTCTATCTTACCTGCTTTGTGAAGCTCTCTCTCTCTCTCTCTCTCTCTCTCTCTCTCAACCACAACTAGCGGCATCTCCTCCACAGCCGCCGTCGATAACTTTCCGGGATCCCCAAGAGTCATTTCATGGGATCATAAACACATTACAGCCATAGGTGTCCAGTTATTCACGTTTTTGCTTGAAACAGTTGATTTTGCTAAGAATCTTATCTAGCCTGGAGATCTGTTGCCGCGGATGGTTAACAGGTTTCAGTAATTGCTGGGCACGCTTGGTGGTGTTGGGTGTTGTGATTTGTTTTAGGGAATTCGAATCGATGAGAAGTGTGTTATACCAAATTGGGGTATTGATTAAGTCTGTCAACACCAGTGGACATTGTGGTTATTTGAGAATACCATAAAATTAGTGATGGGTTTGACAGTAGCAGTGGTTATCAATTTCTGAGTATACACGAAAGATCCTTTTTTGACTCTCTTTAGCCCTATGTCTCTTATCCGTAGGGGGTCTTCCTCCACTAGCAGAGTTTTTCGGAAAACTCGATTTATTCTAGTGTGGATGGCGGTCTCTATTTCTTTGTTTTAATAGGACTCCTTACAAGCATTCTTTCTATCTACTATTATCTAAAAATAATCAAGTTATTAATAATTGGATGAAACCAAGAAATAGCGCCTTACGTGCGAAATTATCAAAGATCTCCTTAAACATCAACAAATTCCATCAAATTGAGTATGATTGTATGTGTAATAGCATTTACTATACCAGGAATATCAATGAACTCGATTATTTTAATTCCTCAGGATGCCCTTTTAACTTTTAGGGTCTGTTTCTTAGTTCAAGATCTGTCTTACTAACTGGAATGAAAGAATTAGTAGATCTGTTTGATGAACCTACTAGTTCTGAACCCCAAGGGTTTCATTGGTGGGCATGAAAAAAAAACTTGAAGGATGTGTTCCCTAAGCGGTCACATGTTCAAAAATTCAAATTTTATGAAAGCCAAACATTCTAAACTTTTGGGCCACTAGAGGTTATTTTGTCCGATCATTAACTTCAGGGCCTCAGAATTAGTCGAGGTGCTCGTAAGCTGGCTTGAACATCCGTTTATAAAAATAGTGCATCCAATTGGTTTGAACAGTTATTGCACTCGTGCATGTACCCACGGACACTTGTGTGCCACCATGAGTCTATGTCGATATCTTCCTCCTGTAGAGTTTTCCTGCTATTTTTTTTGGCATAAAAAAAAGAACTTCATAGATAAGATAAAAGTCGATACATGAGTGTTAATATTGCAGCCCCAATGAACAAAAGCCAACCAAACTAAGAGAATACAAGCTAAAAATCAGAGTACAACAAC
Organism: Rhododendron kiyosumense; assembly: GCA_019656275.1. Taxonomy (NCBI): domain Eukaryota; kingdom Viridiplantae; phylum Streptophyta; class Magnoliopsida; order Ericales; family Ericaceae; genus Rhododendron; species Rhododendron kiyosumense. Next base: position 556,018 of record BPLS01000145.1, on the reverse strand, counting down.
CATAAACAAGGAAAGCAACTCCCAAAGCAAAAGATCCACTTGAGAAGACTATCCGTTGTCAAAGGGATAGGATATATCGGCTTCCAAGTGGATTATGGAAGATGCAGCAAAACGTGCCAAAAGGTATGCTTGTTGAACTTTGATGCGCTCACAAAAGATGATACTGCAAATGTGGACTGATACTGCAAGAAAGCAAAAATCAAACAACAAGGGGGCTGCAATCGCAAGAAGCTCCTTAACACTTCTCAATTGTTGAAAAAGAGAAGAGTCGTTAGTATGAATGTTTATGTGAAAGATATGGTTTTTAATGACCCAACTCACTACCTCATTTAAAGAGTTGATAGAGGAGCAGTCCCTTTGAGATTTGGAGTTTTTAAAGAGGGAGCCCACCAGCCTAGAGTTAACCATAAAGGTTACTCCCACACCCAATTTCTTGATCTGCAAATTAGTAGCATGGGCACAATATATATCTAAAACAGGATCTGCCCGAGAGCAGAGACAAGAATTGGCATGGAAAATAAAAGAGGCTGCCATATGAGGTGGTAAATGGGAAGATCTAGATGTCTCACGAGTACTAGATGCTCCATGTTGTGTACCCCCAGAACCATTGGAATGCATTTTCAAGCGGGAAGGTAAAACAAGTTTAAGGGAAACAAAGGCTTGTATTATGGAAAGCCACAATTGATCTGCTCGATCTTTCTTTTAAGCATATTGGCAATGAGTTGAGAGTCGCCTTCCACCCGAATGCCAAGCTGCGGTACACACCGTAAAGCAACAGCTTCAGCAACAGGAGCACTGCTGCAATGCTGCACATCTCAGAAGCCGAAAACTGGCCATAGCCATCGCGAACCACCTCTCCAACCCCTCCTTGACACCTCTTGCTCCTCAACTCCCATCCACGTTAATTTTGACAAAACCCACTCGGGGCCTGCGATACTCTGAAACTCGGTTTACATTTGCCAAATGATACTCCTCGACACAATGCAGCACTAACCGACAAACCACATCTGCGGATTGCACCTCGCGTTCGAACTGAGCGTTATTTCTGTACTTTGTATATGATACAAATTCTTTGAACAGAGCTAAACCATATACCCCTACCATCCATCGGTGGCTCAGTTGATAAAAATAGATGTTAAAATTTTGAAAGATGTAAAATATGTTGGTTTTATAAGAATTATCACAAGCTACAATTACACAAATTCACTACTTTATATCACAGCGTAATTTACAATTCTGCAACTAGAATCTGTATAAAAGACTACACCCTGTATAGTTTCTGGAAAGAATCACATGCAACCAGAGGCTTCAAAGTAGGGTAATACTATGAACTTAATGGACAAAGGAGCAATAGACATCAGAGAATGTTCACGAACAAGAACTGGATTCAGACTAGGAAAGTCTCCACCATTGGTAAGTTGTAATGGTTTTCCATTTAGTAACATGGTTTTGCTGCGAAGATCATCATCTTTTGGAGTCAGATGGTACTCTTCTCTGAACAATGTTCCATCTGATGGTTTGCTTCCAATCCACGACACAGTTCTCTTGAGGCCGTGTGCAGAAGACTTTCTGCTGTTATTGGTCATCTCATTCGCGTGTAAGTTGATGTTCATACTGTTGTGAACGACGATATTGAACTCAGTCTGGTTGCTTAAATTGATCAGAAGCAAAGTGATACCTGCCTGTAATAAGATGACAATGATAGTTAAGGAAAGATAAAAAGAAGCATGGTGACAAGACTAAAAATGTCCTTACAATAAATTTAGGGTCAAGGACTTGAATTGATCAAAGGCACAAGGACTTGATCTTTATGTGTCCCTCGTAGCGGGTACTTATATTGAAATGATGCAACCAGTTGTACTTAATGAACAGATAATTCGTACATGAAAAATTGGTGACAGTGTTTCCAGAAAGAAAAGAAATATAGGAAGTCAAGGAAGTGATGCAATGAGGTCTAATCCTTTATCAACACAAATGAACGGACCGATAAAAAAAAAAACACAATTGAATGGAAATAAAACTCAACTGAAGTAAGAACAATACAAAAGATATGAAAACTGACTTGCATGCCTTTAGTAGTTAAATGGGCTATATACTAAAGAGCATATGATAATTGAAGTTAGATATTATGAACCAAAAATAACAAGATGCAAGAAATTGAGCTTGAATACAATAAGGCGTGGCATAAAACGTACTCATATATGCTATTAGACGTCATTCGAAAATGTTATTACTAGTTCTGTTTCCATACATAACATGCCAAAAATAGCCCACACCAATTAAGTAAATTGAGATAAATCACAACTCAGAAGTACACCAAGTTTCCAATGTTCATCTGTTGCATGGGACCCCGGTGTATGGGCCAGCCTATGGGCCGTGAGCACTCATGTCAAAACTAATAAGGATTTACTGCATATAAATGCTGGTCTGATGGTCATAGACTCATAACAGACGTGATCAAGATGGCAACTGCATGACAGTCTTATGAACACATAGCTATGCTTGGTTATTCTTAGAGCTTGTCCCACATTGATTAATAATTTCCAAGACTTAATGAGCCTGAGCAGCCAATTGGTCTAGAGTTGGATGCTTTATGGATCCGTACATAAAGATATACACATTCATCTCTTTCTCCTTTACCTTGCCAACGAAATAGTCTTACCACATGAAAGCGAAAACAACACTAAGAAACACTGTAATGCTTACCAAAGTAATTGTCTTACACATGAAACGCTAAAGCAATAACAACAAGTAAAGTAATGCTCTTACTCTTCCTTTCGAACAATGGGCATAAGAGCGTAAATATGGTGAAGCACTGGTATTAACAGCAAGAACTTCATTTCCCATCAGCCGATGCCACAAAAGTGCACTGCAGAGGACCAAATATCCATAGAAGCAACTGATCAATGTTACAAATGAACAAACTTTTACAATACTTTACTATCGTTTTAACCATACAACTACTTTATTAGGGACAAAAAATAACTATTGTCTTGCCTGTAGTAATCGGGATTGGGGACGAATGTGGTGGTGTCAAGGAGACCATAATTTCCACCAACTAAAGTTTGTCTGCAATATACTCTAGTACCATACTTTGCTGCCATTCCAAGCTGATCTAAGTACCTAAATTTCACATGTGAAAAAGTTGCAAATGAATTGCCTACCTTTCTATGACAACGATGCAAATTTTTTTGCAGAGACAACAAAGCAAGATTACCAAAAGCTGTTAATGAAGGTGTTAGATACATTTCGGCCACCACTGTTGTATGCCCCACCAGATTCTCCAACCCAAGCAGAAGCCCAAGGACCATGTGTTTCAACAGTTTGTTTAAGGTCACTGAACGTTAGTGATATCTTGCTCAAATGATGGGGATCCAAAATTCTACTCAAAAGGTCACGATCAACACCTGAAAAAATGAAACTAAAATTTCACTGGCGTGGAATAACGTTGTTTCATAGGCTTTTATGTCAATGTGTTACAAACTAGGTTGATTGGTTACAGCGTACGACCAGCCTCGGTTCTGCATTCAGTTTAATTAGGTCCAAGTTTTACACATCTTTGCACACTCATGCCTATCCACAGAATAAAATAAAAAGCCAATAACTGCCTCGCGATCTTCTGCAGTCATATCCATGTTTTTTGTGCTATTTTAATGTAAGTCCAAGTTACAATGTCTGGCAGCTACCACAGCTCTAAACATAACATATACTACCTCACATTTTTAGTTTCACTGCTTGAATCAAACTGGGATTAATTGTAACAAGATCAAAACCTAGAAGATATATTTCTGCCGATTGTTTATGACCATGAAGTAAGTGAATCCAAAAGAGTAGGAATGAGAATGTCAGTTTCATAGGTTAGTATGAGGAATTATTTATTCTTTCTTTTGAACCACTTGATGTCCACTTTACAGATGTGCCATATTTGCCTTTCCGCCTATTCTTTTGTTTGGGCTGTACTTACCACACTCTTATTACATTAGGTAGTGTTTCCTAAGATTCAAGTAGAGAAAAGAAGAAAAAATGAAAAACAGAAAACAAAAGGAAAAGGAAAAAAATGAAAAACAGAAAAACAAAAGGCAGGAGAAAAGAAAACAACAAAATACAGAGAGACAAAAAACCGACAAGACAAGACAAAAAGGAAAAAGAACAAACACCAACTGCATAAATCGATACCTCACTTTTAGAGAATATATATTGTGGAACCTTATCAAGTTGAACCACTTACCCACCTGCACCAAGATTGTATATATGATGAGTCATGGCATTGACTACAAGTGAGCCTGAAACCTGAAGCAGCATATCATACCATTGCTTATCATAGAATCCTCCAGGTGCCACAAGTAATGGTTTTCGGTTGAAGTTCTTATACAACTCATTGATCATATTTTTAAGCTTGATCAAGTCCTTTCCATACTGTCCAACTCCAACACTTGCACCAATACCACTGCCACTTAACTCATTGCCTGCAGCAGTGAAGGCAAGAATAAGGATGCAGAAGATCACTGTGAGCCGGGAAACAAAGTGATTTGAGGACAATAAGGTACCAAATTCCCATGAATCTACGGGGTGGCCTTTGGAAATAGTGTATTTAATGAAGTCATTCGCATTACTTGAGTCCCAATCTCCTCCCCAGACACCACTTTTTATTTCGTGCCTACCGTATAGTGCATTCAGGCCAAATGTCACAAGCACTCTGTCACAAAGAGCAAAAACAATTCACATTTCTGTGAAAATAATGAAGAAGTAACCATGTAACCTAAATGGCAAGGGTTTTGGTGGAAACAGTTCATTAGTGATCTCCACTTATCGATTTCTTCTGAACCAAGTGGAAGAATGAAAAAACATGCACCATAAGGCAACCACAATCCTCAGTTGCTAGACAGATTCTCTGAGGAAATTTATTTGCAGTAACAAGTAATTACAGGAGGGTGTTATGCTAATTGAACTGCTTAATATGGATTAAATACAAATTCCAATAAATTAAGCTACACGATGAACTCTAATACCAAGAATAGAAAATCAGAATGGAAAAAAGGTAGGACTAAATCTTACCCTGTCTTATTGAAAAAGTTGTTCACTTCATCCCACCTTTCCATATGTAAGCACCCCTTTGAAAACCCGAATAAACCATCTCTGATTTTTTTAAAGGGATTGCAAGGGGATTTTAAATCTCCTACATCATAAAGTACTTGGTCCTGCAAAGATCCTCCTAGTCTTATTCTCAAACCCTTGAAGGCTGGTTCACAACGAGAAAGGAATGGACAATTAGATAACAGCAGTAATCTTATACAAAAGTACCAGAAAAATAAATCACTCAATATTATACATCGGGATCAGAATACTCTTAAACATCGTAAGAGAAGCTACCACTCTAAATGACATGGACTGACTGACTGAGCATTTGAGCTACACAAACCTTGAATAGATTTGGCAAGAAAAGGATGAGATAAGTCCTGAAAAGATTGAAAACAATACCCAGCTGTTTAGTTGTTTTTTTTTTATCATAAAAACATTATGCACATTGTTCAAATTTTAGAATGCTGATCAATTCCAACTTAAAGTGAAACTATATCACTGACGTTACCAGATTTATGATGGATGAAGATCCCCACGGACATTGGTTGTAGTTACACTTATCATGAGGCCACCAATCGATTGTCGCACAGATATAGTCAGCATCTGTATTAGTAACTGCTTGAGTTCCATTGACCACAATCACGGCATCTTCAACATTTAGAGCCCAATTAGCAGAAAGAGATGCCAGAAAGAGAAAGATTGACAGGTAAAAACTCATTTGTGGATCAGTTACACCAGTTCCGTCACTAACTCATCGTCATACTACAACAAAAAGTCAGAAGAACAGATCAACTTAAGGTCTATATGGCTGCCATTATCTGCTTTTGTAAATTAAAATGAACCAGAATCTTCAAATAAAATAGTTTCCGACAAATTAACATATATTTAACTCTCACTCAAATAATGTGCATAGAAATCCGAGTGTCCATAGAGAGAACCAAATCAACCAGTTGCACAAGGATCTTGAGAGCTAAAATTGTGGAGAAAAGATTTGTGCAGGTTTCAAATCAAGATTTACAACTAATTAACAATTGTTTCATAAGAAACTCTTTTCACTTGTCCTATCAAAGCAACAGGAATTCAAAGAAGATGCAAAAACTGGAAAGCTCGAACATTGGGATAAAAAAAAAATCCAAGTTGATAATAGCGGCATGAACTATAGAACAACTTTGTGTTGCAGTGACGATCTAGGGGCCATAAAGGGCAACCACACCCCAAAATTTTCTTCAAAAGCCCGAAATTTACCAACACTTGGTAAGATAATTGCCAGATTATAAGGGTTCACACCCCAAAGTCGAAATCTTAAACCCAACCCTGGCCACAAGGTCATGCCTGCATTCATATGTAATGTATTGCCCTGTATTTCTTTTTGAACTACTGAATTGTCATCGAACTTATCAAGACAGGTTACAAGAATGAAGAATCATATCATACACAAGGGGACTAAGGGCCGAGCCAGAATCTACAAAATATCAAATTTCCATGTGAGAAATCAAAGTGAGTGGGGTATGTTATTCCCTATGCCCACAGGGACAAACGAATGTAAGTTTATCAATCACCATTTTTTTATCGGTGGAAGTATTATTGTTAGAATAGTGAGATTAGCACATTGAAAGAGGATTTGAACTCATGACCTCCTTTCTCCCAGTACCTAAGGGTATCCACAATGCTATAATCAAAAATGCATAACCAAAAGTTGTCACATCAGCTTTTGATTATTCATTTAGGATATTGCTAAGATTAACAATGTAGATGTCTTGGATAACCAAAACTTGTTATATCATCATTTTTTTAAATTACTAGAAATTGAAAATAGTTTTTGAAAAAAAATTGTTTTTAAAAAATTGTTTTCTAAAAAAAATTAGTAAAATATTTTTTTTCGAAAGAAAGAGAGGAAAAAGGAAGAGAGATAGAATAGGTGTATTTGATTGAGAATATGTGGATTTATTAAATTTGGTTATTGTCAAAAGGTTGCTAGTTTGGATTATCCAAAGTCCAAAATTTGATTATTTCTATGGAGGTTGTTAAGTTTGATTATAGTATTGTAAGTCATATTTTGCACTAACATTGTTAACTTTAAAAACCTTTTACATTTAATTATAGCATTGTGGATACTCTAAGTGCAGGCCTCTTGGCATTTATCAATCACCATTTCTTCTATCTACCTTATAAACCGTTAACGCAACACTACCCACTTGAAAACCCTTACTTAACCCAATGTTTTCATCACCCATGCAAAATAATGAGATTGATCGGACATCATAGCCACCTAAACGCAGCATAATTATCGTAAACAGTCAGTATTTTACCATCCATATTAATACGACTACGACGATATCAAGTCTTTACCATTGTCCAATCAATCACTTTTCTGCATGAATGATTATTTTTTTTGTTGGAAACCCAGGTGTCATAGCCAGCTTACGTGCACTTCAACTTATCCTGGGGTACGTCTAGATTTACGTAACCAATGTCTTGGATGGTCCCATGATCGGTCCCCTATTACATTAGACGTGAGAGTATCTTGATTCCACAAGAAAAACATCTATAACATATTAACATCTGAAACAACATATTAACATCTGAAACTCCGAAACAACGGATTGGGGGGAGCTGCAGCGTGTTGTCCCGGCCGAGCAGGGCCCGCTACGGTCTCTGATGATCAGAAACGTTCACTTCGTAGAGCTCATTAAATAGAATACGAACTCATTAAATAGAATAATTATGCAAAAAATCAGCTCGATTAGATATCATTAAGTGCCTAATCGAAACCTGTTTCAACTACCCAAACCTGGCACATAAAACTATAAGAAGCTGTTTTTTTTTTGCCTGCAAACAGATCATACCTTAATTGGAAACCGACATCAAAGCCAGAACAAATTCAAGAAAACTTAGGACAACACATATGAAAACTGACCTCAACCCACCTAGAATTCAGCAGTAACTGTTCATACCATAATTTGAAACCGACATCAAAAGCAAAGCCAGAAGAAATTCAAGAAAATTAAGGACAACCCATCTGAAAATTGACCTCAACCCACGTAGAATTCAGCACCAACACCAACGGGGAAGCTCAATTCCCATTTCCCAAGATGAATGTCATCCAAAACAAGAGGGCCCCTAAACAGAGTTAGTATCTGATCTTGGCGTTACTGATGTAACAGTCCCACTCAGGCGCAATAAAACTCCAGCGGACGAATGGGTTGGAGTTAGTTTTGTGCAAAGATTTCGTTTATTTTTTTGCTGTAGTTTCTACATAATGTGTCCTAAAAGTTAAGAAATGGATACAAGTGGGTTTGTGTAATTAGTTGGAGGAAAAAGCAGCGGGTGGCTTTTTGACGACGGTTGTTGTGGGGTTTGCTGAGATTCTAAGCTGTGTAGGTGATCGAGGAGGCTAGCTAGGAGACACATCTGACATCTTCAAGTGGAAGCTTAACGCCTTCTTCACCAACCAACCCTCCATTTGGAAGGAAAGTAAAACTGAGAGAAAAAAGTTGAAAGAAAAATGAGAGGAAAACTTTGATAATATTGTTCTCAATGCTAGAACATCGTTCATTTTTCTCTCCAAATCATATACTCCCAATTGAAGACAACCTTTCACATTTTGTTTCTTTTATTTTCCTTAATTAATAAGAACAAACAAACCCAAATCTTTCGGATGAAGTATAATAATAATAATAATACTCCTACTATATTACAGCAGCAATATTTTAATATGTAACATTTGTCATAAGATCTTTATTAAAAAAAGGTGGCAAATTTTAGTCGCAATCAAAGTCACTTTTCAGGGACATGATGGTGGCACCTATCTCTATAACAAAACGTGTGACGCGGCTGACGTCATTCAAAGAGAGGAGAATGATTTTTATTTTATTTTTACTTTTTGGAAGAACGGTGAAGAAAGGTATTGCGACAAAAGAAAAAGAATAAAAAGAAGACGATGAATTAGAGGAACAAGATTAGAGATTAAGAGAGACATGAAAGAAGTTAGAAATTCAAGAGGTATATTATTTTTATTTTTATTTTTTCTAACTTGCTCCTTTGTTCTATGGTTTTAGTTTGGACTCCCTTTTTTTTAAACGGCAACAAGAACTATATACATACTTTGCTCTAACTTTTATGCCTTGATTGAATTCAAACTTGAAAAAAAAATTTTCAACTCAAAAAATATTCATTATCTCTACTTTCAATAATTACTCTCATTTTTCTCTACTCTCTCAAATTATTGTTCTTATTTCTTTCTTTATCTCTCTCTACTCATTACTTTTATCTCTAATTATCACCATAATTTCTTCTCCACTCATTACCTAAAAACCAAACCCAAAAATTTTAAAAACTCATTCAAACAAAGCATTAGTTTTTGGACTCTTAATGATACATAATACAGTACATGGGTGAAATCATAATTCTAGTTCTAAAATCTAGACCCTTGGGAGCTTTATTTTTTAAGTTCGTCTTAGGCTTCCCAAATATGAGGTTCGGCACTGCTGAAGTCCAATCAGTATTACAATTTCAATATGTTATCTTAGAGATGGCAATCTCAACCCATATTTTTTAATCCGCCCAAATCTGCCCACTTATAATCCAACTCAACCCACCCATATTGTTACATGGGTTTATATGGGTTGAACCCATATAAACCTATATTTATATGGGTTTAAATGGGTTGAAAATGGATTTAATATGGGTTTTGTGGTTTTACTGATTTTCTTCGGAATGTAAATGTAATAAATGTACAACAATTGAGATCTAGAGTACTCTGACCCAATCCCAACCCAAATTAGGAGGGAGAGAGAGAGAGAATACTCTGACCCAATCGGCCAATCCCAACCCAAATTAGGAGAGAGAGAGAGAGAGATATTTTGAAGTTCAGTTGCAAACGACGAATATTAATGGGACGAGATAAACTTTCATACAGGTTCCGTGAATAATGTTCACGAAGCGTTGCAATTTCAGTCATTCATTCGCACAATTAATTTGATGAGATTCGTTTTCAATTAAGACTAGTCACAGTTAATTGTTATCGGTCATAATTGATTTTTAATTCGGACCATCCAAAAACACTTTGAACGTGCGCGATTGGTCCTCATAAAACCTTCTTTACAAAATGGTCTACAAATAAGATTTTATGTTAAAGGACATAGAAGAAGACTTCGGGTGGGTTTGGATTATTAAGTCAAAATGATTTTTTTTTGTCTTTATTCAAATTTTTTACTTTTTCGATTCTTCTCTTTGAATAGAACCAACAATAGACAAAAAATTGACGCGGAACGTACAAATTAAGTTTTAATCATAAAATTTTACTTTTCTAAATCCCCTTATTGAGACAAATCGAGGGGGAGGAAAACGGGTCGGGTCGAGCGGGTTTGGGTTTGGCTTGACCCATATTCGACTCGACCCGTTTCAACCTGTTTACTTTTTGACCCATATTTGACCAACGACTCATTTCAACCCGCTCAGACCCGCCCGTTTGCCACCTCTATGTTATCCAAATGTTCACCGATTGCGGATTCCAAACCTTTTGGTTCGTTAGCCACACTTTATTCTAGAAATTCTATCCGGCCAAAGCTATCCCAAACAAACTTCAAAAAATTACTGAAGAAAGCCACAAGGTCTATTATATAATCCATTCAGTAGTCAGAATTTTTTCTTGGAATAACCTAACTGGCTACTTAAATGCTATAACGTACTATAGCTTGTTCAAGAACTAATATGTTCAAACATACCCAGATATCGAACCCAGAATTAACTGTATCGAACAATAGTTTATGACAGTGTGCACTACATTTTTAAGCTAATAAATCTTTTGACACACGGTATTTTGCACTTGTACTGGAAAAAAGAAGCACACAGTATTTTGCACTTGTACTAGGAAAAAGAGGTACCTGTGTTATCATCGTCGTAGTCGACTCCTCGGACCGCTCTCCACGAAACATCACCTTCGTGCGACGCCCTAGACACCAAGGTGAGCAGTGTAATCCTGGATCTAATTCTCTATTAAATTACGCAAACTTCACTTCTATCCCGACAGAGGATTCACCAATGGATACACAACTAAAGTGGATTCATTGAGAGTGAATGCATTGTTCAGAAGAGGTTTATGTTGGGAGAAGTTGATGGAAATTTAAAAAACATTATCTGATTTTACAGCTTCTCTGGAAATGGATTATGAATTAGTCAAGTTTCTCCAAAGGAAGAGTTAACTCTTGTTAAAATCGAAGGTACAAAATTCATCTTCTATAATTCTATGATATGGTAATAATGACACTACTACAATATTGTTAAAAGATGACGCTTGAAAAAGTGAAAAGATGTCAATTTTTGAAAAAACCATAATTAAAAAGATTGCAATAGATAAATAATATGAGTCATTTAAAAAACTGTGATATAATAAATTTATAATGTCACTTTCTAAAATAGTGACAATTATTCTTTCTTTTTAATGTCAGTTTCTCCTAAACTATGATCTAATATATTTATGATGTCATTTTATAAAATAGTGACATAACTATTCATTATTTTTAATGTCAATTTCTCCTAAACTGTGATCTAATATATTTATGATGTCACTTTTTAAAATAGTGACATAACTATTCATTATTTTTAATGTCAGTTTTTCCTAAACTGTGATCTAATATATTTATACTGTCACTTTGTAAAATAGTGACATAACTATTTTTTCTTTTTAATGTCGTTTTTTCCTTATAAGTGACATTGAAGAACAAAATTTTATTTTTGGAGAAAATGGCGCCATCTATGAGCGTCGTTGCTTTGAAGTCTCAAATCGGGAGCGACTCGTTACATATGGTATCGGAGCCTGTACCAACCGAAAATGTGAGACAGAATCTCGACCCCATACGAGGACGTGTGTTCCTAAGTGGGGGAGATTATGACGTCCTGCCCTTGGGGAGTTCCAGTTAGTAGTCAACCGGCCTGAGGGCAGTTGGGACCCGTGCGAGGGACTGTCAGATCGGTGACCAGAAGGGTCAACCGAGGGTAGTCCCACATCGCTTGACGAAGTATAAGTTGTGTGCTATAAATATTATATCGTCATCCTATCTTGTACAATGACTTTTAAAGCTATGAGGGTGTCAAAGCCAACTGAAATTTCATAGTTAAGCGTGCTTGCACTGGAGTAATCCTGGGATGGGATGATGGGCTTTGGTGTTCAAAGTGGACAATATTATACAGGGCGGGAGCGGGTTGTTACAAAAGATGACGGTTTTAAATCAATTTAATGACATTTCACAACTATCATAATTTACTTTCAATTACGTTTATAAAGCGTTATCTTTATAGATATTAATGATAATTTCAAACCGTCATTTTAAAATTCAGACTTTTAATGACAGCTCCATAGATGACAGTTTCAAAACTGTCGGCTTTGTTCGGTTAACCGTTTATTTTCTAGTTTTAGTTTAGTTTTCAATCATTACCCTACTTCTTTTTCCAATCATTACCCTATTTCTCAAATTATTACTTTTTCATCTCTCTCCAATTATTACCCCTATCTTCAATCATTACTCTACTCCTCTCTTCACCCACTACCAAAACTAAACTAAATTAAACTCCCAACCAAACAAAGCCGTCATCTTTCACGTTTAATGACACTTTTAAACTGTCATTTTTTATGATTATTGTAGTAGTGTGAATTGCTGTTATTCGTTCCATAGTAAAATCATGTTTTTCTTTTTTGTAGGAATTTATCGAGGCTCAGTCAAGTTTCATGGCAACTATAGAAGTTGATCCCACAAATCTTGCGTACACATGAAGGAATTCACGTAAGCAACTCGAGACAATAATTTAGTTGCCCAATTTAGCTTGCACTAGTTATAATTGGTAAACATATCTAACCCTAAATCTTTGATGTATGTCCTACCAGGGAATTTAGTAAGACAGTGGTAGAGGTTACAAGCTCTTGAAACACAGAAAGAGTAAGTATGCCAACGCATAAACCCCTTAATTTGGGTTGAACACTTTGATCCTTAAGACAGTGTAATGACGATGTCTAATTACGGATCAAAGTGTTCAACCTAAATTAAGGAGTTTATGAATTGGCATACTTACCCACTCTGTGTTTCGGGAGCATGTAACCTGCAAGCCTCGCTGCCTTACTAAATTCCCAGGCAGGTCACATCAAAAATTTGAAGTTAGATATGTTTATCAAGTATAACTAGTGCAAACTAAAATTGGCAACTAAAATATTGTTGCTTACGTAAATTCTTCACGTAGCAAGATTTGTGGGATTAGCTTTTATAGCTGCCATGAAACTTGATTGAGCCTTGATAAATTCATACAAAAATGATAACATGATTTGACTATTGAACGAATAACAGAAATTCACTAATACCATACCATAAAACTTATGAACTATGTACCTTCGCTTCTACCAAGAGTTCACCATTTCTTTGGAGAAACTTCATTGGTTCAAAATTCAATTCTAGACAAGCTTTCTATTAACTTCTCCCAACAGAAACTTCTTCTAAATAATGCATTCACTCTTAATGGATCCACCCTAAGCATATTTTTATTTATTTGTGTGGCTGTGTATCTTTTGGTGTGTCTCTGTTGGCATAGAAGTGAAGTTTGTGAAATTCAATAGAGACTTAGATTCAGCATTGCACTACTCACCTTGGTGTTTAGGGCGTCACATGAAGGTGGTGATGTTTTTTGAAGAGCGGTCAGGAGTGAACCACAACGATGATAACCCAGGTACCTCTTTTTTCCAATACAAGTGCAAAATACCATGTGTCAAAAGAATCATTAGCTTAATAGTTTTGTGATTTTTTGTTTTGTGTTGTCTTATTTTAGGATATATTCCATGTGTAGTGCACACTATCATACACTACAAACTGCTAAGGGATAATGCAAAGTGTCTCCATGCTTTGCTCCAATCGATCAAGTTGCTCTTTCACATCGGCAACGGCCGCCTCCACCTTGACCACCCAGGCCTCCATGGCTCTAAATATGTTACGAGAACCGTCTTTCTTTGCTTTGGTGTTGGGCTACCTTCTACGATTCTCCTTGTTAACAACTTCCGACATGGTGCACTTTCCTCCTTAGTTACAACACCTTTATAACCTTGATCTGATACTAACTGTCATGGCCTTAATTAGAATTTCCTAAGTCACAAGCTATGTCTGCCTTAATTTGCACCTAAGTAAAGCTAAAAAATCGAAGAGTAGGAGAGTGAGAAGTTTGTAGATAGATAGCGCTTTATTATCAACTTGAGTACAAAGCTTTCAAGTGGTTTGCAAAAATGAGATCCTCACTTATTTATACACCCAAGGGAGAAGTCTATAACATACTCTAGAAGCTTCTCAACTACTCTACTCTTTTCTACAACTATTTACACAAGTCTAGATTCATGTACAACACTCTAGATTATTCTAGGGAGATGGTTCTAGAAGTTCTCTACAATCCTCTAGGGCTTCCACATTGCTCTAGGGAACTCTTGATTGTTCCAACAAGTCTCCTTGCCTTGGTGGGAAGCATGCCAGTGTTTGTCAAAATACTTGAGTTCTAACACTAGTTAGATCTGCAGTGAGGATGTCTTTATCACACACCGGGTTGCTTGATATTTTAGCCAAAGTCAAGGACCGGTCTTTTTTTTTTTTGTGTGGAGAATAAGTGTTCTTGGCTTTTACATAAGGGGGAATAAGTGTTGGGTGGGAAACTATATAGGTAGGACAAAAATGGAGACAAACTAAAACTATCACATATTGATAAATTGGTATCTCACTTTGGGAGTTTCGTTTTTTTCCACATTGACTCTAACAAAAAATTGATAATGTATGAAAGTTGGCGAGAACCATGGAGATATATATTAGCTTATTCTTTGTGGGCAAAAAGGTAAAATTCCATGCAATTAACGGATTGTTAACGTCATCTATTTTTAAAATTTCAAGAAGGTTCATTGTTAACTTTCATAGTTGAGCGGGAATAAGTGAAAAATGCTAACAGTTAAGGGGGGGTTAAATGTAGAGACCCGTATTTAGTTTCAATAACCTTTGTTTTATAAATGCATGAGTTATTAAAAAAATGTGAATGTGATGTGAATAATGTGTTTGGGGTCAATGTGTATTAACATAGTAATTTTTGGGACTTGGTAAGATGTTCTGATAGTTGAGGGGTATTAGTGTAATAGGTATTTATATAGCTAAGACCACGAGAGAAATTTCACTTTCTCCCCTCTCACCTGTCACGCCTTCGATTTTCTACATAAATAAATAATTCAATTTGATAAAAGATCCTGCATAACATTAATAATACCCAAAAGAATTTCCTACTTGTTCAACTTTACAAATAAGTTCTCAAGTTTAAAGAGTTTACAACAATGGCACTTCGACCCAAATTAAGCTTTAAGTACAAGTACGAACAAGTTTTTAAGTTACAAACTATTTAGTCAAAAGAAATTTTTGAATGAATTGTTACAAAGCCATCTTTATCAAAAGAAGGTCGATTATAAGGATGATAGTGTAATTAAATGAAATTAGTTTCCAAAAGTCTTTCAATTTCCAAGCACGCGATGCATACCAGCTATTGTCTAGCATTTGAACCTGAAAAGAAAGATTAGGTTGAGCTACACTAGCCCAGTAGCAAAATCTTTACCAATCTTATATGTAAATATGATGATAAATGCAAAATGAGAGGACAAGGAGACGTAGTTCAAGCAGGAGATAACAATTGACTCATTGGTGTATCGACATTTATTTTGATTATTCAAACATATGCCATTATCACAAATAGTCGCACATTTCACAAGATTTATGCACTCTACAATCTCAACTCGACTTACTAACCCAAATTCCCACCTTCGGTATTTCCACTCCTTGCATTACCGTATAACACCACTAGGATTACCGTGTTGCCATCCCTTGCGTCACAGTGATCCCGTCAAATTAAGGCTCCTCCATGATCACATTCATAGATGAAACATCATACAATATGCCAACGTTATCACAAATGCATCATGAACAATCACAAATACCAACAATCAATAGTATGCACTTAAACGACGTTTTAACTAAGAAATTCCTTATCCATTCCTCACTAGCGGAAGACTAACGAAACAAGGATAACATCGAATAATCAAAGGAAGTCAATAAGACATGCTTGAGGTAGGTTAGGAGGTGTCCAAAAGGGTTTAGAAGTGATCGGGGGTCAAAACAATCGACAAAGAAGCAGCAGGAGCAAAATTGGACTTAAGGTCCTGGTATCAATACGCAACTAAGTTGTATCAATACAACATTAACTGCCCTGAAAGATAACTTTGTAGTATCGATACGACACTTAAGTCGTATCAATACAGCAGAGTTTCGAGCAGCGATTCTACAGAATTTCAAGGGCAAACACAACAACAAAATCCAACGATCCAAGGCTTGATTCTACACCAAATCAACATATAGACACAAAAAAAGGGTAAAGAAGTCCCTACCTCAAGGCAAAAGTCGAAACCCAAGAGATTTGCACAAGCCCTGACTCTTTGAAATCAACCGAGATCTCCTTTCTGAGCTTTACCCAACACGATACAAGCCCGGGGTTACGTTCTAGAGGTGAAAACAAGATGGATCCTTGAGGTTTTTGAGGCATATGGTGGAATTTCAAGTGAGAGAGTAAGAGAGAGAGAGAGGGAAAAACGATATAGAGAGAGGGAGAGGCATGAGCTGAGAGAGAGATATAAGGGAGATTTTTATCTCCAACTCACACACACCACTATATATAGTAGCAAAAGGGCAAATAATACATACACTCCCTCTAGTTTCCATTCCATCACTTAAACCCCAAATCAAATAATCACACTCTTTTCATATTATCCCCAATTTTGACATTTATAAAACTTTTATATTTTCTGAAAATACGGGTCTCTATATCACCTACTACATTCTTCACTCTCTATCTCTTTTCTCACACAGACTCAGCTCTCTCTCACTCCCACTCATAGATCTTACCCCCAACTCAAACTCCTTGAAAGCCCACATATCCCTCATCTTGTTCTAGCATCATTAACTCTCGGATCACGTGGGTAGGGCTTGAAGGAGTGTATTCCGTTGATTCAAGACTTTGGAGTTCTAGGGTTTGCTTGATCTTGGAGTTTGGGACATTTTCAAAGTTGAGGTATGGATCTCTCACTCCCTTTATGTGTTTTTGAATTAATTTGGTGCTCAAAAGTTGTTTTGAATCTTCACTTTTGTGCTTGGTTGAAACCCTTCAAAAGATAAAAAAATCACAGAAAATACCCAGATGCTACCAGGTACCTTTTATCCCCTACTAGTAGCCAACTTTCTGATATGAAAATTCATCATTTTCGCTACCAACAACACCTTTTATCCCTTACTAGTAGCCAACTTTCTGATATGAAAATCAAGTATTTTTGCTACCAATAGCACCTCCAGAATTTTGTAAATTTTTCTTTGTGCTCGTTCTAAGTTGGTGGTTCATTCTATTGGTTATATCATGCATGCTTGTGAGTTTGAAGGTAATATTACGTGCTTCTCATTTGGTAACTTACTTGTTGGACGTGATTAACTTGATTATTTCTATTAAAAGGAAGAGTTGATAGCACAATGTGGACGAACAATGACCAAACTGCAATATGTAAACATTTGATGAGTTGTGGATAGTAGTGGATACGTACTAGACCCACCAATGGGTGAGGATGGTAGGCAGGGACCACGGGAGCCATAATGCCCGACTGGAGCTATCGCTCGTGACACATACTAGATCCATCGATGGGTGAGGTGCTAGGTAGGGACCACAAGATTCATAATGCCCGGCAGGAGCATTCGCTCAGGTTACTTGATTATAAAATGACCATGAGGTACAAAAACGATCAAACGAAAAACAGTGTGGAACTAGAAACGTGATGCAGAAAAAATAATGGCGTAACAAAAATCGAAGAGTTATTTTTATCATGTCTTTTAATTTCTAGTCTAAGTATTCATTCACACAATTTTTAGTGTCATTTATTGGTTCAAGGAGTCATTGAGTTGTTTGTGGAGTCTACCTAGTTTTCTGTAGTCAAGTCTTTGTTTTTAGTTAATTTTAGCTTTGAAAATGTAAGTGTCTTTTCCTATTCTTGGAGGGTTGTTCCAAGTAGTCTATAAATTAGGTTGCTATGAATGAAATCTTTAGAGTGTGTTTGAATTAAAATAGCCTTTGGCTTGTGAGAAGATAATTCTTCTTGTAACTCTTATCGTTCAGTGAATTCCGATAGGTGACGAGTTCCCCGTTTCTGTATCTCTTAGGTGGATTCCTTCGAGTGGTGAACGGTTCCCTAGCCCTGTATCCCGAGTTAAATCCTCGGGTGGTGATATCTTATCATGTTGGTTTCTTAACTTGGGTGGTGAGCTACTATCCCTTTATCCTTTTTTACCTTACATCCGTCCCATTTGCAAAATTCGCCTTCAGTTTGGTATCAGAGTTTTGGATTCAATGGCAAGTTATTGTTGCTTGCAATTTCAAAAAACGCCGGATGAAATCTTTTCAAACAAGGATTCTTCTTCTTCACTACCAATAGTGGA
This sequence comes from Rhododendron kiyosumense, assembly GCA_019656275.1. Taxonomy (NCBI): domain Eukaryota; kingdom Viridiplantae; phylum Streptophyta; class Magnoliopsida; order Ericales; family Ericaceae; genus Rhododendron; species Rhododendron kiyosumense. The sequence continues at coordinate 537,416 of BPLS01000145.1, read as the reverse complement.
TTGGAATTTGCCTCCAGTTTATGATGAGTACACCGAAGACAGATTCTTGATCATATACGATAACCAAAATTCTACTCCTATGAGTTTTGATTCTAAGGCATCACTTTTATTGTGCTTTGATGAGGTAGGCAATGCCCACAATTTGTATACACGGGGGCATGGATTGATTCTGATGAAGAGCTGTAAACAAGTTCTTAAACTGCACAAGGGTGATTGTGCAATGGGAATTCTTAATGAATTGGTTGTGGTTTCACCTGATGAGGTAGGAGTTGGTAGGGGGCCAACACCATTACAACGAAACTTCTTGGTGCACCTTCAATCAAAAGTTATGAGCTCAATATGGTTAATGAGATTATTGATGTGAAAGCTAAAGCAGAAGTTTTGTGGAAAAAAAGAAGAAAAGAAAAAAAAGGAAGTGAATGCAATGGCAAAGAAGTCGATGAAGATTCGAGGGCGAATCTTTTTCAACTAGGGGAGAATAATGCAGAAAAAATAATAGCGTAACAAAAATCGAAGAGTTATTTTTATTATGTCTTTTAATTTCTAGTCTAAGTATTCATTCACACAATTTTTAGTGTCATTTGTTGGTTCAAGGAGTCATTGAGTTGATCATGGAGTCTACCTAGTTTTCTTTAGTCAAGTCTTTGTTTTTAGTTAATTTTAGCTTTGAAAATGTAAGTGTCTTTTCCTATTCTTGGAGGGTTGTTCCAAGTAGTCTATAAATTAGGTTGCTATGAATGAAATCTTTAGAGTATGTTTGAATTAAAATAGCCTGACTTGTTAAAAGATAATTCTACTTGTAACTCTTATACTTTGGTGGATTCCGATAGGTGGCGAGTTCCCCATTTTTGTATCTCTTAGGTGGATTCCTTTAAGTGGTGAGTGGTTCCCTAGCCCTGTATCCTAAGTTAAATCCTCGGGTGGTGATATCTTATCCCATTGGTTTCTTAACTTGGGTGGTGAGCTACTATCCCTTTATCCCTTTTTACCTTACATGCGTCCCATTTGCAAAATCCGCTATCAAAATGTGTTGAGAATCAGTTGGAACAATAAACTATGTGTCTGATGCTTATTTCTTCCTACCTAAGATTCCATGCTTTGCTTCTGCTATACATTTTTCGTGACATGTCATTTGCGCACAAAGTGAAGATTTTTCTACTGGGTTAGTGTAGCTCAACCTTTTATTATTTTTTGGTACAACTCAAGGACAGTAGCATGGGGTGCTTGCATGCATGGATTGGCATTCTTTTGAAAGCTAATTTGAAGAATTACTTTAATATCTTTGTAAATTTCCTTTTGAAGATATAATTGTAATTTTATATAAAATTCTTTTGTAACATACGTATGCTAAATTGGGCCACAGCACCAAGGTTGTAATATTAGGAGAATTGGTGTTTGAACTATAATTTGATGATTTGGAAATGATAAACTTTTGAGGGTAATATATTATATATTGCGAGTATTTTATTTAAGTACAAAGCATTATCTTGACAACTTGGTATCAAAACATCTAGGCTAGAATACCTTGAGGCCGTAGGGACATTTAGTCTCATGGGTTCAAACTATCACAACTGTTTACATAACTTGTGTATGCTTATGTGACTAACATTCATGAAGCTCTGTGGCATTGCATTTTCACTGATGTAGAGTGGTGTAGAGTTGTTGACCTGTGTTGGAGAGTTGGAGGCTTTGACCTCATAGTTATGATGTTGTTGATAGTTTCCTTTTTCTTAACCTTCTAGTAAAATGCCTCCGAGACATCGTGCTAGATGAGATGGGGTTGGAAACTATGGTGGTCGTGGTCGAGGCCTTGGGGTGCCATTAGAGGACGAGGTTAGTCAACACGGAGAGAATCCGAATGAAAATCCATAGTTGGGGGCCGGATAGATAGAGAGATACCTAACGCACAGAACAACTTTGCTAGAGAATTTGTCACGGTGCTTGTGGCATCAAATCTCTTCTTACCTCAGGCACCTAAGGATAATACAATTAGTTGGGCGATGGAAGCGATGAGGAAGTTTCGTCGCACGGACCCTCCCAAATTTGTCGAGATTCGCAAAACATTCAATGCCTTGAAGATTAGGAAGATGATTTGAGGGTCAACCTAGTGGCTTGCCAAACTTATCAGTGAGGTTAACGAGTGGTGGGAATCTATCCTTGGAATTAGGAGGGACACTAGAAGAGTGGCGATGACCGTTGCTCAAGCCAATGAACCTGACATTGAGAATTTAACGTGGACCGAATTCGAGGAAGTCTTTGAGGGCCGCCAAGAATTCAACCCTAACAGTTCATACCATAATTGGAAACCGGCATCAAAAGCAAAGACAAAACAAAACTCCAGAAAATTAAGGACAACCCATATGAAAAATGACCTCAAGCCACCTAGAATTCAACACTAACACCAACGCGGAAGCTCAATTCCCATTTCCCAAGATGAATATCATCCAAAATAAGAGTCTGTTTGGGGGCCCAAATAAGTACTTATTTTAAAAAGGCAATTTCAAATTTAAAAATAATGTATTTACACAAATAACTTCTCTAGCAATATGGATCTTGTTTGATAGATCTTATTGAGATCTTTTGAATGATGCAAAAAAAATGAAAAAATTATTTGCGTAAACATATATTTTTTAGTTTAAAAATATAAAATAAGTACTTATTTTTTAAAAAGACAATGCGAAACAGAACAGTCACTCAGATGCAATAAAACTCCTGCAGACGAAATGGGTGGAAATTAGATTTGCCGGATTTTGCTTCTTTTTTTCTTTTTTTTTCCTGTAGTGGTTGGTGAAGGTGTTAAGCTTCCACTTTGAAGATGCATCTCCTCCTCACCTACAGCTCAGAATCTCGGCAAACCCCATAAAAACCATCGTGAAAAAGCCACCCCCTAGTTTTTCCTCCAACTTATGCCCCGTTCCGAATTACCTTTCTTTTATAGAAGTTCTTTTTTTTTTAATTTTTAAATTCAAATGTAATGAAAATGAAAAATAATTTTTTTATTTTTTTGCACCATATAAAAGATCTCAATGAGATCTATCAAACAAGATTCATATTAGTAGAAAAATTATTTATATAAACACATGATTTTTTAGCTTAAAATTGCTTTCTTTTTCAAAAAATACATTTTTCTCCAAATTGGAACAGGGCCTTACACAAACCCACTTGTATCCATTTCTTAACTTTTGGTTTTAGGACACATATGACTTCTTAATAAGTCTCCAATTTTTGGCTTAATAAGTCAAAATGACTTCTTCTTCTTCTTTTTTGTCTTTATTCAATTTTTTTTTCTATATTTGTTATTTTTGAGTCAAATTATTGTGACTTATTGATTCATCTCGTCTAGAGGAACCTAAAACTTTTTATAAAAAATGAGTTTAGATTAAAAAAAATTTACTTTTTCGATTCTTTTAGCTGAGACAAATCAATAAATTACAAAAGTTTGAAGCAAAATAAATTAATGCAAAATAAATTGAATAAAGAAAAAAAAAAGTTACCTAACTTCTCTATCCAAAGAAAAAGGAGAAAAAGTTGAAAGAAAAATGAGAGAAAAACTTTTACTCCCTCTATCCCTTTTTAAATGTTCACTATGCTCTTTCAAGTAAGTAACAAACAAACCCAAATCTTTCTTTCAACCCCAAGGGGTTGCCAAATGGTCTTGACTTGAGATTTATGTGTTTGCTTCATCCTAAAGTCTCAGGTTCGATAAACCTTGCCAATAGCTCTTGGGGCCACCTCACCCCATGTGAAATGGTTGTGGGAGGGGCTGTAGGGATTAGTCCAATGTGCGCGCAAGTTGGCCCGGAACACTATGCATTACCCTAAAAATGCTATGTTACAGTATTAGTGTCGGCAGGGCCGGCCCTGAGATTCTTGAGGCCTAAGTCAAACTTGTAAAATAGGGGCCTATTTTTCTTTAAAAAAAATAATAAACCTCAAGGAAAACAAAAGAAGGGGAATAAAAGTTGGGAGTAGCTTGGGCTGAGTATTGAACCTTGAATATATTGGATATCAAGACTTAAACTTACAATGGCTAGCTTTCTCATTTCATAACTAGAAGCCACTAATTAAATATATATATTACGTAACTAGGTATAGGGGCCCTAATTTTTTGCCAAATTTTGGGGGCTTAAGTCCGC
>BPLS01000145.1:507695-523280 GCA_019656275.1 Rhododendron kiyosumense | reverse complement strand
ACGTTGAAAATTGGGAGAACTGCTACCCACTTAATCTGTCCCAAATAATCTCAAGCTGGCCACTAGCCCTACGCCCCCTGGCTTTCTTGATGCATCAAAAGCCCCATCAGAATTAATCTTCAAAAGAAAGTCTTAATTCGGGGGACACCTGCCAATATGCTCACCTACGACTGACTGGCTTGGCTCAATGTGTCCCTTAGCAGTGGCTAATTGAAACTCATTAACTAGTACTTGTCCGAGAACCTCCTGCTCCCCAATGCACTTCTTGTTGAAAACCCAATCATTCCTCCCTCGCCTTCCATATACTACTCCAGCATACAAAAACAAAGAGGCCCAGAAGTTCGTTTTTGGTTCCTGCCACTAGTATTTAATTTGATCCCATACTTGTCCATAATCCTCCAAACTGAGTGGTGGCTAGGGATTCTGGTCTAAACCGAAACGGAGAGAGTAGCCATACTTTACTAGCCCGTTCACATCCCAGAGCAGTAGTTTCCTCACACAGTCCTCTAACTGGACAAGTCGTAGTCACAGGTACCCTCCTTTGGACCAACATCTTATTAACAGGGAGGATATCATGTAGACTACGCCATAGAAACATTTAAGCTTGTAGGGGCATGAATGTGCCATATCCGTTTCCATTTATCCTCATTACACTCGCTTCCACTCGATTGTCCATGGTCCTCACTACGGGCTTGACTTTGTTGCCTACACTGCTTTGCAATTACATACGCCGATTTGACTGAGAATTTGCCATTTGTTGTAACCCTTCAAATACGTTCATCTAATTGATCAGTTGTGCTTAAAGGTAAACAGAGAATTTGCTCGATCGGCATCTCTGCTACTGAAACTAGCCCTTACCACTAATTCCTTCCATACTTTCTGATCAAGGTCGATAAGCTCACTGACTATCTCATAAAACTCACCTTCCGGTCTGGATGTTAGGATTTTTGGTAGCAGGGGGATCATCTAAAGAGTTAAGACTTTAGATTATGAGAACGATTTAGTGTACGTAATTTTAGAATGTTATGTTTGTTTTACAGATTTCCTTGCTGATATACCATTCAAGTCAACAACTTTGTCTAGATCGTGTACTTAGCTACATTTTGTATTGTTGCGGCACATGAAGATTTGTTGATTGCAATACATTACCATCGAAAAAGTGAAATCTCTACCCGACGATGGTGTTTATGTTAGTATGTTTTACATTTTCCCTTCTACTTGTTCTATTTAAATCATGCGAGTTTAAGTTATTTCATCACAAGTGGGTCATGTTTATCTCGTTCAATGTTTATGCAGGCAAACATAGCCCAATACGGGGTTACAACTTTGTTGGTTTCATTACTTACGAGTGGATTTGAATGTAGTTGCATACTACTCCAGGTATCTCGACTTCTTCTTTTGTGTTTATCATTAACGACATATTATTAGTTAGTGTTCATGTTAGCAATCAAGGTCCAAGACTAATACGAGATTCTTACAAATTGTTAACACGAACACTGACTAACAATATCCTGTTCTTGATAAACAAAAAAGAAGTTGTTGAGATACCTAGAGCAGTATGCAAGTGCATTCAAATCCATTGTTGAGTAGAGATTTCACTTTTCTAATGTCATTACCAAATATCGCAATCAACAAATCTTCATGTGCTGCAGCAAGATAAAATGTAGCTAAGTACACGATCTAGACAAATTTGTTGAATTAAATGATATATCAGCAAGGAAATTCGTAAAACAACCATTACATTTTATATAAAATCACGTAAACTAAATTGTTCTTCATAATGTAAAGTCTTTAAGCCAAAAAAATAACGAAAGTTTAGAAGAGCTCAAACGTTAGTTAATAGATTGAAACCAAAGCCCATGAAATCGATAGAAAGCATCTAACACAAGGAGGTGGAAGCACCCAATCAATATTCTCCAAGTGAAACATTCGGTCAGCTTGGTGGCCCGATCCACTAGCAATTGTTGTACGTATAACTTAATTTGTTGTCGCGGATGTATCTCTCTCTCGATCGCTTGTTGAAAAGATACTAATTATTACATAAAACGTTGCCCTTGAAATCATCTGATATGGTCAATACATGCAATAGCACTATATATGTACTAGTATATTTTTTGATACCAATATATGGGATTTGTTGGCCAAGGCCAATATGCATGTCAGTAGAACAATTCTCTCCTTGTCCTGTGGTAGGTAAGTTGTTCGAGAAATTGTGTGAAAGGCCAAAGGAAAAGATTTAACCAATTAGTCATGGCCTGCACATATTCTTCTGAGATACATATATATTGTTAGGTTTTTATTATGTATCCTTGATTTCTGTAATAATTAATAATAAAATAAATAAATAAATAAATAAGAGGCTTGGTTTTTCCTCTTCCAAGTACAAGTTATGTCACAAGCATCTAAGTGTGATGAATTACACTTTTTGTTCTTAATTTACCTTTCTAGATTGATTCGTCTCATTGTTATAAATGTGTTTATATTTTATATATATGCAAATTAGTTGGAAAATAACATGATAGTTACAAATAATTATTATAATCCCGATTAGTTATAATTATTGGGTAGACTAACAAAATTCTCACAACCTAGAGATACTAAACAAAATATTGACAATAATTTTGGGTACTTATTTTACACCATCTTTACGGCTGAGCACAATTGAATCAACATCAACAAATGTGAGTTTCCCAATCATTTCATTTATAAGGTATACATTGAAGTGATATTTAAGCTACGCCTCATGCTCTACACTAATTTTCTTCTGAGAAGCTAAACTTTGAAACTTTAAGAAAGGGAAATTAGAAGTGGAGCGCAAAACTAGGGCCAACTATATCCCTCATGTGACGCCCAACTTATCCTCCAACTAATTATGGCGTAAAATATTTAAAGCAATAACTCCATATTTACCCATGACCGCCAACAACTTAACTTTTGACCAACAACTACTCCGGCCACCTCAACTCCAACCCACAAACTACATCCCTTGGTCATACAACCGTAGCCCCTATGGATGTGGTAGATGTGGTTAAACAGTTTTGAGCTTATTTACCTTTCTAATTTCTATATAGATGTTTAGGTCTTTTTGTCTCATTATTGTTGACAATTTTACCCAACCACATAGAAAAGCGTTACCAATCTTCCATTTTTCTTTTGGGCCTGGGTTGATAGTATTGCCTCTGTAAAAGTGCAAGTTTTTTACAGTGCAAGTGTGAGAATTTTTATAGTGGAGAAAGCATGGGAAATTTACAGTGAATTTTTTGTGGTAGAATCGACAAGCGTACGTGGTGAATGATGAGGGTTTTACCTGAAAAAAGGGAAATTATTTTCATTTTGGATGGACCTGGTCCTGGTGGTTATTTCTATTCGTACCCCCTCTTTTCCCGTACCCGCATCTCAACCTAAAAAAATTCTCCATAGATCTCAAAATTACCACATATTACATCGCCGATTCGCCACCATCCTTAACCACTATTCCCTTTTTTTTATCATTCTTCGATTCCCATTTACTTTAGTAAATTTTGCCATAAAATCCTTGCCACCGCCATCATCATCATCATCTCCCATCACTCCCTGCGTAATTCTCCTAAGAATGGTCCGAGATCCAAACTTTGAGAAAGCCATTCGACCATGCTCTTTCAGCCATCCGATTATGTTAATTTCTTACAAAGCGGACATGAAAATTTATTTAAAATTTAATGAACCATTCAGATTATTTTTGTGGGACCCCAAATTGGGGCCCACAAGCTGGTTGTGCGCACGAAATCTTTGCGCGTTGTGTTTTTGGGGTTGGAGAGGATTAGATGGAGAAGGTGAATGGTGTGAGTGCTTAGAAATTGAAGGATAAAAACGATTTAGTTACTAAAAATTGAAAGTAGTCAAAATAAAGTAGCCTTTTTTATCAAAAAATAATAATAATAAGGAGGTGCCAATAGAATTATCTGCAACGTGCGGATTTTCCTAATATTTGACCGGCATGGAAATTTAGCCTAAATTCCCTTCTCATCAAAATAATAAAGGAGGGTAAATACATTAATTGTTAATAAGATGAAAATGGTGTTCAAATAGGAGTAATCCTTTCAAATGACCTTTTTTTTGTCTTTATTTAATTTTTTTCGTATTTGTTAATTTTGTACCAAATTTTTTGTGACTTATTATTTATCTTGTCAAGAGGAATCGAAAAAGTAAAAAAAAATTGATTGAAACTCATAATTCTTTTAAAAAGACAAAAATAAGTATTAAAAAATTGTCTTTTTTACTTTATTCAAAAAATTATGAGTTCCGATCATAATTTTTGGATTCACAAAAATTTGATGCAAAATAAACTAATCCAAAAAAATTTAAATGAAGACCAAAAAAAAGAGTAGTACTTATTTTCTTTATCCAAAACCAACCATTGTTAGTTTTATTTTAATATTTTATGACTCATTAGTTCATCTCAACCAGAGGAATCAAAGAATTAAAAAAATTTGAACCAAGCTACTTTTTGATAAATACATAAAAAAAATCTGGCTGCTTTGAATTACTTGAACGTTTTTTAAGATTTTAATAATAAATCACATAAAATTGATGCGAAACTAACAAAAGTAAAAAATAAAAAAATCACCCCTTAGAATCTCCATCTTCCCCGGCTGACAGATGATAACCTTTTTTTTTTTGTCTTTTTAAAATTCTCATCACGCCACGCCCGTTTGGCTTTCCGAGAATCCCTCCTTTATAACTAGAAAAACCCTAGAAATTTTGATCATAGCATCATCAACAGTCTCACACACATTTCACATTTTCAGTTGCGAATTCCTGGTTTAATTCCCCCTTGAATTCCGGCTCCTATGTTTGACTATGTAATTGCCTGATCCAATCCAATCATTCTCCAGTGTCTATGTAATTTACTAATAAATTCACCCATTCCACTCATTTTAATCCTACCCATTTCCTCTTTCTTGTTATCTGATTGTCTATATGTATCTATAGCCATACTGCTGCCAAATTATCTTATTAGCAGCTTAATAATGTTTCAAGGGCCGGCCCTTGATAATTTTATTGGATCCCAAGCGGCTATTGTCTGTAATAAAAGGAATTTTCTTTTGACAATGTCGTTGTACATAGAATTTATTAAATAATTTGGTTGGAGTGAGGATTAAACCCTTTATATCGTTAAGGATTACTTCTTTCTGATATGAGATGAAGAAATCTGGGTTGTGATGGAGAGCAGTGGAGAAGCTGGGGATGATCAGGGCTCTGGATGGTTGCAAGTTAAAAAGGTATAATTTTTCCTGAAAACCCATCTTCACATTTGTGATAATCCTGTGTTTGTTCATTCTGATTAGTTTTTTTTTGCTTTCTTGATTTTTTTTATTTATTTTTTGATTTTGTGTGGAAAAAGCAACAAAGGAACTTGAAATTCCTACGTTGCTAACCCACAAAAGTTAGGAATTGAAACAAAACAATGAACAAGCGATATACGTGGAAAATCCCTAAATGGGTAAAAACCACAGACCGACTCCATTATTGGTTTACTTGCAAAAAAATTGGGGAAATGGACGTTCTTGGTTTCAGTAAAATTGTTGATCTTGTACTTATATCTTACACACCATCCTCAGATTACCAAAATTCTCAAATCTGCAATTTATTTGCTTTTTTATTTTTTTCTTTAAGTCTGTCTACCCTGCTATCATGGAAAATATAAATACAAGTGGAATGTTTATGGGCTTCAAATTTGATCTTTTTGTGTAAAGCTTAGATTTTTCTTGATGATGGGTTTACCGAAGTATTGACTTATGAGGTGTACCATGTGTATGAAAGAAAATATTCTACTTGTATTTATAATTTGAATACCACCATGCAAAAGAAAAAATTGATTCCTTCATCCACGGGTTTTTGCATTTTTCTCATTGCTGTACTCTGGAAGAGTAACAATCCAATAGTTTTATGCGTTCCTCTAACAGAAAACCAAAAGCACAAGTTGCACTGTTGCTCGATATGAGGGTAACTAAGGAGTTTAGTGTTATGCAAGATAAGCGGTTAATCTAGCAAAACTTGCCAAATCTGGGTATCCAATGGTATTTGTAACTGTATATAACTTTGCATTTTGCAATGCATGTTGTTCTCATTACTTTTCTTTGTCATGCATGTTCAGGAATGTTACTATGACGGTTCCTTGTAAATGCACTATGAAAGGACATTTTTAAAAGCGTTATTTTTTCTGAGAAGCCATATATATTTTGATTTAGTGGCCTTCTCTGATTGTCATTTTTGTTCGTAATTCCTTTACAGAAACATAGAAGCAGTTCAAAGTTCACTCTACAAGGTTGGGTAGGGGGATTCTCTGGAAAACAGACTTCATCCACTGTAAAAAGTGGAAATTCACATGCAAAGTATGGTGTGCAGCATTCAAAAGCAGGAGATTTTTCTGTAAATAGAAAGGGCAGTGTTGCAAATGCTACTCCTGTTTCAAATGACAAAGAGAAGAATGTGCATTACCTTGATAAACGTGTCATTTCTCAAGATAATGATCGTAGGTCACCTACACTGAGAGCTACTACAAATTGTGATAATAATCCTGGAGTTGTAGAAGAACCTCCTCAAAAGGATAACGATAATTTTCAAAAAATCAAGTGGGGTGACTTGGACGATGAGGCTTTGGAACAGCATTTGAGAAAGAGTATTGGAGATGAAATTAGGTTTGGAGATATTAGAAATGATGATTTGATCAGCTCTTCTTCTTCTGCTGAGGGCAAAGTGAACAACTTGGTGGTATCATCTGTAGAAGCGGATCATAGTACTCACCAATCACTCTCGTTGGTTTCAAGTGATTTAGAGAAATTTAAAGAGGTGAATGAAGTTACTTCAGAAGATGTGAAAGTAGAAATTACAAATGAAAAAATAATTAACTCAAGTTCTCACATTTCAAAAGTGGGGGAAACATGCCATGAACAAGTCAACTTAGTTAGTAATGAAGTTGATGAGGTGATGGTGGAACTTCCGGCACCTGAATCAGAAATCTCTGAAGTTCCAGTGATAGAAAGGGTTTCATACACAGTAGCAATCCCCCAACAAATTGACTCATTTACCCATGAAAAGAGGGGGCCTGAAAAACAAGGAGAATCGATGGCAGCAGCCTTCATTGATGACACTAGCCATCTACAGGTTGATAGAATTGTTGATGACGTGTCAAATGTTCGGATTTCAAGCGACACTGATGGGAGTGATGTGGGTGAAAGTAAGGAAAGATTTAGACAGAGGCTTTGGTGTTTTCTGTTTGAGAATCTTAATAGGGCGGTAGATGAACTTTATCTGCTTTGTGAACTAGAATGTGATGTGGAGCAGATGAAAGAAGCGATTCTTGTCCTTGAAGAAGCTGCGTCTGATTTCAAAGAACTACAATCTAGAGTGGAGGAATTTGAGGATGTGAGAAGGTCCACTGCCCAATCAATTGATGGGCTTCCTATCATGAAGTCTGATCACCGCCGGCCACATGCACTTTCATGGGAGGTCAGTATGCACCCTTCCTCTTTTCTTTACCAAAGTAATGATTCATCTAACACCAAAAATGATGTGAATGATATACAGGGTTAAAAACAGCACTCAACCATAGATTAAATAGCTATTTTCTTTAGGTGTTTACTCCCATAGGCCCATACTTTTTCGGGCACAATGGAAAATCCAACTTTTTTAAGGAGTCCCGTTTAATTGTTATCACCCAAAGACGATAGCCTAAATTTGAGTATCCCTGTATTAGCCAAAATTGGTGCATCCAGGCATTCTTTAAAGACTGTAGTATTGCAAATAAGTTGATTTGATTGCTTTGACTTGTCAAAGTGGAAGAATTTTGGGAAAAAGATGAACTTTAAAAGTTGGTCATAATTTGTTTTTGTTTTTTTCCTTGTGTACGAAGAACAGTACTAATTTAAAATAAGTGAATAACATTAAAATCATAGGGTTGACAATGGCCTTTTACAACAGAATGGAAATTCTCCTTTTTCTTTGGCAATGGTCACATAACTCTAGGATTATTAAGACTTAAGATTATTGTCCATGTGCTTCTGGTATTAGCAGTTGGACTATGATCAGCAATTGGTTCAATCCCATGATTTGCCTGTTAATCTGAAACAATCTATTAAGGCCTTGAAATGAAATATTAAGCAAAGAAATCTAGTTTGACATGCAAAACTAATTCTTGTGAACTATTAGACAAGTATGAAATACGTTTCGTGATCAAAATCAACAAATCTTTTGAAAGGTTATGGACAATGAAATGATGGCATGATAAATCACTAAGGCTCCGTTCAGTTGCCAGGAATGTTGTGAAAGAAAGTTATTCTCAGAAAAAGTGAAGTAAAGGAAAAAGAAATCTATTTTCCTGTGAGTGTTCATTTGACAAAAGAATTTTGCAGAAAAACTAAAGTTTAGTTGTTCACTTGCCGGAAAAAAGATACTTACGAGAAACTTCTTTATTTTTATTCCCATGGCTAATTCTAAATAAAAGTAACTTTGAGAGTTAAATAATGGGCTACCATATTTCAAAAATTAACACATCCAGAACATGTATTTTATCTAATGCAAAGCCTTAACATGAAATGGAAAAATCGACTTGCAATTCCCTATTCAATTTTCTAGCCTTTGAATGGTCATGCAAATCCCCCATTCAAATTGACATAATCAACCGTAAAAAAGAAGCTTAAAAATAAGGAGATGATAACTAAATAAACAAATGTTAAACAACCATACTTGATTAGTTGCTGATTAAAAAAACCCACCGATAATTAGTTAGAACAAACCAAAACTAAAGGCTAATGACAAGATAAATAAATACTTTCAAAAAAATATACTACCAATTTGGTGAGATATCAAATTGGCACCATTCTCTTTTTTCCATATCCGCCAATTATTTTGGCACCACACTGGAGAAACCTTTTCCCATGACGCAAAATCCTGTCCTTTTGGCAGGATCACTTTTGCAAGAAAGTAAACCTTGCAAGAAAACTTAAAAACATTGGTCCCATTATTTTCCTGGCAACTGAACACTACAAAAATTACGGAAAAGTTGGTTTTTCCATCCTTTCCTGGCGTTTCCTAGCAATTGAACGGGGCCTAATGTTGCCATGGATCTGACTCTCTTGATGGACAAAAATTGTGTGTGTGTGTCCACCATTTCAAAGCATAGTAACTATCCACTGCTATGTGAATATAGAGTATATTCGTCTCTGAGATTCGTGCAAGTGTCTAGTACTTTATTCTCCACTTATTTGGCTTCTCTCATCTGTGTTACATTGACTTCGAAAAATTGTCTTTATCAATCCGGGTTCAGGTTCGGCGAATGACAACTTCACCTCACAGGGCAGAAATACTGTCTTCATCTCTCGAGGCTTTTAGGAAAATCCAACAAGAAAGAGCTAGCATGCGTGCAGCTAGTGGTGGGCTTGATTGTCCTGGTTCCCCTCATATACCTGATGATAATCCGAAGAAATATGCAGGGAGAAGTGATGAAACCCCCAATCCTAAAGAAACAGTACCGAAGACAAGGAAGCAGAGTGGAGTTTCTGATCCTATACGGGGAAGCATTAGTGGAGAGAGGAGGAATTCAGACCCAAACAGGCCTTCCAGAAAACTCTCTTCTCAGAATAGCCATCTTATGCTACAGAACCCATCTATCACTGGTTCTAATGCATCTGGAAAGAGCAAAAGGGAGCAACAGATTGGATCTACTTCTGAAACAGAGAAGCTGCTTCCTAGGAAAGACAAAATGTCGGCAGAAAGTACGGTTGAGAAAAGTCAAAAATCTGTTGATCAAACTAAGAAACAAACTCTTCTTTCCGAAAGGGATAAGGAGAGGAGAAATGGATCTTCATGGAAATCAATGGATGCTTGGAAGGAGAAAAGGAATTGGGAGGATATACTTTCGTCTCGTTATTCATATTCACCGGGGGTGAGTCGCAGAAGTGCTGACCGTGCGCGTACTTTGCATGACAAACTAATGTCTCCTGAGAAGAAAAAGAAGAATGCTTTAGATTTAAAAAAGGATGCAGAAGAAAAGCACGCTCGAGCTATGAGGATTAGAAGTGAGTTAGAGAATGAAAGAGTTCAAAAGCTTCAGCGTAACTCAGAGAAATTAAACCGTGTCAATGAATGGCAAGCTGTTCGCAGTATAAAGTTGAGAGAGGGAATGTACGCCCGCCACCAACGTAGTGAATATAGGCACGAAGCTTTTCTAGCCCAGGTGGCCAGAAGGGCTGGTGATGAAAGCAGTAAGGTTAATGAAGTTCGTTTTATCACTTCACTAAATGAAGAGAACAAGAAACTCATTTTACGCCAGAAACTTCATGATTCTGAATTGAGGAGAGCTGAGAAACTTCAAGTGATCAAAACTAAACAGAAGGAGGATATGGCGAGAGAAGAAGCTGTTTTGGAGCGAAAGAAGGTTATTGAAGCTGAAAAATTGCAGCGGCTTGCCGAGACACAGCGAAAAAAGGAAGAGGCTCAAATGAGAAGGGAAGAAGAAAGAAAGGCATCAAGTGTGGCTCGAGAGGCAAAGGCTATAGAACAGATGAGGAAAAAGGAGGTTAGAGCTAAAGCCCAACAAGAGGAAGCAGAACTTCTAGCCCAAAAATTAGCTGAAAGACTTACTGAAAGTGAACAGCGACGCAAGTTTTACTTAGAACAAATACGGGAGAGAGCTTCAATGGATATCAGGGATCAATCTTCACCTTTACTAAGACGTTCATTGAACAAGGAGGGTTTAGGCAGATCTACTCCAACTAGCAGTGGTGGTGTCGGTGAAGAGTGTCACGCTAATAATGTCACAGATTCAGGAGGTTCTACTCTTCAGACTGCCAATGGAACATTGCAACAGTCATTAAAACGAAGGATTAAAAGAATTCGCCAGAGACTTATGGCATTGAAATATGAATTTCCCGAGCCTCCAGTTGGTGTTGAAAATGCTGGCATTGCATATAGAACAGCATTGGGAACTGCTAAGGCAAAAATTGGAAGGTGGCTTCAGGAACTTCAGAGACTTCGGCAAGCAAGGAAAGAGGGGGCTCCAAGTATTGGACTAATAACTGCGGATATGGTTAAGGTATCATTGCACAATTTACTTTTGAAGTTTGACTTTTGTACTTATAAAGTTGGAAAAAGTTGTTACAGCATATTGTCAGTTAAAACTTGCAATCTGATGCATGCAGGAACTTTACTAGAAATTGTTCAATGTAGACCGAGTCCTAATTTTGTCAAGTACTCGTGTGAGGGACTTGACAGCTGGTTGAGGCTATGGGACTTGTGTTTAGCATGTCTAATTGGATATGCATCCACCTAGTATGTATAAGTGGTGAACCTATTCTATAACAATGCATAAGACTTGTGATTTTTGCACAACTGCTCTCTTTTAGTTTGTAATACCATTTTACCCTTACCATTAAGAAGTATTTTAGGAATACAAAATCCAGCGGTCTCCTCCTGCCCTTGATAAATGAGTTAAAACACATACCTCACTGACTCCCCTGTATTCGAATTTTGAATGGATAAACGTTGCCAACTCTTTGCGTTTTGCTTTTCCTTTTCCTTTTCCATTACATGAATGCTTGTAAATATTCATACTAATAGCCTTTGGCACTTCTTTTTTGGATTAGTTTTTGGACGGAAAAGACCCTGAGCTGCAGGCTGCTCGCCAAGTGGGCCTGCTTGATTTTATTGCTTCTGCCCTACCAGCTTCTCACACATCCAAACCTGAAGCCTACCAAGTTACAATATATCTTTTAAGACTGCTAAGGGTAGTACTATCAGTTCCAGCAAACAGGAGTTATTTTGTTGCACAAAATCTTTTGCCACCAATTATCCCCATGTTGGCAGCGGCTCTTGAGAACTATATCAAGATTGCAGCATCATCAAATGTTAATGGTAGCTCCAACTTGGTATTGAGCAAATCATCGATTGAAAATTTGGAGTCTATGTCCGAAGCACTGGATGGGTTTTTATGGACTGTTGCTACAATTATTGGTCATGGTAGCTCTGATGAATGCCAGCTTCAAATGCAGGATGGTTTACAGGAGCTTGTGATTGCATATCAAGTTATTCATCGGTTGCGTGATCTTTTTGCCCTTTATGACAGGCCACAAGTGGAAGGTTCACCATTTCCTTCTTCTATTCTCTTGGGTATAAATCTGTTGGCAGTTTTAACATCCAGATCCCGAACAACATCTTCCATTGATTATGAATCTTTTCCGATACAAGCAATAGCAGAAAATGAAACTTCAAATGCTAAGCTTGCAGAGGCTGCAGATTTTGGGTATTCCTCTGTAACTAACCCCAGTGGAGATAATAGGCCTCAACCATCTGCCCTCCATGGTAGCATAGTCTTACCTTTGCCAGATTTACCAGAAGATAGACCATTAGATGAACCATTTACTGTAAAAATAAGCAAAGAATTAGTGTTGGATGGAAAACACTCTGGTAAGCTTGAGGGTGTTAGCAGTGATAAGAATTGTTCAGATACTCGAGATGAGTCTCAGCAAGTTTTGATAGATTATACTTCAAACTCTTCTGCCTCTAAGAAGGACGAAAAGAACATTCTGGATGATGGTGCTGGAAAGAAGGTTGAATATAGTTTGGGCTTTAAACCACCTGTAGCATTTCTTCTTTCTGTCATATCTGAAACCGGCTTGGTGTGTCTTCCTTCCTTGTTGACAGCTGTGCTATTGCAAGCAAACAACAGATTGTCTTCTGAACAGGTAACTATGGTCCATTGCAAATGCATCATCTGAAGTCAATTGTTCTAGGTCTACTGTATCCACTTGTAGTTTTTATTGTTTTCAAATTCGCATAAGCACTATTGGAAGTGTTGTGAATTTCATCACAATGGTACTTCCGAAAATCCAAAGCAGTGTTAAATATATTAGTATAGTACCCACTTAACCGTCAGCAAAAATAAAAACATCATTATTGAGTAGTCAATAAGAAACATGATCTCAGATCAAAAAAGAAACATGATCCAATAGCAAGAATGAACACCAATACTTTTATAGTGGTTTTCTAGCATCTCCACCGGATTTCTGTACACAAACGGTGTTTCTAATTCTACCCCCAAACACAACCAAACTTCAAATGGGTTCCAATGGATTGAACCCTGAATTTTCCCTCTACATACAAAAGGGTTTACAATGGGATCACCCAAAAACTACAACCTCTACAACACAGACCTAATACTTACTTGGATATGTAACTCATGGTCTTGAACTATAATGGATCCGCTCCCAAGAAGCTCAGGCAATTCTACAAAGCAGTCTAAGAATTTTTTGAGTTTGGTAGGAAGTAAAGAGGTGTAGGGGATTAGTCCAGTGAGTTGACCCCTAGGGCTCTAGATATACTATTGAATGGTGAACCTAATCACGAGTAGTCGTGAACCCCAATATTCCTATGCATGTATCTATAAGGATTCTTGCTTTAAATTATCTTTGCAAACGGGTGCTATATGTTAGCATGGTTGACGGTGTGACCTTGATTGGTACATCCTTCTATACATATACATAGCCATATGCCTATAACTTACACTGCTAAGTCTTTTTAGCATTATATTACCTGTATGATGACATTTTTTGTGCATGTGTCCTTTGATTAACTATCTATCAAGATATGTTTGGAAGGCTTGGATGTTGTTGCCTAAGTGTTCTATGCAGTGTGTATGGAGAGAGAGGAACCAACATATTGATTTAGAGTTGCCACTTCAGATCATTGATTACTTTTTGTTTATATGAACTCATGCTGGACCGATTGTGCAATACCAACAATGGAGCACACTTGTATTTTGGCACAAGAGAAATGGGGGATATTTTGATGGTTTCAAAAGTTCTAGATTCACGCCATGGTTTATAGAACTTATTTACCCATAGAGAAACAAGATTCATGCGGCCAACCCTAACTGTTGGGACACAAGGCTTTGGTCTGGTTGTTTACTCGCTCACAAAAAATTTCCTCGGGAACCAGTGGTGGTTGCTGGAAATTTTTTCATAGTTGAGAGATTGAGTAACTGATAATGCTATGGTGATTAGTGACCCTTTTTTTTTTTTGTTAACATAAGAAAAACATCATACCAATAAAATAGGCTTAGGGGAAAAGGTGTAGGAATGGGAAAGGACAACCACTAGGGAGGTTGGCCATGCATGAGCCCGACCACTAGGATAGGCCAGCAGCTCTATCATCTATGTAAATTTGTGTGCTAAAACTTGGGGGTACATTATGATCCTCGAGAGAAGTCAAAGATGGAAACCATTATACCAAGGCATTGTTGAATAATGACACATCAGATCAGATCCAACTTTTGCTACTGAACTTTGGTCACCATAGTGATGAGAAAATAGAGATTTAAAGAATAAATGATTCGGATTACAAAAATAATTATCTCAATGACTTTCATTTAAAGGCTACAAGATAGTTGAATCGAGCTGCAAGAAAGAACTGATACATTGATGACAAAGAAGGCGATTCCGCAAAGGCTGTGTTTTACCTTTTTTTCTAATCGATTTGCCTAAGCAAGAGCGATGGGTAGGAAAGAAAATAATCCATGGTGTCAAGACTCAATTATTATGGGGTCATTGCCTAATTAAAAAAAATATCTCAATATAGTAGTAGTAAATAATTTATTTTCCATGGGGTCGCCCGATCCCACACTCAAACATCTGCCATCGCCTTTGTTATTAATGATCACAAATGTTCATATATGGTCTTGTGGTGATGTTATATCTGCAATTTTGTAATGTGTTTTCTTCAGTCATGATTCCTAGTGTCACGCTAATGAGCATCGCAACATCTCAGCATTCCTTGTTGTGAATGGAATAATTGATAATGAATTGAACTCTGTTTCAGGCCTCCCATGTTCTTCCTTCTAATTTTGAAGAAGTGGCGACTGGAGTGCTGAAGGTTTTGAACAATTTGGCTCTGATAGACATCACTTTCATGCAAAGGATGCTAGTAAGTTATTTTAGTATTTTAGCAACTATGTTTAGTTTCTATTCAACCAAATTTTTATTTCTTTGGTTTCCATATCTACATTACAGGCCA
The DNA here is from genome assembly GCA_019656275.1 of Rhododendron kiyosumense. Classification (NCBI taxonomy): domain Eukaryota; kingdom Viridiplantae; phylum Streptophyta; class Magnoliopsida; order Ericales; family Ericaceae; genus Rhododendron; species Rhododendron kiyosumense. The sequence goes on along the minus strand of BPLS01000145.1, from coordinate 508,232 downwards.
GGCCAGACCTGAAAATGGAATTCTTCCACTTAATGAGTTTTCTTCTTTCGCATTGCACAAACAAGTGGAGACTAGCTACTGATCAGGTGATTCGACATGCCATTGTACTATCCGTAACATGCACTACATCCGCATGTTCAACTACCACTAGAAAATCACTGCTTGAGAAACAGTTGGATTATATATCTGCCCATATATTCTTGCAGTTCCTATATTAGCATGAATTGGAATGGCTTTCTGTTTGTTTCGATAGTACTCCATATTACAACTTTTTTGAAGCTACTACACTTGTTGCATGTCAATGTTTCTTCATTTTCTACACGTTGCTTCTTCTTTTTCTGCTTCATTTGCATATATGTCGGGTGTCAATTGATAGTTAAGTCGAAATAGAACTCTCACTAGTTTCCCACTATGTGAGGGAATAGGCATTTATTCAGATGTAGTACGTTCATAAAAGGGGTTCTCATTAGATTGCCACAGATTTTTTAAAGCCTAATGGCATGCATAATATTCTTGAATTATAGTAGCTTCCTTTTC
>BPLS01000145.1:461280-497290 GCA_019656275.1 Rhododendron kiyosumense | reverse complement strand
CGCCCGGTGCTCTTGAGATCATCCGCCATACCCACAAAAATAGGGCAGTACTTCGCCCGGTGCTCTTGAGATCATCCGCCATACCCACAAAAATAGGGCAGTACTTCGTGGGCGGAACATTCTTGAGATCATCCACCATACCAACAAAAATAGTACTTCGTTCACGGGACCGGAGTCCGATTTCACTCACCCAATAGATGAACAAGAACCCCCCCCCCCCCCCCCACACAACAACAAAAAATACCCAGAAACAGAGAACAAAGCTGTCCCAAAACCTATGCACAAAGCTACTGCAAATGAAAACCAAAGTAGGGACAAAACAGCCCCAGAAATCAGCACATAAACTGCTGCAAATAGGAACCCCAAAACAGCCTCAACAGTGCAGAATAGGAGCAAATACTATCCAACCAGTACCAAATAGCTCCCAAAACAGGGACTACGAAATTGCCGTAACAATAAACTTTGTTCCGTCTTCAATAGCTTCTACTTCCACTACTTCATTTGCTCACACAAGTATCCAACCTAGTGCATCTACTGCTTTCTCTTCTCTTCCTTGGATAATAAATTCGGGTGCTACGGATCATATGACATGTTCATCTCTTTTTGACTCCTATTCTACATATTCTGGTAAGGATAAAGTTAAGAGTCGCAAATGGCTCCCTATTTGCTATTTCAGGAAAAGGTTCCATTCGCCACTCTCCAACCATTTCACTTTCTTCAGTTTTTCATGTTCTAAATTTTTCTACTAACCTTCTATCTGTTAGTAGTCTACCCATTCACTAAATTACTCCATGACGTTCTTTCCTACACATTCTGTCTTTCAGAAACTAGATACGGGGAGAGCGATTGACAGTGGTAAAGCCCATGGTGATCTATACTTTTTAAAGTTTGCATCTAGTCCATCTTTTCTGCCTTTGTCTTGTGGTTAAGCTCATAAAGCAGATACGGGTTCAGCTCTTCCTTTATTACATCAGTGGCATAAGAGATTGAGTCATCCTTCTTTTGGAGTTTTAGAAAAACTTTTTCCTAATTTAACTTAGCACTATCCTAGGAGTCAGTTTTTTTGTGAAGCTTGTGAGCTTGCGAAATATAAACGTTCCTTTTACGCTCCTGTTAATCAAAGAAGTGCTTCTCCGTTTATGGTTATCCACTATGATGTTTGGGGTCCTTCTCTTGTCACCTCACTTTCTGGTTATCGATGGTTTGTTACCTTTATTGACTGTCATTCTCGTATCTCTTGGGTGTACTTAGTTTGATCTAAAAATGAAGTGTTTTCGTGCTTTAAATCATTTCATAAAATGGTTTGTACTCAATTTGATACCAACATTAAGATTCTCGGATTCTCCGTAGTGATAATGGGACTGAGTATCTAGATAGGATTTTTCGGGCATTCCTTGATGATAATGACATTCTTTTTCAAACAACTTGTGTTGGTATTCCACAACAAATTGGAGTTGCTGAACATAAAACTCGTCATCTTGTTGAGGTAGTTCGTTCTCTCATGTTCACCATGCATGTCCCTAAACACTTTTGGGGGGAAGCTGTTCTCATTGCAGCTTATCTTATCAACCGTATATCATCCAATGTTCTTCAGTTCAAAACTCCTCTTGAGTTTCTTCTTGTCAATTTTCGGGTCTCTTCTCCTCCACCAAAGGTCTTTGGTTGTGTGTATTTTGTTCATGTCCCTAAACATCTTGCTGGTACAAGTTAAATCCTAAAGTCCGTAAATGTGTTTTTCTTGGCTACTCTCCTACTCAAAAAGGCTACAAATGCTATGACCCTCACTCCCGAAAAATGTTTGTTTCTATGGATGTCACCTTTTGGGAACTTAGTCCTTTTATCCTTTCTCTAGTCCATCTCTTCAGGGGGAGAGTGATAGAGAGGAAGAGATGTTGATATTTCATAATCAAGAGTCGTGGTCTTACTTCCCAATACCTTGTTATGGTGAGGGGGAGAAGGAAAACTCAAGGGAGGAACCCATATCTGAAACAAGAGCAGAACATGACATGAGTAGCCTAGATGTTGATGACGATAGGGTTTACCCAAATAGGTTGCCTAACTTGCAGAAGTTTTCTCGACGGAAAAAGGGACACCAGGCATGTGCGATGCCACCTTACCAATCACTATCACCTACTCCAGTTTCAATTCTAGTTTCTGATTCTTCGGCTAACTCATCTGGTCATGAACCATCCTTTCTTGTTTTTGATAATCTTGATGCTTCTATTGCTCATAGAAAAGGAGTTAGCCAGTATACTCAACATCCCATCTCACAGTTTGTTTCATATGATTGTTTATCTCCTTCGTATCGTGCATTTGTTTCCCCTCTCTCTTCCATATCTATTCCACAGAGTTGAAAGAAAGCATTCATAATACCTAAGTGGAAAGAAGCTATGGTAGAGGAGATGACAGCTTTGAAAAAGAATGGCACCTAGGAACTAATGTCTCCTTTGGAGGGAAAGAAATCAGTGAGTTGTAAATGGGTGTTCACGGTAAAACATAAGGCAGATGAGACAGTTGAGAGATACAAGGTGAGACTTGTTGCCAAGGGCTATACTCAAACATACAGAATTGACTATGAGGAAACTTTTGCTCCGGTAGCAAAGATGAACTCTATTCGAACCTTACTCTCTTGTGCTGCTATTCTGAATTGGCCTCCTCAACAATTCCAAGTTAAAAATGCATTTCTTCATGGTGATTTAGAAGAAGTATACATGGATATACCATCAGGTTTCTCTTCCTTTGCAACCGAAGGGAAGGTGTGTAGATTGAGAAAGACTCTCTATGGATTAAAGCAATCACCGAGAGCTTGATTTGACAGATTTCTTAAAGCTATGCTAAGATTTGGATACCGGCAGAGCCATGCAGATCATACAATGTTCATCAAGGGAGGTAATGGCAAGATTGCTATCCTTATTGTCTATGTGGATGACATAATTATGACTGGCAATGATGCAGAAGAAATACTTCATCTTAAGGCTCGTCTTGCTCAAGAATTCGAGATTAAGGACTTTGGGTCATTGAGATACTTTCTTGGGATGGAGGTGACAAGATCTGATAAAGGTATTTTTGTCACCTAAAGGAAGTATATTCTTGATCTCTTGGAAGAAACGGGGATGTTGGGGTGCAAACCTACAAACTCACATATTGAGGCTAATCATCATCTCAATGGAAATGTTGGGAAGCATACAGACAAGGAAAGATATCAGAAGCTTGTGAGCCGCTTGATATACTTATCTCACACTAGACCAAATATTACATATACTGTTGGAGTTGTTAGCTAATTTATGCATGAGTCACGTACAGTACATCTGGATGCAGTTTATCGCATTTTGAGATATCTCAAATCAGCTCCAGGTAAAGGAATTTTGTTCTCCAATCATGGTCACTTGAGGTTGGAAGCATTTACTGCTGCAGACTAGGTTGGTTCAGTGGACAATAGGCACTTCACTTCTGGCTACTGCACCTTTTTTGGTGGGAATTTAGTTACTTGGCGAAGTAAGATACAGTCAGTGGTAGCTAGATCTAGTGCAGAAGCTGAATATAGGACTATGGCTCACGGCGTGTGAGCTTTTATGGCTCCTAACCTTGCTGAAGGATTTGGGACTCTTTGATGAGAAACTTTTTGGTATACCAGGTATACCACAAACTTGGTATCCCCTCTTCATAAAAAATGTGACACTTGGCAAACTGTAATTTTCAAGGGCTTCAAGTGTAATTATTCCTTCCCAATTCATATTGGATTTTTTTCTCGCACAAATGCCGCCTGGCACAAAAATGGTAAACACCCCGGGACCCCAAATTACTCCTCTGCTATCCCTGCTAACCTCTTTGCTTTCTTCTCATCCATTTATATATTTTTTCATATTTCCAACTCCAAATAAAAAATGATCATTATTTTATCAATAAGTAACAACACGTTTTAAGGGTTTATTTTTTTTATTGTAATTTAAAGGTAAAGTATAAATTTTGAGGATTTAAACCATTCCAAAAAATAAAAGGTCCGTAGTAAAATTTAACAGTAGTAAAATTTCCGTTGAAAGCACAAAGATTTAACAAAAACTAGAATGGCCAAAGATTAAACAAAAACTACAACCACTATATCATTTGTTACAAAAAAAAAAAAAAGACATTCCCTATATATCTTGCTTGTTTCATTTCTGCAGTAGTGTTTCATTTCTGCAATAGTAGCATTTCCACACCCATTAGCACCGATTTTTGAGTCAACTACGGTATTGCATCTTCCTCAACTAGTAATCTCGTAAAGTTGAAACGTGGAGAATTAAACTCCGGATTTGAAGAAGAATTAAATTAAGATCCCTTTTGAAGTGGATATGGAAATGTAGAACAATTAGATGAAAAGAAAGCAAAGGAGAAAATGCAAGCGGCTAGCAGAGGAGTAAGGTGTTCGGCTAAATAAGCCAAGTGGTTTATTTTTTGTCCTTGTTCAAATTTTTTTCGTATTTGTTAGTTTGTCGTTAATTTTTTGGGGATTATTGCAACGTCATGACGAGAGAAATTTAAAAAGTAAAAAATTATGATTGAAATCAAATTTTTTTTTGAATAAAGACGAAAATAAGTCTAAATCCTCTTGCCATGACGATGCAATAACCCCCCAAAAATTAATGACAAACTAACAAATACGAAAAAAATTGAATAAAAACAAAAAAATAAGCCACTTGACTTATTTAGCCGAACGGGGCCAGAGGGTTTTAGCTTTTAGTATTTGTGCGGGAAAAAGACAGTTGTTTTAGCGCCAAAATGAATTGGGAAGGAATAATTACAGGTGAAGTCCTTGTAAATTACACTTTGCCAAGTGTCATATTTTTTGTGAAGAGGGGATACCAAGTTTGTGGTATACCAGGTATACCAAAAAGTTTCTCCTCTTTGATGATGGTCCTATGAAACTTTGCGATGACAACAAAGCGGCTATAAATAATTAAATATTACTCATAATCCTATGCAGCATGACAGAATGAAGCATATCGAGATTGATAGACATTTCATAAAGGAAAAGTTGAGCAAGGGTTTGATATGTATGTCGTTTGTAAGGTCTAAGGACTAGTTAGCTGATATATTTAGGGAATGGCTTAGTAGTAAGATTTTTTATCCCATTGTGTTCAAGTTGGGCTTAAGAGATATCTTTGCACCAACTTGAGGGGGAGTGTTAAATTGTTAGGGGTTATTTTGTCATTTATCTTTTACATAGGGGTATATTTGTACTTGTAACTTTGTCTATATATATACAAAGTGTGAGAGAGAGAAACCTAATTTGGGTTGGCTCTCCTTTTTCCCCCAAGTTCACATCACAGAACCAAGAAAAGCTGATTCCTGGCAGATTTTACCATAATAATTTCAGGTATCCAGAATTACCTCAAATCGGAGAAAATCAACTGGTACAGAGCTGCCTGAATCAGCTTCAATCAGCTCACCCGATCTTTCAGAAACTGAATTCCCTTCCTGCATTTCAGATTAATTAAGCAAAGAGCCCCCACAAAATATATGTGAATTAATAAGTAGATAAAGCATAAAAATGTATCTTCATCAGGAGAGGAGGGAATACGCAAGTTACACCTCTTCCAATTGATCATTGCCTTTGGCTCCATCTTCCAAATGATGTAAGCGATTTAATTCAGTATGTCCAGATTTACCCTCAGAAGCAGTTGCTTGTGATCCACCGGGAACAGTACGCTTCCACATATCCAGATCAGAAACCATTTCAGCCTGTTCATCAAGCAGAAAATCAAAATTTGTCTGTGGAACATTGCCACAAGCAAAGACACAAACTCACTAACAGCAATAAGCTATAATGCCTCATCAGGATAATTGTCTTGCGATGTATCGCCACCAGTATTGCTTTTCAGTTCACTTCTATTATTTTTCATTTCAGCTAATTCATTGTTTTCATCCACATGCCAGAGATCTGTATCAGAGCTAGCTCTAGAGAACCGCTTTAGCTCTACACCAGAGACTTCATGCCGTTCTGCTCCCTCTGGAGTTAGATTTTCAGTACTTCCAGCTGTTTCGTGATAGGAAACACTTTCAACCTGTCAAACCAGAAATACAATGCTCAAGAAGAGAAACACTTCACTGTGACGGAAAGCCTACAAAAGATATCTCTAGTTTCAATCTAGATCTATTTATGATTCAAAACATAATGACAATGTGAGCTTCATGATAGAAAATACATTGAAGCTATTGAGCTTCTCATTCCCAATACATGGCACAGAGTCTCCAGGCATTGCTGCAGAAAGAAGCTAAGCAATTTATGAGTACTCATTCAGCCATGTACATATCGCATAGCTTTAGCCTCGCAGCAGTGAGAAAACCACATGGTGAACATGAGTAAGTGCAATGAGGCTTCACCTTCATGCAGTGTTATAAATCTGATGACCCATCCAAACAATAAGAAAACAAGAGGAAACTTGAATTGGGGGTAGCCCCTGGATATTAAGCAGAAACTGCTCTCAAAAAATACCTGAAAACACATCCTATCAAGTTTGTTAGCCCCGACGAGGAGAGGAAGAAACCTCGTCAATTTTAAAAAACAGCCTACATCTTCACAACATGTAATCTCAACTGAAATTCCATCAAGATGCCATTTCATTTCGTTACTGTTAGCAAAGGCCAAAGATTGCTAAGGTACAATCAGCTTGAAATTTTTGCTGTGGTCAAACCATTGTCCAATTCCAAAATTACAACCTACGGCTATGCAACACAAACCAATTCAAAATTGCAAATACGACATGCTGTCAACAAGGCCACCACTCAATGTCCTGACTAGAAAAGGGCACTTGAAATCAGATCTAGTTCGCCTATGTAGTCTGAAAAGATAATCGCTAACAGATCTACAGAGAATCTAATTGCACAACAACGCACCACAGTGCAAACTATTTGTCTTCAAACATTGTGATGACTAATGAGTTCATAAGAACTAGACGTTTTCACGTCCTTGAGTTGCAACAACTTTCCTTTTACTATGAATTGTACTTCATTGTCAGTCATCTTGTATGAAAAGATTTAAAATCTGAACAAAACACCATTAGCAAGACTACTAAATTCTGACTACTGTCCAAATGGCCATGAATAAACTAATTAAAATGCAATCTTTGAAGTAATCCCCATGGTGGCAACTCCAGTAATCTTTGTTAATGGGATCATTCACAGACTTAAAGCCTACTTGTTCAGAAATAACCTTAACACTAAAAAATATTTGTCTATTTCCCTTTTTTTGTAACAAACAACAAACTAAGGGTAAACAACAGCCCATACCATAGGAAAAACATAAAATACTTGTATTGCAAAGCATATCTGCAGGGGACTCATTACACTGTAGTGACAGGTTAAGAATATAGATGTATACAAATATAGATGTATTCCCAAATCTGCCAAATCCAAAACCGTGAACCCTTGCTTTAAACAAAATGGAATCCTCAATCAATACCAGATTTATATGTATTCTATCTGTTTACACTGTACCTTGTTCTTTCCCAATTAAAAACCACAGACCCTTGCTTTGAATGAATGGGAACCTGAAACTACAATATATTTTTGAAGATTACCCAGCAATTCTGTCCAATGTCCATAGTCTTGCAACAGCGAGACAAGAGAGGAGAGAAAGGGATGCGAGCAGGAAGAGAGGGAGAGGGAAAATGACTCCATAATACTGGCTCACAATTGGGGCCATCTACATTTTCAACGGTGTCAAATATTAAGCAATCGGAAAAAGTATAGTACATTAATAACAGCAAGTATTCTGTCCATGAGGTCAACTGACCCACATCTTTAAGAGCGCCTTCGCCTCTGAATCCTCATCTACCTAACAAACCTATTGTTTGGTCATTCATCGATGAGAAAAATAAGACAAAAGAAGTGGAAGTGGAAAGTCACCCTTGATTTCATGGGGATGCTGAAATCAACCCAATAACAGCCTCAATCACACCCCCTATATAGCTACATGAATCTTTGGGGCAGAAGTTCGTCCTTTTAGTTTTTGACCTCAGCCTAAACTGTCTTTCTATCATTCCTCCTGTCTTCAGACTTCAATAGCCTTCAACATGACCCAAATAACTTTATAGTGCCAACAAAAAATAATGGGGTGAATGACACTTTGACTATGAATTGTATCATCAAATGAATCTTGCATGCTTTATTGGCATAGACTTGGACAATGAAGAACTTTAGGTCAGTAATATTCAACACTATGCTGATGACGATGAGATTTCTCCAACACGAAGAACTACAAGAAAAGCTTAGACGATGACTATACCCCATAAGCACGCATGAAATCATAATATGAGATCTTTTTTAAATGAATACCTCGATTTCGTGTATTGCTTCGTACTTCCCATCTGTAGTGGATGATACACGTTGTAAACTTTTGTTTAGATAATACCAGCGTGATTCATCCAAAGTATCCTACAACAATATATGTCAAATATATGAAGCTGCAGAACAAAACTCTCCCAAAGACTGCAATAACCATTTCACATTACAAAAGAGTGAAAAAAAAAAAAGAGAAGACAGAAAAAACAAATACCTTTGCACAGAAGATATACACATTAACAGCTTTGGTTTGCCCTCGCCTATGAGCTCTATCTTCAGCCTTCAAGCATTTGAGACACGGTATAAGCATCCAAAAATTACAGAAGAAACTAACACGAAATGTTTAAGCCTAAAATTAAATAAAAGTACTGGCTATTTTATTTTCTTTGCACCTTAGAAGCAGCATAAACTAGAAATTGGTTAATTGGGTACTTCTTTTGTTGTTTTTTCTCAGAGAGGGAGAGCTTTGCACAGTATACGTTTGAAGCAGTTAAAAAAGAGGACAAGAAGACCTCCACAAAGAGAAATAACAAGATAAATAAAAATCATAGCAGGCAAAAGACTTTCCAGTCTCTAGCTATCAAAGCCGCTTGAGCACCTAAGACCTTCAAACTTGTGCTTACAAATTTCGACATTCCAACCCCTTAATGACAACGAAAGCGTGAAGCACACTTCAGTGCCAAGACGTCCTCAATACAAGCATAAAACACAACTGACTTGACCAAAGTTAGGCACACAAAATTGAAAAGTAGTACATGATGACAAGGAATTCATAATGTAAAGTTAAAATGCAAAACTAAATAGCGATATACTTATGTTTCATCAGTGTTGGTCTTTCTTTTATCATGTTTTGTAAGTCTTATTCACTTCAAAGGATCTACACTGTTAGATCATGACACACAATTCCCTAGAAAGAGCTGAGAAAACAGATTCATGTCGCCGGCCACAATTGTTTTGGCACATAAGGCTCAGTTTGGTTTTGTTTGGTTTGGTTTTGTAAGACTTATTCACTATCTATAATCTACATGCATGTTTACTTTTTTTTATGTACAAAAACAAAATAATTACAAATCAGAAGGAGACTAAGTGAAAAAATCAGGAACATAGTGATAGCGTGATCATGCAGATTCAACTTGGTGAACTAGGATTGTCTAAACTTGACAACAATATGTTTTTCACTTTTTTTGGAGCATTCTATTCCTAGCCTTAATCTGAAAGGAGTTCCACATGCGTAGCAAAATCAGTAACTAAAAATGATGAACCCTTGACCACTTTCTTATGATAAGATAAGATTCAGCAATGCTAAAGATTATGTATTTTATATACACCTGACTCATATGAGATGGGGTCTGAGGCAGCTCCAAGAACACAACATGTTGAGCAGATGAAAAGTCTAGTCCAACGTTGCCAGCCGTGATTCCAATTATTGCAATCTTAACCTGAAGAAGAGAATTAACATTTTGACAATCACACACAAAAAGACAAACTCTGAATACATTTCTTCTCTTGCAACTATTATAACATAGTAAAAGAGGATTCACAAAAGGGCTCTACAACAAGTGAAAGAGTTCTCATATCCAAGGTTGTCAAATCATGAATCGTATCGAGAATCAGATTGGCCCTTTCTGAATTGTGAATCATAACAATTCTGTCAAAATTTTGAAAATGCGTCGGATAATATATCTATGCATTACAACATAATAAAGATACATTGTAATTAAGCTTAAATCAAGGTGCACGCTGTAAAGTTGCAACAAACTCAATACAGTTAAAATAAGGCCAAGACTAAAGAGCATAAATACTACCTCAAAAGAATAACCAAAACAAGACAACGCCGATTTTCTTAAACATAGACACAAAAATGGTTATTCAAGCTTGCTTCTTCTCTGTTTGAGTTGCTTCTTGTCCGTTCAAAGCCCGGCATGACTCATGAGACAACTGATTTCTTCTCCTGAACCGAGATTTAGAAAAAGTCTGACAACTGATTTCGATCAAATCGCATTCAGATCAAAGTGATCAAACCCATCCATTCTCCACAAACGTTTCATACACTTCCCAGAAAAGAATCGAACCCTTATTTGGTCGGGAAATGGGAAAAAAATCAAAATATAGAGTTCAGGGTCTGAAAGACCCAACCCAGACCTGATCAGAAGTTGCCTGAAACAAATCAATGGTGAATTGTACTAGTCAACTGAGTCAGCAATTCATTTGTGGATTCATGCAATTCACCTTAGATTCTTCTGTATTTCCTATTCATCCTAAGGTTCGAATCACTAGCACATAGAATGGAATCAAGGCTGTCAACTTGTGAAGATTCGGTTATAACAGGAAAATATATAGATTGAGTGCATATACAGATGAAACATTCATTATAAAACTGAAAGCCTAGCCTTAATACAAGAAAACAAATGTTTTTAACAACAATTATGTAGTCTAGTACGTAAGAAACTTGCTTATATAACAAAGGTGGGTTGGTTGGAGGCTCTTGGCCCCACCGTGAACTATGAATTAGAGGATACAACATTAAAGAGATCGATCAGTCAAACTAAAACAACATCGACAACTAGCTTGCATAATCACTGTATATCAAACTAAAATAATGAACATTTTAAAGACATTGATCCATCTATTGACTCATGTGATAATAAACCATAGAGATTTCATCAAAAACAAATAATAGATATTCATGAGAACAAGGTATCTTAGCCTTAAACATGTCTACAAGAATCATTTTAATGTTTGAGAAAAATGCGGGAAAAAAAGAGAGTTACGAGTCTTACAACATGCTTTGAATAAGAATAAGTATTCCCATCCATAAATGCTTACAAAAAATTATACTGGAATACAGTTTTTCGAACTTAACACTCTATGAAGTCTTTTTCCTGCTTTTTCCAAAAAGAAAAAAACTGAAGGTAAAAGTGGTTTCACACTTGCTGATAAAAAAAAAAGTGGTTTCATACTCTTTGAATTCAACAAGTGAGAATCGAATAGTGAATCTTACGGTTCATCACCGATTATATCTAAACCTTGATTCACCAATCGATTGGTGTCGTTTTTGCATGAATGGTAATCGAGCAATTCTGAGTCTCTGACAATTACGAATTATACTATCCTAACAACCTTTGTCTGACACTAACATTTCAAATAAATTAAGTTGAGCATCCAAATGGCAGCAACCTTGAGCAAGAAAAACCTAGGACATTCACATAGAAATTCCAATATGAAAAAAAAGGACACTATAATTCCTGCACTAACGCCAGCAGAATTTTGTGCCAGTTTTTGACGGGTAAGTGGTTATTCTCTATCTAAACACTGCTCAGAAACATTAAAAGTTAATCTGAAAACAGTAAACATTGCCAACGTACCACAAACAAAAGAGAAATACAGAGAGAATTAGAACAAAACAATTAAAAGGAAAGAGGAACTCCCAAGGTGAATTACAAATGCATAAATTCCAGTACATTATTTCATTAAGCTAGTAATGGAAAGAATTCAACAAAGTTCAAATCAGGATTTGTACTGGCCTCTTTCGATAACTGGAAAGAATTAACAGCTATCTGCCTATCTCTGGGAGGTGTGCGCCCATTGATGCGCACAAATCCAATCCCTTTATCACACAAGAACTCCTGAATATATGAAAATGAGAAAAATTAGGGTGCCAGTGGCTACAAAATGTCAAAAGCAAGTAAACGACAGGTAGATTTTTAACAAACTTGAAAAGTCAATGTTCATATCACGTTTTTTGTTTTTTTCTTGAGCGTATGATGAGATCTGGAGTGCATTTTCCAAAACTAGAACTTGGTGGAGTTATTGCAAGCAGATCTTAAAAAACAAATTAACTAGAGAGCACGATAGGATATTCAAACTGCCATCAGTAATTGTGGTAAAAAAACCTGTAGGACATGTACAACATCGTACAAGCCGCAAACAGGGATATCCATCCTAAAATCAAGGAAGAACAAAAGGGGAAAAATATTATTGATGAGGGGCTGGCGAAGGCTCTCAAAAAGAGGTCCTAAAAGCCCAAAAGGGATGCCTACTAACAAATGAACCAAGATGAAGGAATTGGCAAACAGCACTGTTAGAATATAGTATTAGTAGTAGTCCCACATTGCTTAGTTTACTTATTTAATATGTGAGTCGTCTATATAAATAAGATTGTTATGTGTTAGGGTTATTTAACACCCTATGCACTTTTCCTTCTTTCTCTCACATGGTATCAAAGCGCAATCCTAACCCCACCATAGACCCTAATCCTAACCCTAACAGCATCAACCACCACTGTAGCATACGTGAACAGAACTTGCGACTGTAAACAGTATTGCTGTAAACCCAAGCTCGCATAAACCCCAAATCAGTCCTCAAACAACCTGCAAAACCCTAACTCGAAGCCCTAATCCAGTATATCAGCCCTCACCCAGCCCTCGAAATCCTACAACAAAGCCACAATCGAAGTCTGTGATGTTCGAAATCCAACAAGAAGCCCCAACAACCCTTGTTTCTACTTCGTGACTATATCAGATCATCACCCAGCGACCGACGACCATCACCGACCGTCGTCTTGTCTCCGGCGTTCCTCGCCGACCGTCGCCCTGTCTCCGGCGACCCTCGCCCTGTCTCCGGCGACCCTCGCCAACCGTCAATCTTCCTCCGGCAAGTCTCCTGGTTGCTGGATTTGGTCTGGATCTGCTGGATTGGTCTGCATCTCTGTTTGTGCTATGTGGGTCTCGGTTCCCTGGTTTTCTATTCGTGATACAAGATCTTCTGATGTTCAAATCGTGTTCTTCTCTCGGTAAATACTGCTTTTGGTCAGATTGTTATATTATGTGGTTTATGGGTGCGTAGTGTTGGATCAGATCTATCAGCTTTGGTTTTTTTGATCATTACTTCTGTTTCGTGCACTGTTGATGATGTTGGGTGGTTGTTCAGCTTGGTGATCAGTTGGTAGTCGTTACCTCTATTAGTTGATTTTGTTCATTTTGTTCATTGGTATTGATTCGATGCAATGGATGAGAGTGATAAGCCTATGTCTACTTCTAGTTCCACTGTTGTTGGTAGTTTTGTTCGTACTTCTCGGTTTCAGGAGAAGCTGTCTATTACCTCCACACCTTTGAATGGTAAAAATTATGCAGTTTGGGCTAAAGCAGTTGAGGTTTATTATCTGGGTCAGACATAGCATTAGTATTTGATTGATGACCCTCTGGCGAAGACGGCCTCTACATATCAGGCATGGGAATCTGAGGATGCCTAGATTCAATCTGAGTTGTGGAATGGTATGGAAGAACATATTGCTAGCACGCTTGTTTTCTTAGATACTACCAAAAAGGTATGGACACAGGCTCAGGAGATGTATTCTGGTGTTAACAATCTCCGTCGGACGTATGATGTTCATCGGTCCTTCTTTTCTATATCCCAAAGTGATTTATCTTCAGAGGCTTACTATGCCAAATTTCGCGGTATTTGTAAGGAGCTCAATATTTGTGAGGCTATTTCATTTGACATTCAGGTTATGCGACGCCAGCGTGAGTGTATCCAGGTTGCTCGATTCATATCTGGTGCATCTACTGATTTTCGTGGTGTTAGCAATCAACTCTTGGGATCTCAGGATTTACCTTCTCTCAATGAGGTATTTAGTCGTCTTCATCAATCATCTGTGTCCGAGTCTGCGCCATCTCCTGATCATTCAGCATTAGCGTCTGTTGTTTCTAGTAGTTCAGGCCCTTCCTTCGGCCGTGGTCGTGGTCGTGGTCGTGGTTGTGATTCTAGGTTTAGTGGTTGTGGTCGTGATTCTGCAGTTAGTGGTCGTGGCTTTGGTCGTGGCTTTGATGATCGTGATTCTGGTTTTGGTACTCATGGAGGTCGCATGTCAAGGGGAGGTGGTCATGGCCGCGGCCGTGATTCTAAGTGTATACTTATTGTTGGGGAACCAATCATACTGTGGAGTATTGTTATCATCTTCACGGGTTTCCTCAGGCTAATCAAGTTGCTATCTCTCAAGATGCTAGACAACTTACTCCGCCTTCTGCCGACAAAGTGGTGACTATCTCTGTAGAGGAGTACCAGCTCCTTCTGTCAACTCAGCCTCCATTTGTGGGTTCTTCCACCACTACGCTTGCTCAGGACCTCCAGACGGGGAGGAAGCTTGGTGGGGGTGCTAAAAGTGGAGGTCTGTATTCCATCACCGTTGTTCATTGGTCGTTAAAATCGTTCATTGGTCGTTGGTTGTTGAGTTCGTTCGTTGATTCATTGGTCACTCAAAATATTCGTTGGTCATTGAATTCGTTCATTGATTCGTTGGTCGTTGAAATCGTTCGTTGGACGTTGGTCGTTGAAATCGTTGAAGTTGGATGGTCATTGAAGTCATTTCGTTCATTAAAATCGTTGAAGCCGTTTCGTTCATTGAAATCGTTCGTTGGTCGTTGATATTGAAAGTTGTTCCTATTGGGATTTGTCCCACATTGGTTAATTATCTCCTCCAATACTAGTATATGAGCCTGGGCGGCCTCTCCACTCTTTGCCAATTGGTTTGGAGTTGGATGCTTTAACATGGTATCAGAGCTAGGTTTTCAGAGGCTTTTCCCCTTTGTCTGTGCCATAGTTGCACTCTGTTTCATTGTGATCCGTGTGTTCCGGATCATTTGTTTATCTCTCCACGTGGGAGTCAGGGGTCGCACGTGCGGGGGAGTGTTGGGATTTGTCCCACATTGGTTAATTATCTCCTCCAATACTAGTATATGAACCTGGGCGGCCTCTCCACTCTTTGCCAATTGGTTTGGAATTGGATGCTTTAATAGTTCCATTGTTTTTAACAAGTTGGTTGTTTTTCGTTATTGTTGTTAGTAGTTGAGGTAATTGTTTCGTTGGTTGATATGTAACAAGTTGAAGAGTCTCCAGCTTGAGGGGAGTGTTAGAATATAGTAGTAATAGTAATATAGTATTAGTAGTAGTCCCACATTGCTTAGTTTACTTATTTAATATGTGAGTCATCTATATAAATAAGATTGTTATGTGTTAGGGTTATTTAACACCCTATGCACTTTTCCTTCTTTCTCTCAATAGTCAATACAAGCACGATTCCATTATATCTCAGGAACAAGTCACTATGGGAGTTATCAATGAGACAAAATCCAGCCGAGCTTTAGACAAATTGGAAAGCAGGCACAATTCTCATTGACAAAATGGTTTTAAGTTATACACAATTAATATGACAGAGGGAGCAAACTTCATGAACCATCTAGACAAGTTCAACAGATTTATTGACCAAAACTGAATGCCATGGGTGCGAAGATCAAGGAGGAGCCGAGGAGGATAAGGCAACCATTTTGTTGGTCTCCTTACCTTTGTTGAATGAACATCGCACTCTGATATACAGGAACGATGCCGTTGTGTTTGATGTGGTGGCGGCTATGCTCATTTCCCACAAATCCATTTGGAAAACAGAGAGCAAGAAGACCTTACATGATGGGGTCATCGTTGTTATCCCTATGCTGGTTATAGTTTAGTATTCATCTAATTTCTTTGTCGTATTGGATCTCATTCTCCATAACTTAAGGTTTATTTCATCTTGGTTTGGTTTGGTGCAAGCTACTTTTTGAGGACTAAGAAAACATTTTGCGCGTTCCAAATTGCAATATGTCATCAAAACTCCCATCCTGTAAAGCTACATAAGTTAAGAAGAACAGAACTTGAGGAGCTTTTCTTCCTGCCCTTTGTTAACCTTTTCAAAGATCATCTTATAATCAGTAGATGCTTCCTTACGAACTCCTATCATAACACTCTACCATGTAGCCTCACTCCTCCACCCTGCCACTGTCCTACTGCTTCGGGTAACTGGCTCCAAATCCTACATCCTCTTGTTGTTTTGATTCACAAAATATCATCCAGGAACCAAATTTGGACTCCATTTAGACTTGTATCAGTGTATGCCAAATCAACTCTTTAAGATGGGATTTCTTCTCCCAACAATCTAAAATAAGTTGGTCATTTCAGGTTTCAAGTTTTCTTCTGTTATGGCTTGAAACAGAAACATAGTTGAACTTGGTTACAGTTGCTTCTCTTTTAGGATTGCAGTGGAACTAAGGTTACCAAATATCTAGGATACATGGCCAGAAAGTACGAAAACCAGGTTCCTAAGTACTCCTCTAGAAGCCATTGCAGTAAATAATCATCTTTAATCAGAAAATAAAACTGGTTTCCAATTAGCATGTAGGAAGCAAACACCAACAGAATGCCTACCTGCACTCCATCCATAACCTTGTGGTGATGAGCAAAAATTATCATTTTATGAGAACTAACGCCAAGTTCCAAATTATCTACACCATCTGACTCAGCAAAGATGGAGTGCATGGAAAGCCACTTCAAAAATCCTGACAATTTTGCTATACCAATTTGTTGCCAGGAGAGTATCCTCAAAGATTCGCGACAGCTACTTCTATCTGAAAGCAGCAACAAATTATTGTATTATACTGAATAAGTTTGAGCATGCCGTCTTCACCCATAAATTAGTCATGCAGCTCACAAGCCTCTGAAAACCAGGCTAACAATTTGGGAATTCCTAAAACTTCACAATGTGAACAATATCAGCATGTCATCAGCTGCCACAGTGTTCACAGAGAGAGAGAGAGAGTAGGGCACAACAGGGACACCTTAATCAACAAATATATACACATAAACACATAGATATCACAAAACCTCTGATAACCAAGTTTACAATTCGGAAAATCCTGAAATTTTGAAATATGACCAATATCAGCAACTAATCAGGAAATCAAGATAGCAAACAGAGAAAATGATGGTAGATATACTCCCTCCATCCCATATTTTTAGTCCACCTTTCCATTTCAGAATGTCCCAAAATAAATGTCCACTTTACAAAGTCAAGGACAAAATCTTTGTAGGTTTCCAAAACTATCCTCCACAAAGGGGTATGAACACTTTAAAAATTTGAACTAGATGGTCAATTTTGGTAAAAGTCACCTTGTGATGTGATTTGAAGAGCATTAAATGAGTGTCCCCTTAAAAAGTTGAAACTCCCAAGAGGGACTAAAATTATGGGATGGAGGGAGAATTTTCTATGGTTACGTAAGTATATACTTAACGTCATAAGAAAAATAACAACCTTGATATTACTAATAACAGATGTATCGTATTTTACCATACCAAAAAGACCAATATCGACTTTTGAATTTGTAATCATAGAATTATGAACAAATTCGAAGTTTTGAGATATAGAGAAACAAACCCTAGAATTCAAACAATGAAAGAAGGATTGATTAACAAGTGTACATAAACACTGATTTTATGCTAGTGTTGGATTGGTAAGTAAAAGTTTCATACTGCTAATTCATTTCATAAGTTTAAGTTATGACCACATCTATCCCCCAAATAAGATAAAAATGGGGATAGCATTGATTGAAGAGAACATATTTTACAATTTGTCTGACCCTCTTGACCAACGCTTACTGGTGGTCACCAGTGGAACCCATTAAATAAAGATTAAAGAACAAAGACCATGCTTAAAACGACTTAGCAGATATAACACAAGCAATAGGAAATACAACAACGTTTACTCACTGCTGGAGCTGCTGCTAAACCACCAAATATCAAGTACATACACTGAAGGGCTAATGCGTTAGATAATGTTTTCAGTTTTGTGATTTTCGTTTACAGAAACTAAAAACTGTATTCCAATCTTCCTACCACAATGAAAACAGAAAATATGTTTGGTAAAACGTTTTGTGAAAAGTAGAAGAAGAAACATAAAACAAGTTCGAACTAATGTTCTTGTGTTTTCTTCAACAAATACCACAAAAAAATCAAGCATCCAAACCATCAACGTTATCATCACAGAAGATCTAAAAAATGTGGATCTTGTCCCCTTCCTTTCATAATTTGCAGATTAAGCACAGATTACGGACACTAATGTACACAAAATCAGATGTTTTGTGAGAGACCAAGGGAAACTCAAATAATTGACTGAAACAGAGAGAACCAGATTTGTAAGGGAAAGAGGAACCCAGAGGAGATAATGCCAGCTGTCTCACATCAGATGAAGGCGATTACCGTTGGGGGTTGTCAAAATGTTGTGCAATGATTATCTTGCAACATCAGGATTTGAACTTTGGTTTGGTTGCATGAGAGAGAAGTTGAGGTTACTGTCAACATGGTTTGGACGCCAGTTTTCATTCTTAAACACTTCAAAACAATTTTTTCTGTTTTGACAATATCTTGAGATTTTGCAAACATTCATAGTATACTAAAAACAAAAGTAAATTACCTACATGTTTTCTAGTTTGTTTAAAGAAACTTTGAAACCATACACAGAAAACTGTAATATCAACGTAACCAAACAAACCCGAAAAATCTTAAGATTACCATCAAGTTCATCAGATATCTCTGAAGGGTCCTCTGTGGCGTCCTCAGGAACTTTGGCGTCCTCATTTCCTGAAGCATTGCTTTTCACCACCTCACAAAGACTCATTGCTGAAATAACATCTGATCTCTTCAACTGCAAACTTATAATCTGACGGCGTTTGGGTGGCAACTGCACCAACACATGCTTCTTCAAACGTCTTATCTATAGCACGCAAACGTGACAGGTTTAGAACTCTTTCATTTTAAGAAACATGGCCATAGCCCAAGTCCAGAGGTAAATCAAAAGTTCATATTTGAACTCCTTGGAGGTAAATGTAACAAGACTAATATATCAGAGTCTAACATCATACAGATTATACTGCAGTTCAAGATGAACCTCTATATCAATTCCTAATTGAGATAATTTTTAAGGTCATAGAAATTGCCAAAACCAAGAAAGTGGAAATGATTCGAGTTATTAACTATTCTTGACAACACAGAGGTGCATCATGTAGTACTAGATTTTGGACAACAAAAGTAGCACTTGTGACAGCCAATGACTTCGAAGTTCAAACACCACAACCAAATGTAATAGGCCCCATTAATATTACATCTAAAACTTGATACTTGTGACCCAACGTAATGTGCATTTAGAACTCATAACATCTAAAGCAACAGTAGCATGTATATAAAAACGGACACCTGTGAACAATGAAAACCATCGTCATCTTTATGGCATGGTTGAAGATCACAGCCCAGCTGAATAGATGTGAATCGAAAACTTCATTGGGTAATTAAAACAATGTTGTAACAACAAAAGAAGTCGAACTACCAAGCGTAAAAAAACCAAATTAAAAAATTAAACATTATACCAAAATGCAAACAGAGTACAACAACATACCATAACAGTCTGCTTCAATAAGACATTTAACTCCTCCAAGCGGACACCCTTTGAAAAATCCTGCAAGAATAAAACCATGATATGTATTTCATACATCTTTTAAATAACTAGAAAAAACATCAGAAAATGTTAGCATCACATACTTCGATAAATTTCTGGCAAGAATGTATATATAGTAAGCTGATTCAGCAACCACAGAAATGTTACATAGATTGTAATGCATGAAGTAATCAAGTGAATCAAAGTACATGCACCATAGCAATGCTTTTCCATTGCAGAATGGAAATAACTAGAAATACAGCCCACAAGAAAGTGGAAACAGATTCACTTTTAACTATACATATGCGAAAAGTATGCTCATTCATTGATATAAAGTAAAGCTTACCTGATAAGTTCTCCCTTGGCAACCCCGGAAAAATTTGACGGAACAATAAGTCCTCGCAAATTCATATTTATCCTTTCCCAGCAAACCAGGCCTGATTCAGAAAACCATTATTGTGCAAATTAAACCGAATTAACCTAACCACAGATAAATATAGTTAAATGGGTAGAATGCACTTGCACAGTGTACTTACCACAACATATTTATCTGATGGAAAATGTCAAATGGCCTATGATCACCTAAGAGAAGATGCAATATACGATATTAGAATGCATTAGACATAATAAATAAAATAAGGGCTATGTTAAACAGACTCGGGTAAGGTGGCAGTCTCATCTAAGCATCCCATTCATATAATTCATTGTAGGAAAGGAAGGCAACAAGACCAATGTACAAAAGAAGACCAAAGACCCAAAGGCCCGCCCAATACATTGAAACGCCTAAAAACCAATCTAAGAAGAAACCTATTTACTCCCCATACTCCACTCTACACTCCGACATATCTATCATATCAAGAAATTGGTCAAGCGTAGTATTGCACTCCCAACTATGCAAACTAGAAAGTGAACAACTCTTAAGCCTAATTCATAGTTCCGAGGGTATATTTATATTTCTTCATATCTTTCTGTAATTTTCCAAGTTAACTGGTGTTCACATGGTGACTTAAAGCATTGTGGCATAATACGGGCCTTAGCTTAAGTACATGGGAAAAGATAAAACTCAATTCGTACACATACTTTGCTGGATGAATGTCAGCTACACATGTCAGATGCCTAACTTACACCCTCACCTAAATGACTAGCGTCAAGACAGCTACTTGCATGTACTCAGCGAGTCAATCTGACTTAGAAAAAGTGGATAAAACTGAAGAAAGATCTAAGACTAACTAAACTAACAAAAAGAATGTCAAAAAACTTGAATAAAGAACTTAATTCTAGTACTAAAAACAATAAAATTCAATCTTCAAATTTGCTTCAGGTCAGATAATGGCAACCTTGACAAAGAAGGCGTCCCCGACAATAAAACTATACGGTTGATCTTTGTTGCTACATCCAAGACAGCTTTTATCTGTTGGTTAACAGGAGAGAGAAGGTAAGAAATGGTAAAACAAAAGAGAAAACATTAGCAAGACAATAAAGCCATTTATAACCTACAATGGAAATGGCATAAATACAAAAATAAAAACGCAAAAGAACAAAAATCATGGACAAAATAACCCCAGAAACAGTGGTGCATAGGTAGCCCACCTATTATTGTCTTGATTTCACGTAATCCTTTCCTTTCACTAAAAATTAGATAAGTAAGATGCAGAGGTAGCAGAAGCACTGCTAAAATGGTGCAAAACATGTTTTTGATCTCTGAACACTTTACCTTGTCTTTTGCACAAAATTGCACATATAACACCAATAAAAGAAAATTTGCGTTGTTGGCCAAGGAGTGTATTGTCATAAAGAGCTGGTCGAACCACAAGGATGAGTTCACCTGGCCCCAACACCTTGCTTCAGCAATAGGTTCGGGGACGAGTTCATCATGACAAGTGGCCCCATCACCTTGCTTCAACCTCCAACGATATCAAGTGATATCGTGAGATCTCCAAATACAACCACGAGGCAAGGAACATCACCTATATTATCTAGAAGGATCCTACAACGACAGTGTTTTACGTGGTCAAATTGTCTCCTAGTGTCTACACGCTCCTGGTGGAATATTGAGTGTGATGCTGATATAATGTCAGGCATGCCACTAAATATATCACATGGTTGGCCATACTGTTTTCATCTAAAGATCAGTTTAGGTGGGTCAAGAACCTTGCATAGTTGAAGTGTCAATTAGAGATCCTCAATCACATAACCATTCTCAATTAGATGTCTCACTTGAAGGTGAGATCCTAGAGACGTGAGCCCTAAGTACGTGAGAGTTGACAAGGGAACAAGTAAAACATAACTCCTCTCCCACACCTCGTGCCAACCCACCAAGCGTTACTTCACATGCTACTAATCATAATTATAACGATACTGAAATGATGAAATGTGAAGCCTTTGTTATCAACTTATCATAGCTTCCATTCTTTTCATTTAGGGTAGAGAGATTCCTACTTTTCTTTTCTTCTTTCTGTCTTGTGTTTTCTTTTGACGAGTCTTACCCTATGTAGCACTGACATGGATACGGATACGGACATGGACATGGATACGGGACACGGCAATTCTAAAAAAATGGGAATACAGACACGGTGGGGGACACACCATGTGTATAAATAAATAAATATATATATATATATAAATACATATATACTTCTTTTCTTCTCCTGTTGATGAAGACATATCCTATATGAATGTATAAGATTACCATGGTCCAAATAAAGACATAATTACAGTTTTAACCCAAATATTTTTGAATAATTTTGTATTAACCCCTCAATTAAAAATATATATTACATTTTGACCCCCAACCATGTCCCCGGCTGTGTCCCCCACGTGTCCCCCATCAAAAAATAATAAAAATTATTGGACACACCACATGGCGTGTCCAATATGTATTTCGGCGTGTCCCCATGTTCAATACGTGGACACGGCGCCCTTTTGGAGTGTCGGTGCTACATAGGACTCTTACCCCTCTAGCTTCTATCAGCATTTGGCAACTGTTCTTGAACAAAATAAATCTACTCTTTTGGTCTCTATGCAGTAAGCCAAGCTTCAAAATCATCACTAAGATTTTTGTTCAGCACCAATTCAGTCTTTATTGAAAGTTACTTAGAAAACTATGGGGTTAATTTTCCAATCATCTCTTGAATAATGCTAGAATCCATCGCCAAAAGGCTAAGACACAGAGTCCATGGTTGGTTTTGATAGTCCATGGTTGGTTTTGATGGGGATAAACGCAATAGTTCTTTGTTATAACTATAAAACCAATAGTTTAAATTCATTTTCATTCAAGTTCCAAGAGTTCATCTGCTAGCACAACCTAGAGTTATAGATTCATCTCCAGAGAAGAAAGAGAAAAGGAGGTTGTCGTGGACTACCAAAAGGATGGGGATATTTAGAGTTTTGCTTGTTTTGTCGGTTACGGAAAGCAATTGATGAGTAAGAGGAAGGGAATGGGTGGAAATGATCAAGTAGGGAATCCACCAGTTTGGGGAGGAAATGGGGTTTTATCGAAAAAGCCAAAAAGGTGAACCAATTCGTGGCTCCGCATGAGGCATCATCAACTGCGTTCGCTCTCTCTCCTCGCTCACCACCTTCGACACCATTGTCCATCACCCACAAAACCAGATGCCACTCGTAGCAACACCACAACCACCAACACATTCCCCTTGACAGCCACCAACACTCGACCAAAGCACCACACGCTCAACCGAAGGTCCGAAACACCACTCAGACGATTCGTGCAGTCTCTAATTTTGAGTTATGCGTTTTCAGTCTTGGGAGGGAGAGAGAGAGAGAGAGAGAAGAAGAGGAGGTTGTGGGGTGAGATTTTCCGCATGGAGGTTATGAGCTATGGGGGTTGCATTGGCGGTGGGGTAACTGGAGTCTTGAGACACTCTAAGGAGTTCTGGATTGGTGGATCGGGGTCTTGGTGGGTGGGTATAAATCTTTGGTTTCGAATTTGAATGGCTAAGACTTGGAAATTATTCTTCTCCCAAAGTGGTGCCAAGTGACACTGAAACAACTTCTCATTTTCTGCCTAACAAATAAGCCGATTCCATCACCTAATTAAAGGTAAGGACAACATTCAGTTACAATTTTTGAAAGAAGGATTAAATTAGCGCCTAAAAAGTTTGAAGGAATATTGTGAAACTCGATATATAATATATTTTACAAGACCAAAATAGTAGATAAGGCAATAACTTTTCAACAATTTCACTAGAATACCAAAAGGTGAAGCTTGTTCAGGTCATCTCGTAATTGGCTCAATCCATGCTCGAAAAATGTTGCACGGTTACACAAATCAGAAATCGTTATTTACTGTACTGCATGCTTGGTTACTAGGAAGCTTAGGATTGTTTAGTTTCTGAACTCCATTGCACAACCATAGTCTCACACTCTCATGAAATCTTGCCAGGTGTCAGGCACAAAAATTATGTTGATCCTTTCTTTCAACTTGACGCCCACCCTTTTTCACCGTTGGATCCTTTGTTTCATTTATGCTTTGGATATCCATGTCTTAGTTGCAGGAACCTACAACTATGCCCACGTTTCTTTGACGGAAACGCATTTCCGTGTTCCCGTCGAAAGAAACTCCAAGAAACTTGTCCCAAGGACAACGAGAACTCGTTCCTTACCTATACGGGAACTTACACCCAAAAAACGGTTGAGAGACTTACGATTTAAGTTGCAATTGATACCTTTAAAGTTGTTTTGTTATTGTTGGTGTGCACATCTGATCTTAACCTTCTAGAGTCATACTAATGCCTTTAACTTTTATGCCTACTTAATATGCACAAGAGCTCTATTGTGTAATCATGTGCTACAATAAAAATGTGGAAATATTACTAGAAACTTATAATTTTAATAGTAATATTTTATGTGGTAGAATAATATTTTTATATTGACATTTAACAATATAAAATTCCAAAATATATTAATAATTTTTCCTAACCGCTCCCAATGGCGCTCCCACACTTCTATGATCATCCGCTCCCCCGTCACCGCCCCCGTTTCGTGTAACTAAGATCCATGTGATGTACACGTAGCAATATATAATGGGCTATGGGTAATGCAACAAGTACATTCGAATTTGGGTTGAACAAGCCTCCATCGACAGAATTTTCAATAAACGAAATTTTATAATATATCATGGTTCAGTGGCACATATTTGTTGGGTAGTTTCGCAATGCTAGAATTGTGCATACCAATGCTCTGAACTATCAATGAAGGAAGCATGATAATGTGTACATAAATTGAATTGGATCTCTAGGCCTGCCCTCTCTAATGCCATTCGGCTTTGATTTGGGGGCATGGTTCAGCAGCAAAACAGGTATAGGAGAGCCACTGTTTCAGTGATATTTTGTGACAGCCATTTTGTGCATATTGCCAAAGATTAGATCTGCCTCCAATCCTCCTCTACCCATACCCCCGATGATTGGGGACTACATGGGTTCTGTTGTTGTTGTAGTAGTTTCGCAATGCTAGAGAGCTTAATAAAGTGGTCTTCATTATAGATGGAAAAAGGTACCATAATTTCCTCTTATTTATTCCATAATGTCACGAATGCATTCAAAACTCAAAAACTAAACTCATGAAAAAGAGGGCACATTGGACGCATAACAATCTTCACTGCTTCCATTGATACACATTGTTGTCCAACATTTTGATGATTTTCTAAATTCTTTTTCACAAAATGTCATCTAAAAGTAAAACAACATATTATCCACAATTACAAATCAGGTAGGCACTTTTGGCATGCCAATGGATCAACAAACAAACAACACGACATTCAGAAGGTCCTGTTCTCAAATAGCAATGTAACATCAGTTTTGCCCCTTTGCAATGATTAGGAACCAAACAATTCCTTTGTTCCTTCCAAACTATGACATGCTAGCGGGGCACTTACGTTAGAAGTAATTTCCATATATTCAACGAACGGAATGAATAAATCACAAATGAAAATAAATACGACTTCTACCTACAATAAGAAAGAGAAGCCAAATACCTCTCCCGGTTCAGATGCTTTTTTTGTACAGCGTACATGGTGTGATTCATCAACTATCAACACAGCCCACTCTCGCTCCAACATGCTCTTTCGCAAGCGGTGAAGCATTGTGTACGAAGTAACTACAACCTTTGGGCATCTTGTCAAATGCGCAGGATTGCTTTTACGGCCAAAAACTAGAAACAGAAAGTTAACATAAATATGATGGAAAACTGAAAGAGGCAAAGCCATTCAGTGGCGGACAATGGTAAACTTCCAAGTCAAAAGTAAATTTTACAGATATGAATTCTAGAATACAATAAAATTCCAGTGCGCTAACAGTGTAAAACATAACTGTTGGAATGAATCTTTTACAATTGGAAGACCGAAATCAATGACCATCGAGAAGGATGATGACCTAGAATTATTCGCCTCCATCATTCTAAAGTCCAAACTTGCCAAAGTTGAAAAACGGGCCGCAAAAACAAGGGACTGTGGAGTTGGTTACAAGTAGAATTTTACTCACAAGATTATCTTCTTCGGATAAGATACCAAAAGTAGACATACATTTGCAGAATAACCGTTAAACAAAAAGATAAGCCTATAGCATGTAAGACACCTTTCTAGTTGAAGGCCTTGATTTTAACATGACCTACCTATAGGGATGTTTGCAAGCTTCCTTTCCTATGAGGTATACTCCCTTCTTAGCATATTCAAAGATATTAACTCAACCCACTCCAAAAAGATTATTAAAAAAAAAACAGACATCAAGTCCTCCCCCTAATGCCTATTCAATAAATCTATTATTTATCAAAAAAGAAGATTATTTACCAACTTGATAATTGAATTTCATCCGAAAAAAAGCTCCGACTGTTTTCCTCCATCAATCAAAAAGCTAAAAAGATTGAAAATCCATTCTCCAAGAGTTACTATCATTCTTAGCGTCTGATGAACTTAAAAACTTTTTTTTTTGTCAGTATCTTTAACTTAAAAAAAAGATACAACCACAATGGAAGATAAAATTTTAAGTTGGAAGGCTAAAGTTAATGTGAATATTCCCAATAAAATAGGAGACTTCTCAGAATTTTGGGGCACGTGGCATGGCCACTATTGGCCATGACCTTCTTTCGCTACTCGACACAGCTATCAAGGCTATACAAGACAATGGTGTGTTCAACATGTTGTCAATGTCAAAAGGCCCCACCCCAACCAACACACAAGAAGTTAACCAAAGAGAAGAACAAAGATTTTTCATAATAGTACCGAGATGAAAATCGGCGGGTGAACAAAAAGGAAGCCAACGCTCCAATTCTTCTGCCCATGAAAAACGCAAAATAGCGGGACAGACAACAAGGACAGGACCTTCAGTCATAAAACAACAAGCGATTGCAATTGCCTGAAAACAAACGAAAATATATTAGTAGCAATTCTTCCCTTATTAGCACACAAGTTTTGTGGACTTTGAATCACATCGAAAGCAAAATATGAAGACCAGACAGACTTTTCCAAATTACACAGCCAATCTAGTTGCGTTGATGGCAAAAGTCAATCCCCACATGTCAATAAATATTCTCCATTCACTAGAAAATTATGCAACATACCATGACCAAAGATTATACAGAAATATTTTCCCCACTTCCATCATTACCTGAAGGGTTTTTCCAAGTCCCATTTCATCTGCAATGAGACACCGACCACCCCTTTGTAATCCAAATCTGACCCCTTCAAGTTGGAAAGGCATCAGTGCATCAAGCAACATTTTTGGAAGCTTTCTAATGTATTCGTCAACCCTCTCATTGGACAACTGTTCTGGCCGACATGGCAACCACCGCCCTTCAGTCAAGGAATGTGAAAGCCTCCCAACGACATTAAGTGTGCCCCAAGGTATCTCTTCAATTTCAACGCCCTTATAATTCTTCAAACACCTAAGAACTGAATCATAGTCCCCAAGTTTATAAACACAAGCCTTTCCACCACCATGGTTTTGTGTATAGTGCACTAGCACAACCTAATCAAAAAACAAAGCAACCGAATAATTGCTCAATAAGATTCCACGGCTTTCAGTATTTAAGTGGGAAAAAAGCAAACGTTAAGATAAACATAAACATGCTCGAAAGCAACTGATTTAGGAAAGAGAGAAAAAAAACACAAGAAACTAAATTCCTCAAGTAAAATTTTATTAGACCGATAATAGTTTGAGAGAAGAAAAGCCGAAAAATTACAGAAATGAATTCCACATCAGCAAAGTCACAAGGCATTCATATTTTAAGCTCAAGAACCTTATCACCCAATAACTGACTCTTGTACTATAATTAACAATAGTAAAAATTCAGTGTAGACTATTTGCTTTTACCATCTCTGGTACACCCTCACAACCTTTGGGTAGTAATGACATGCATGCCGTACTCAGTGACCATAATAAAGTCAAAGCAGACAGTCACCGTAACATTACCACAACAATTAACACTGTAGCTGTAACTAATTGAAACCTAAACCCACCAAACAAGTCGCTTATACTAAAATTTGAGATACAAGAAACCACTACCAAGTACATATGAACCAGTGAAACACACAAGATATGCCTAAAAATCAGGATCCACATATGTACTTGATAAACTCAAGAAAAGAAATGGGAATGGACAAGGAACTCAACAGAGGTAAATGGTTTTAGTGATCAACTGGAAATTATGAATTAAGACTCAATCACAATGAAGAACAAGAGACGAGTTTACAGGTTAAAGGATAAAGCGAGAGAGAGAGAGAGAGAGAGAGAGAGAGAGAGAAGAAGAAACGATTACACATTCCACAACTTGCCCTTCTCCCTTTCCTATTTTTATAACACTAACTAACTATCAATCTTGGGCCTTGGCTGCCGATACCCTGCTTCCAACTCAGTAACCCAACCCTAATTATAGTAATCTACCCAATGACGGGTTACCACATAGCTGTAGGTTTAGAGTCTTATCTAGCATTCCTATCAGCACTCTACCACCAAGAAGTCCAAGACCATTTTTGACATCTACATTGCCTCATCGTAGACAGACATACAAATTCCCCTGCATACAGTATCGGCGTACATGCAATACATTGTAACGCACCACGAAAAAATACATACATTCGAGAGGCAGTCGCTGAGTTTCTCCAAGCAAGCGGCTTCACCGGGATAGGCGAAACCCTCCACGGCGTCTGGTGCGACAGAGAACGAATCAGGAGAGCAGATTTCCAGCCGGGCCCGGAACTTCTCAGGCGGAGGGGCGGGGGGATGGGGCTTGGGAAATGATGGGTCTGTGAAAGAGGAAGGTGGGTGTTTGGGTCTCGGGATAGCGGTGGCGTGGTGGTCGGTGGAGATTTTGCGGCATTTGAATAGCCTCCAGGGGTCTTGTTGGTTGATCGCAGAAGACGACTCGGCGAGTGCCTTGCGCTTGGCTAGGGCCGCGAGGCGGTTGGATTCGGCCCTCTGCCTCTGCTCCTCGGTCATCTCCATTTTTGGAGCTGGTTTTGGTTAGGGTTCAGAATCCCATTTTTGAACTGATACAAACTTTGAAGTGGGCGGTACCAGAGGTGGGGATTTGTGTTGGGGGAATTCGCCGTTGAGTGGGAGGGATAGAATTTACTTTACTGTTATTGGTACATACAGTGATGTACATATATCGCGCACAGTGTAACCCGTCTCGAGTCCTTAAAAAAATATCCGAGCCGCTGATTTTGTTCAAAATAATTTATTTACGGTCCCTCTAAGAATCAATGCCTTGTTCCTTTTGCTTTTCAAAAAGCATTTTTCAAAAAATACCCCCTAGATTCTCCCTATTTTCAACATTTCTCTATCTATCTCTCTCCACTTATTACCCCTACAATTTTTCAAAAAAAATTTCAAATCCTAATCCAAACAAGGCACAACTCAATCTAATATTGGTAAAAGCATTTATGAAAAAAATATTTTATAAACGTCGTTCACGCTTTATCTGAACGGCTCCTGTTGTTCCATAGTTCGTTGGGTGTAAGCGGAACCCTTTGTTCTATTCACTCCAATGGGACGTATGATTGAGTTGATTTTTTAACAAAACTGTAAATAAACTATTTTAAATAATATGAAAGGTTCAAATAAGTTTTGTAGGACCCAAAACGGATCCAAAATACTTGCGGACATGATGTATGTACATAAATGTATATACTCATAGACATACTGAAAATTTAATTGCAAGACAGTGGAATGAAGTTTCCAAACAACGCTTCCAATATTATGTTACAACATCCCTATTGCAAAAGTAAAAAGTATTTACAATTACTAGTAACGTGTCGTCAACTAATTGTTACGGGTAAAGTAGAATTGTAGCAATCGATTAAAAACTACCTACCATAACTACTACCCATTATCCTCACTCATCTTAGAAATGTACAAAAATATAGCGACCACTTTTGTAAGGGAGAAAGCAATGGTACACATGGTATACCGTATGTCAAAATTACGAAAATTTGTGATTTTCATTATGCCAATTTTTGGTGTTCTAACGCATATTTATGGTGCTAGTTACGACTTGTACTTTAAAATTTACCTGTTGAACAGGTCATTAGCAGGTTATCCATAATTAAAAAATACCTCAATAATTTAAACTAAAAATGAAGTTCTCAATAAAATTTTCATCGAAGAAATTCACCAAAAAATAAATACTATATCCAAATTTTCGGAGGCATTTGAGGCCACTGTTTTCTCAAATTTTCAATCGGGAAATAGGGCCCATACGAACAAGAAAATACTATATAATTAATAGCTTTTAGAATTACAAATTCTCAATTGTATACCATAGTGATAAGGTGTTAGAATTTGGACATTTATCTAAAGTATCTGGGATTTAAGTCTTGCACCCTTCATTCCTTTTTTTTTTTAAAGAATGTTGTTATTTTTTAGGATAAATTACGTAGTTAGTCATTGAAGTTTCATAGTTCAACAAATCTTGTCGTTCAATTTCAATACAGCATTAAAATCTAACAATGCACCATCTGAGCCCCATGTAAGGTGTTTTTTTTTATTTATTTATTAAAATCGTCTATCTTTTACAATTTACATAATATCAATTAGGTCATTCGTACAAAAAATGAAGTTGATGGCTTATAATTAGACATTTAATTGAATGGAAAATATCATTCTATTATTCAATCTGCATGTCGATGATGGAGTTTCCTAAACTTGATCGAGGCAAAAATTTACATAGGTGACTTAATCAACAAACATAAAAAATTCAACGGATTTAATTGTCATTATTGTGTCACTATTGCATGGCTATCTTACATTCAATTACAACAGAGGACTAGGTTTCATATCAAATATAAATTGAATGTACAATTTAAATGTCATTAGTGAGTGTATTTTTAGAATGATCGATCAAGGCTATTAGGATGTCAAGTTATACGATATTTAATTTATAATATTTTAGACATGTATCTTGCTTGAATATAATAATTATTGATTATGCTACAACATATTTTGGTCTTGTATCTAGTATCTTTTGATCGATTTCTTTTGGTACGACACATTGTGGAAAGAAAGTGCCAATTTTTTGTGTTGTCAAAACAATTGTGGTTATGTTATATAATTTGTAGTATTTTAAATATGAGGGAGAGAGAGAGAAAGTCAAGGAGTAGAGAACAACCTGTTACCTGCTAAGCCATTTTTTTATTTTATTAATTGACTTAAAAAATGGGTGGTCCGGATTATTTCCTTTGAAATCAAAGGGTTTAAAATCATAGTGCGTACGGTACAGCCTCTAATAAGGGGTGTGTACCATAGGACTACCCTTTTGTAAGTCCTCTCGTAAAAGTAATTTCCATTGTTACATTCTACTTCTCAGGGGCGACTTCAATTCATAAGGAGCGGTGTCAAGTGAAAATAGGGAACCAAAATTTTCTAGAAATTACAGTTAAAAAAAAAAAAAATGTTGAATCCATACATACACATACCAAATGTGTCGCACGTGAAAATCCACGAGGTAAAGGTACAAGTAGCCTAAAAGGCTATAAAACTTCTTTATAAAGGTTATCGCAAAGCATCGTGACTATTCAAAACTCGAAAAAGTTTCATTAAAATTCAGACTATCGCGATTCATTTCCTCCATAAAATACGAATAAGTATCTCTTTATAATATTTTATTAGTTGTTCTTATTTACTACAGTACTTTATAAAAATTCTTTCACAAAAAAAAAAACTCCTACCTTTTTGGCTAATTCCCTGCTCTTATTTTACCAAATTGACTTTACCACATATACTTCGTAGAAAAGAGAGAGGAAAAGGCGGAGGCTCAGTGACGAAGCCTTTTCGATTTCTTGAATCCTTTTGTCCAAGCAAATTACCCACACTAATCTACAAGGTTAAGGATGGGAGGAGTATATAATGATTCAGATTTTAGTGTGGTAATTCCTTCTTAGGGAGTTTTGGAGACTCCATTCCCCCGATGTGGCGTTTTTGATGAAACCAAAAATGATTCTCATTATTTGGTTTGGCTTCAGAAATGCCTGGGTGTAGATGGCTGTTTTTGTGTTAACCCTATGGGTTTGGCAGGTGGTTTGTGTATATTTTGGCGGAAGGGGGTGTTTTTTCAGCATATTAGTAGTAGTTCTTCTTTTATTGATAGTTATATTACTGTGAATCATCGACGGTGCCGGTTCACTGGGGTGTATGCGCCTAATGCGGCGCAGGAAAGAAGAGCTCTTTGGGATAATTTGTTGCAAACTGCTCTGGTAGAAGGTGAAGATTGGTTGGTGGGTGGAGATTTTAACTCGATTTTGCATGTTGACGAAAAGATGGGTGGTAATCAAAGACAGGCATGGGAGCTTACGGATTTCCAAAACTTTGTACAGGAGAGCAAGCTTATCGACTTGGGCTATGTTGGTTATCCTTTTACTTGGAATAATAAGAGGAATGGCAGAGAAAATGTTAGAGTTTGTTTGGATCATTTTTTGGCAAGTCCAGCTTGGAGGATTTGTTATCCAAACGCGGTGGTTAGTCATCTTCAGCCTGGGGGTTCTGACCACTGTCCTATCTTATTGAATAGCCTGATTTGTGTGGAAAAATTTCAGCATCGGTTCATTTTTGATAAGAGATGGGGCGGTAGGGCTGAATGTGGCTCTATTATTCGGCAAGCTTGGGGGACACGCATTCAGGGTTCCAAGGGGTTTCAGATTCACCAAAAAATCAAGGCATGCCGGTTCGGTTTGATTCAATGGCGGAAGCAACATCAACGCAATTCTAGATATAACAAGGATCATCTGGAGTCAAAACTTCAACAGCTATTTGAATGTTCTAATTTCGATCAGGGAGAGTTTTGGCGAACTGAAACTTTATTGAAAAAAGCTCTTTTTGATGAGGAAGTTTACTGGAGAAATAAGGCACGGGTGAATTGGCTGAAAGCGGGCGATAGGAATACTGCTTTTTTCCATGCTCAAACTATCCAGCGACGTCAGCAAAATAGATTAATGGGTCTTGAAGACGCTTCTGGGAGGTGGTGTGAGGGGGAGCAAGCAGTAAAGGGTATTGCATTGGATTATTTTCGGGATATCTTCACAACAGAGGGGGTTTCAAATGTTGATTCTGTGCTGAATTGTGTGGATCATAGAGTGTCAAAAAGAATGAATAGGTTCTTGACCCGGCCTATCTCTTACAATGAAGTTAAAGTGGCGGTTTTTCAAATGCCTGCCGATAGGGCTCCAGGACCGGATGGGATGGGTGCGAGTTTTTTGCAGGAATATTGGGACATTGTTGGCCCAAGCTTGGTGGATGCTGTCCGAAGTTATTGCCATTCAGGTCATCTTCTTCGTGGCATAAACCACTCTCATATCGTTCTTATTCCGAAAGTGCAGTGCCCTATGAATATGGGGCAGCTTCGTCCCATTAGTCTTTGCAACTCAGTTTATAAAGTCCTATCCAAGGTTTTTGTAAATCGCTTGCAAAGATTTTTGCCATCTATTATTAGTGAAAGTCAATGCGCTTTTGTGAGTGGGCGCTTTATATCGGATAACACTATCTTAGCTCATGAGGCTCTACATTTTATGAAGAATTGCAGATATGGGAATAATCGTTCTGTGGCTTTGAAGCTGGATATGAGTAAGGCGTATGATAGAGTAGAATGGGGTTTTTTGGAAGCCATTATGCGAAAGATGGGGTTTGCTGATCTATGGGTCAAATGGATAATGGGGTGTATTTCATCAGTGTCTTACTCTTTGTTATTGAATGGGATTCCAACGGGTTTCATTACTCCTTCCCGTGGTTTGCGGCAAGGCGATCCATTGTCATCTTACCTTTTTTTGCTCTGTGCGGAAGGTCTTTCAGAGATGCTTCGAAAGGCGGAGATGAGAAGTGCTATTCATGGGCTCAGAATTTGTAGGGGTGGTCCTCCTATCAGCCATCTACTCTTTGCGGATGACACTTTGATTTTTTGCAAGGCTAAAAGGAGTGAATTGCTAACCATTGTAGCTATTCTAGATGATTACCGGCGAGCATTGGGCCAACTTATTAATTCCCAAAAGTCTTCTATGTTCTTTAGTAAAAATACAGGGGTTATTTTGAGACAGGAGTTGAGTTCTTTGGTTTCTATTCCGATTCGTGCAGATTTGGGGAAATATCTAGGATTGCCGGCTGAGGTTGGCAAATCCAAGACATCGTTATTTAGTTACATAAAGGATAGAGTGCTTCAAAAACTAGTAGGTTGGAAGGAGAAAATTCTTAACCAAGCAGGGAAGGAGGTGTTGCTTCAATCTGTGGTGTTAGCTCTACCGGTTTATGCAATGTCGTGTTTTAAATTACCGGAAGGTTTGTGTCATCAAATTGAAGCAGCCATGGCACGGTTTTGGTGGGGTCAGAAAAATAATGAACGGAAGATTCATTGGTTGAAATGGAGTCGTTTGTGTAAACCGAAGTTTAAGGGCGGGTTGGGCTTCCAAGACCTCACCTCTTATAACCTGGCACTGCTAGCAAAGCAAGGGTGGAGACTTATGATGTCGCCAAATTGCTTAATGGCCCGGGTTCTTAAAAGCAAGTACTTCAAAGATAGATCTTTTATGGAAGCGGAGCTGGGTTCTAACCCATCTTGGGTGTGGAGGAGCATTTGGGAGAGCAAAAAGGTTATAGCTCAAGGAGTTCGGTGGTCAATTGGGAATGGTGAGCAGGTTCATATCGATGAGGATCCTTGGATGCCAATGGATGGTGTCTTTAAACCAAAACGGATTATGGAGGATGGGAATTTTTTGAGGGTCAATCAGCTTATTAATTCTGACACAGCTACTTGGAAGGAAGATGTTATTACTCGTCTTTTCGATTCAGATCAGGCGAGGTGTATACTTTGCATTCCATTATCGTGGACAAACAAGGTTGATAGAGTAGTGTGGCATCATTCTAATTCAGGTATTTACAATGTCAGTTCGGGCTATTTATCAGCTTTGGAATGGAAAAGCCAAAGGTTAGTGAGGGATGAAGATGAAGGAGGGATTAGATCATTGGAGATGAAGGAGGGATTAGATCATTGGAGGTGAAGGTGGAGGCGTGGAAGGTTATTTGGCGTCTCAACATTCCTAAGAAAATTCAGCATTTTTTGTGGAAATGTTGCCATGAGATCCTACCAACGCGGAAAGCGTTACAACGGAGGAAGGTGGTGGCAGATTCTAGTTGTCTGGTTTGTGGCGGCGACCAAGAATCCATTGTTCATATTCTTTGTGCTTGTCCCCTAGCCAGGAAGGTGTGGAGTTTGTCCCCTTTACAAATAGGTATGGGGGCTGTTCATGTCAATTCTTTTAAAGATTTGTGGGATGTTATGGATTTATGGTGGCAGGGGCATGCAAATAAGGAATGGTGTCTGTCATTGGCGACAGTGCTTATGTGGTACATTTGGAAGTGTAGAAATGGTGTTCTATTTTAACATAAGCTCTCTCTTCCTTGGTTGGTCTGCAAGCGAGCGGTTGAGTACTTTCATAAGTATTCACTGCAAATTCTTTGGATACTACATCTGTGATTTTGAATGGGGAAGAAAGCTCTAACTCATGGAGGAAGCCTCCGGACGGGATGTTCAAGATTAATGTAGATGGGTCTTGGAAGAAAGGGGTGTCGAGATGGGGTTATGGCATTGTGATTCGGGATTCCAGAGGCTTGTTTGTTGCTGCCTCAACCGGGGTTTCTCCATGGTGCGCAAGTTCTTTAGTTGCAGAAGCTATGGCATTTCAGCATGGCATTTTGTTGGGATTACGTCTTGGGTTAGGGTCAGTGTTTATAGAAAGTGATGCTCAGTTGATGGTGGATATGCTTCATGGCAAAGCAACTATCAGTCAAGAGGTGGAGGTCATTATTAATGATATTCAGGTTTTGAGTAAAAATTTCCACTGCTGTAGTTACTCTTTTGTTCGTAGGGCCAGTAACAAGGTTGCTCATGTTTTGGCTGGAAAAG
>BPLS01000145.1:426488-460880 GCA_019656275.1 Rhododendron kiyosumense | reverse complement strand
ACATATATATATATATATATATATATATATTTATTTATTTATTTATTTATCCTCCAAACTATCACAATTTGCTCCCCTTTCGTCAATTTTGAAGACTAGTAGCAAGAGCAAGCACTTCTGAAAAAACCCTTGGAACAAAGTCAATGTATTGTTATCACCAATAATCTTTGCAAGAAAAAGTTCCGCCACTGAAATGGTGGAGCCGGTTTCTATCCCTAACGGCAATGTCCCTTCTATACAACAATGAAACAAGCTTGAAAAATTGATGGCAGTCCTGGCAAATCCTCAGATTCTTCACTATACTCAGGGTCATATCAGGTGATGATTTTAGAAGCCCAAATGCAAGCGCAAGCTTCTCACTGTGATACATCGAAGAATTTTCCTTCTCTTCTTCCTCAATGTCATAAGAAACCATGTCAGTATATGTAGCATAACCAGCCACTTTCAATTCCTTTTTCATATCAACCAACATCTTATAGAGCTCCTCGTACCCCTTTTCCATAAGAGTTGATACCACAAACTCGTATACCACATTTTCGATTTCAATTGAACTGCAACCAGGGACCTTTCTAATGCCTCTATAATTCATCATCTTCCTCACTTCTCCTACTTGACTCCACTTATGGTCTCTAGCAAATAA
Organism: Rhododendron kiyosumense; assembly: GCA_019656275.1. Lineage (NCBI taxonomy): Eukaryota > Viridiplantae > Streptophyta > Magnoliopsida > Ericales > Ericaceae > Rhododendron > Rhododendron kiyosumense. Next base: position 460,240 of record BPLS01000145.1, on the reverse strand, counting down.
ATTTGATAGCAAAACGTAGTTCTCCCCATTGTTCGGCTCTAGTTCAATAAGGTTTTTGATTGCAAACTCCCCCAATTGGGTATGTCCATGGATTTGACAAGCACCCAACAATGCCCTCCAGACGATGGGATCTGGTTTCATGTTCATTGTATGGATTAGCTCCTGAGCTTCATCTAAGAATCCTGCTCGACCAAGAAGATCCACCATACATCCATAGTGCTCAATTCGTGGCTTCAAATTGTACTCTTTTTTCATGCTTATGAAATGCCTCCTACCTACGTCAACGAAGCCTTGGTGACTACAAGCACACAGAATACCCAGAAAGGTAACTTCATCAGGCCTAATATTCTCCAGGATCATCTTATCAAAACCTTGCAAAGCAGCTTCACCGTGTCCATTCATGGCATACCCAGATATTAAAACATTCCAAGTATAAACATTCTTCTCTCTCATTGCACCGAAAACCTTCTCTGCCTCATCAACAACCCCACATTTATCGTACATGTCTATAAGAGCAGTACCCACAAACACATTCAATCGCAGTCTATTACAAACAATATAGTCATGAATCCATTTCCCTTGATCTAGTGCTCCCAAATGGGCACAAGCTTATAGAACTCCAACCATGGTGACCTCACTCGGTTGAGCCCCAGCAGCCTGCATATCTCGGAACACCTGGATCGCTTCTCTGAATTTCCTGTTATGGGTGTAACCAGTTATAAGTGCATTCCACGAAACTGCATTTCTCTCAGGCATTTCGTCAAACACGCAACAGCCCTCGTCGGGAAGCAAACAATTGTAGTACATATGAACAAGAGCAGTGTTTGTATATACATTTGCACCAAAACCCATTTTAACTACACAACAATGTACTAATTCCCCAATGTCTCGACGGCACAACTGAGCAACCGACTTGAGAACAGCCGGAAAAGTTGAAAAATCGGGCAAAATACCAGCTTTACCCATGTGGGTATACACAAAAACTGCATGTAAATGCTTATTCGATTGTGTGTAACTTCTTATGAGCCGAGTACATAGATCAAAGTCTATAAAATCTTGGAACTGTGTAAAGAGATGGGCAGAGGGAGCAAACCCAATTGAGGATACAGAGCTGTCTATGAGTTTCATGAAAGAGAACTGGTTAATGGGTATGTAGTTGTTGATGATGATTTGGGTGAGGACTTGGTTTATGTGGGTGTGATTTGTGAGCAAATTCATGAAATTGGTTTGGGGTAGTTCTGTCGTTTGAGTTGCAGGGTTGTAAGTGGGTGCTGAGATTGAATGGGTAAGCTTAATAGTCAAGTGTCTAGTCCATTGGCAAGTGTAAGTGTTGGTTGAGGCTTGCAGGAGAAATCTCTTCATCTTCTTGGAACCATTTCCTGGTAACATAGAGCAAAGAAAATAAAAAATAATCAAAGGAAAATAGAAGAAAGTCCTGTTCCAATCTTGCTATAGGAGCCATCAGAAAGTCTACTGGCACAGCAATCTGTGCACAGATTTTCTGTGTGGGGTCCACTAAGAGTCCCACATAAGTGATCCAAGTCGTTTATTATGTTTAAAACATTTTTTAAAAGACCCCCAAAAAATCAGTTCAATCCGATACTTATAAGTACTTGATCTAATCGTCTAACTTTTCATTCTCTAAAAACTTGAATGAAAAGTTAGATGATTAAATCAAGCACTTATAGGTATCGGATTGAGCTGATTTTTCACGGGGGCCCTTGAAAAAATGTTTTAAACATAATGAACGGCTTGAATCACTTGTGTGAGACCCATAGTGGGCACCACATAAAAATCTGTGCACAATCCATGCACAGATTGCTGTGCCAGTAGACTGGTTCAGGAGCCATGCATGATGCTAGGGGCTTGTTTGGATGCGGGATTAGGTTTGGAGGTATTATGTAATAAGAGGATTAGATAGTATGGGGTATTTTGTTAATATGGGATGATCCACATTGATGTGATGTTTATGAAGGGGGTATTAAATAATACTTGATTTGGATGAATGATTAATTAGGGGTATAAGGAAGGGGGATTGATGTAAAAAGCTGTTAAATGACTTTTTTACCCTTATGCAGTGTTTTATGGCAAAATTTGTTAGTTTCATTATAATTAGAATAAATACGTGTTTTTTTGAGCTCAAGGGACAGAAAAAGAAAAAAATGCAAAGCTTGATTTGGGGGAAAGCTGAGAAAAAAATTAAATGTTCCGAATTTCATTCCGTTTGAATGGGTGGAAAGATTTTTTTTTTTTTTATCATTTAATTCTAAAGGTTCATAATTAAATTTTGACTTTAAGACTCTCGTTGGTTTATCCTAAGATATTTGGTTGTACGACTTTTTTAGGGCTAATCAACGAGAGTCCTAGAGTGAAAATTTAATTATGACCATTTAAGATAAAATGATCAAAAAACTAAAATCTTTCTATCGGTTCAAACGGATTGAAATTTGGAGCACTTAATTTTTTAACCATATATTTTAATATATAAATTGCAGATTGAAAAATTAATTGTTCCAAATTTCAATTCGTTTGAATTGGTAAGAAGATATTATTTTTTTGATCATTTAATTCTAAAGGGTCATAATTAAATTTTGACTCTAAAACTCTCGTTAGTTAGCCCTAAGAGATATTTCGTTCTACGACTTTCTTAAGGCTAATCAACGATAGCCTTATAGTCAAAATTTAATTATGACCCTTTAGAATTAAATGATCAGAAAAATAAAATTTTCTTACCCATTCAAACAGATTGAAATTTGGAACACTTAATTTTTTTGCTTTTGCTCAAGAAATGGGTACCTTGGGTTGGGAAGGGGGATTATGAGGGGTACAATCGTCCGAAATGGAGGGAGATTAGGTGGGATTTGACAATAACAGGTTGAACCTTGCCCTTGGCTAACACCCCCTCAGGGGGTATTAGGAGGTGTTGTGGAAGCCAGGCTAAAGAAAATACCCCTCCATTTTTTACTGCCAAACGAGGTATTGGGCTAGCCCCAGATATTAAAAGGGGGAGAACACAACACCCCTTTACAATATCTCATCCAAACAGCCCGTAGTAGTGATATATGGTAGTCACTACTCACTAGCTAAGTGTTGCAAAAGGAGCCAAGTAGTTCAATTTTGGTGGTTCAGTTTTAGACTCTGTTTGTAATCTAAGGAAAAAGGGGGGAAAAAAATGGGCCAAAAAAATGAAAGGAAAAATTTACTATTTACTAAACTTGAAATTTTTATTATCTTCTTTCTTTCTTTCTCTTTTTTTAATTTTCCTTAATTCCACTTTAGTTTGAAAATTTGACCACCTTTTGCCTTTAAAGAATTTTGATGGTTCAAGCTTGATTTTGTTTAGCAGAATAGACGACTTAAAATTCAGAAATCCCATATCAGTTAAGCTACAACGCCAATAACCCATAAATTTCCTTCAGCGGGGCGTATAATCATTCTCTTAGGAATGTACTCGGCTTCAGGGCGGAACCAGGAATTTATTTCGCCCTGGGCTAACCAAAATTTATATATGTGAGCCAAAAAGAAGGCAAACTCGTATATAAATATATAAATGTTTAAAAATAAACAAAACAAAAGTACAAAAGAGTTTTTCCTCCTTTTTTATTTTGTTGTTCCATTAGAGTACGTACACTAGAGTAGCAAAAATAAAATATTAGCTATTATACCCATCTAAAACTGAGAGAATCCACCTGCAGCAATTAGATAAAAGTTTAGGTAAAATACATTTCGCTACAATACTTCGGTATATATACTGAACGACTGCTCATTAACAATTTCTTTTATATTATTTTTCACTTCTCTCTTGATTTCTCTTATATTATTAAACAGTCTCAAAAAAATTAAGTCCTTCAATTTTTCATTTGTTCAAATACGTTCAAGATCTTATTTTTCTATTATATTATTCTAAATGGTTGTAATTAATTTTAACCATATTTTTAAATATATAAACTATCTAAAAAAATATTAAGTACTCCATTTTTCAATCCGTTTGAATCAGTGCGGAGATCTTATTTTTTTTATCATATTGTTCTAAAAAGTCATAATTAATATTTTCATCTAGAACTCTCATAATGAAATATCTATCTTATAGGATCCCAAATAAAGAGCAGAAACTTGATTACAAGAGCCCTAGAGACAAAAATTAATTATGACAATTTATAATAAAATGATCAAATAAATAAGATCTTCACGACGTTCAAACAGATTGTGGATTGAGCTAGGCTGAATGAGAGGATGGTGGATTGGGCTAAATTCATTTGGAACAAAACTTTACACATAATTTTTTTTTTTAATTTTTAGGAATTGCACCTAGGCTATAGCCTAGTGCAGCCTAACTATACTTCCGCCCTTGCTCGGCTTCGAATGCTCAAATTTTTGTTCTCTTCTTCTCCGGGCACCCTGTTTTTCTTACTCCACTTCCTAGCTTGATAAAAAAGACTTAAGCTTCTTTACGAGTGCAATTTGTCCAAACCCATATCTCTCCTCAAAGATCCAACCGTTCCTATGATAAGGCGTGTTGAATAGAATGTCCACCCAAAAAATTTATGTTAATCAGACACTCTCAACCATTTTATTGAAATACTTTTATTTAAAAAAATTAGAAGGTCTCACCATTTTTTTTGCAAAAATACAATGTTCTTATCAAGCTGTTAGAAGTTTCCAATCAACACAATTTTTTTATGGACAAATTATTTGCCGATCTCTACAATATAAGCAGTTTGGACCATTGAGAAGGCATCCAAAATTTTGTAAACTACACTCTCCAGTCCTAAATCCAAAGACAGAAAAAAAGAGTGAAAATTTTTCACGGAATTGAGTTGGGGCACGTGACCCATGACAAATCCGGCCCTGGCTACAACCCTTGTCAGGTGGTCTCCTGCAACATACATGCGTCTCGACATTTTCCCAGTTGCTTCCTACTCATATTCGCCAATTGTCGTTTAGTTGTCCAATAGGAACAAAGGAAAGAAAAAGAAAAAGAAATAAAGAAACAGCCGATAAATGAAACCAAATTTTAGCACTCTTATCTTGGCTCTCATTTTGTGAATCAAGAACCTCTTGTAGGATGATCTCTCTCATGTAGTTCCCGGTGTAGTGTAAAATAGAATCCATCATTGTCTTATTCGATTCGATCCGATCTGTTCAGTTTATAAGTATCAACATGCTTATCGCCAATGCAAAAACTAAATTGATAGGACATTAATAAATGTTTGGTTGAATCATATCTGGTAGTAGAATCTTGCTAGTCATTTTTCTATGGCAAATATACTTTGTTCAAAAAGATAGTGACGTCTAATTAAACTAATTTTGAATGAAAGATGAATATATGGAAACCTACGAAATAAACTGCTCAAATTGTGGAATTGAATTGCGGAGAGTCTCATTATGGATTACATGAGATGATGAGAGACCATATGAGAAAAGATCCCGAGAGGATACTGATTCCTCATTTGCAATCTTAATTGGAAGGTTAGCCTTATGAGAAATTCTGGCGATTTAATCTACAGAACAAACGCTGTTCTAGAAAAAACTCGTGTTCCTAGGCATGACAGGAATCATATTTTTCAAGACCCTCTCGTAGGTCCACGTGTCCGATCCATATTACTCATTGATGTCCACTTACAGACAAATAAGTTCCCGACTCATGCTGTGGGTACCGACCGACTATGCACAATCAATGCACAAATTGATGTGTGTAAAGTCAGTGAGTACCCATAGTTGAGTTGTAAGTTCCCTGTCCTCCCAATACAACCTTGTTTTAGAAGGTATGACAAGCTTAAGAAACTTATATACACATCGTGAACTACCATTGAAAAGAGGGACAACACATAATGTTGACCTAAAATGACATGTACAAAACAATCCCATGTCTCATAAATGAACTCACAACAAGGCCATGAATACAGGCTCTCCTTTGGGATTACCAATCTTGTACTGAAACCAAAAATCATCTCCCCTAAAAAATACTGTATACGCTTAGCCGAATACAAGTGCAGTACAAGTAGCTGGAATTCTTGGTCCCCTCCGCCGCCTATTTACCTTCCCCCAACCTTTCAGGCTTCTTTCCCCCAAAGCAAAACAACTATCAATGTTTTGCTGCTTCATAGGTGAGCATACAGTGTTTTCAATTCCATTGCAAAGTGAATTGCCCGAACGCCTCCTTGCCCTTGAACACACATTCCTACCACCATTTCTCTTCCCGGTACTTGTCCCCGCTAGAAAACCAGCAGCTTCCATCATTCCCCCAATCGTTTGAAGATCCTCGGTTACTTCGTGCCCTGAGAGAGAGGAAAGGGAAGGTAGTACCTCCGCTTGAAAGTTTTTTCTCATCTTCCCCCTCATTCTCCCTCTCCTTGGCTTATTTGGTGATAAAACTCCACTTGTTTCTTCCTCCTTTTGGACACTACTTTGACACCAATACTCTTCCGCCCTTGTTTCCGTAAGCTCCAACGTCATGGCTTCAAAATAATCACTCCCATCAGACGAAAGCTCCTGTCCCAAAACCACACCAATCTCATATTCAAGATCACCAGCAAAAGAACAAACCACCTCGGCAAACCAATCAAGGGAGTCACTAGGATAACCTTCCAATCTCTCAATGTTTTCTGATAACAGTTTTGGAGACCCAGGTGTGGAAATCAAGACTATAGCCTCCGCTGCCATCCTGACAAGTTCATCAATTTGGTGTTCCCCGTCTTCTTCCTGCTTTGACAACTTGACAGGAGCCTCAAGTGGGTTTTCCTCTGATTCTCCTCTAGGTGGAGAGCACTCCTTGTTTTCCGGACTAACCGGTGCTTCCAATTCTATTTCTGCCACTGTTTTCGTGACCACTGGAACGGGGAGTTCAGGTGAACACTCCTCTTCATTTATGCAGCAGTTCAAGTCTATTTGATTCACAACCTTTAAAATCGAGCGGTCAGCTATAATCTCTCTATATAAATCAACCTTTTCATCAGAAGCATCACTAGTCTTAAACCTCTTCGGCTCAGGATCACAGACAGATGTTGAAAAGGCCTGTGAAAAGACCAAATCTCTCTGGGATGAATCTTCTGCCTGCTCATTGGGTTTGTTACTGAAGTCTCGCATTTTCTCTCCAGTTGCCGGCAACACTGCTTTTAAATCTTCATGCTTCTTTACTCCGTCTTCAGTTCTAACATCTTTTTGAGAGGTTTTGGAGTCAAGTAAACCGCTAGGAGGCATATTCAAGTCCACCGATTCTGAAGCCACTGCAGCCTCAAGCCCCAGGGGTTCATTCAAGTCAGCTAAATCACAATTCCTTCCAGAAGAGGGATCATGACAAGGAAACCGTTCTAAATCACTTTTCTGCGAAACCTCTTGAAGTCTCTTTGTTGGAAAACAAGGCATCTCAGACACTTCAGAAAACTTATCCTCTTGAAATTGATCCTCCTCTTCACTATCGATGTACTCCTCCGCTGGAAGTTCAAGGTCAAACATTTTCTTCTTAGGCTTTTCACATTTGGAACGCAACAACTCAGAAAAGCTTGAAGTTGACCAAAAGTTTTCGGCACTCGAAACAGGTAATCTGCTAGCAGTAGGGTTTACCCAGGGTAAACTGGGGTTTTGGCTTGTTCCATGGACAGCCTCGGATGAAAATTTGGGCAAAAAAGCAGTGGAGTCAGATTGTAAGTTTCGCTCTGATAGCATTCTCCTCTTGATTTCATCCATCAATTCCCTTTGTCTTCGATAAAGCCGGTGCAGTTCACGTACCTGAAATGGTAAAACACATATTCAAATGCATCCAGGTGATTGAGAATTATAACAAGTACCAAAAAGAAACAAAATAATTTTTTTATAAGAAAAGGAATTTATTAATCTTCGAAGGAAAAAATTGCATCAAATTGTTCGTCAAGGAATGAGTTTGAATGAGGAAATTTGCCTTCTCTCCTTCGTTATCTTTCTTGACAGTTAAGATAAGCACAATTCTTCTTGAAGCATTCCTCTTTCTTTTCCTTTTTTTTTTTTTTTCTTTTAATCTGTTTCCACCCCTAAACTATAAGCATAAGAACAATACACTCTTCATAGGATTTAAACGATAATAGAATCTTTAGTCCGATTACCCACTGCGATAATTATCCGTGATGAGATACTGAATGCACCTTGCAATAGCAAAGTCTAACACACAAAATGAACATATTCTACTCAGAAACTCTTTTTTTGATCAGTATATTCTACTCAGAAACACATCCATCCAAACAAGTTTGTTTTCAAATCCTTCAGGAGGACATAAATTAGACCATTTTGCGTCATAACATTTGGGAAGAAAGCCTATACTCTTTTGCCCTCAGGTCTATTTCAATGATTGCAATGACACAAAGCATTCGAAAACAATGGAAAGAACGTACCTGATCTCTGAAAATGGACTCATGCTGGAGTATTGTCTGGCGCAATACTTCCTTTTCATAAACTGACAATTGGTCTATAGAGGGCAGTGGCGAGAACACATTGCGGAAATGCACATTGTTCAAGATTTTCTCAGTATTATACAGGGTCCATGCACCACCATTGTCACCTACAGTAAGATCTCTACTGGAGAAGAATCCAGGGAGGAAGCTTGCACACTGCATACTTACTCCAAAATCTAAAAATCACCAAAAACTGAAAAAAGAGGCACAAAGTTGAGCAACAATGTGGAAGTAAGCAGTCTTAGTTTCATATAGAGAAGGATGCACAAGAAAATATACAACTGATTATATACTGTGAGCACACACTACATTTGAATGGACTAAACACTTTGTTTCTTCATTCCGAAACTTTAACTCCTAGGAGATTCTGAGAAATAGTGAAGAGTCAAAGGTTCATCTTTAACTTTCTTAGCTAGCTTATCCTGTATCTTGCGTCACATTAAGGTAAGTAGGAAGTTGCAAGAAAGCTATTAGAATTCTACATTCACACTTTTGCGTGCAGGTCTCCCTCCTCCTGAACAAAAAACCTTTGGCAGAAATGCTGTGTTTTCTGTCTTTTCTTGGCATTGAAGCAAATATGAAAATGAAATAGACATAGGTTTGAGTACATAAGCACTATTTGAGGTATGACTTTTCTTAATTTCAAATCTTATATTTGAAGGACTAAACTTTCTCTCACCCTATAAATAACAACATTTAGATATTTTACACTCACAACTTAAGCAATTGACCAGTGACCCATCTCTCTTTCTTGACCTCATCTTCATTAGTTTGAAACTGCCCTGGCAAAATGATCAGCTATTCGATCTATGGATCGTAACCTCTAGGAAGTGATAGAGTCCCAAGGAACTGTTACCTCTTGTTTTTCAATCCAGTGTTTGAAACAGTCTTTCCAAAGTTCTATGTCACTATCTTCAACTTGCTTTCCATCGTTCCCATTTTTGTAGACTTGATCGAAAAAGAAGGAAGCCCGGTGCTTGCTTCTTGTGGAGCCACTACAGTATTTATAGGGGCTGTTGTGTTGTTTTATCTCACTGAAACAACATTTTATGTGTCTGCTACAATCTCTACGGGTTTTAGAACCATCCACTATCGCTGGGTTGCTAAATTCATCCATCACATTATGCATATTTTCACCCTAATATATACTTTTAGCGTTGCTGCTAAGAGAGAGAGGGAGAGAGAATACCACATACTTGTGCCGGTCTGCTTCAAGCAGGAATGTGGTTACTATATTCTTACATCTTTGTAAAATTTCTTTTTGAAGTTACAGAGCTATCTCATTGAGAGCTTCTTGTGGTCGGCCCGAAATTGAAGTCATCATTCTTGCATCGGCGGGTACTTCAATTTCGGGGCGACCACAGGAAGCTCTCAATGAAACAACACTGTAAATCCAAAAGGCAATTTTACAGAGAAATAAGAATATAGTGAACCACATACATACTTGAAGCAGAGTGATGTAAGTATGTGGTATTGGCTGCCTCTTAACAAGAGTGCGAAAAAGCATATGTCAGGTTGGATATATGCATAATATGATGGACAAAGTTTGAAAGAGAGAAAGCTAAGTTAACTTAGCGACAGGGGATGGTTCTAAAACCTTTATGGACTGTTGTAGAGATCTAGAATTATGTTTTTGTGAAACAACACCACCGCACCCCCTAAGAATAAAGTAGTGGCTCTACATGAAGCAAGCACCGGACTGCCTTCCTTGTTGATTAAGTCAACAATGATGGGAATGATGGAAAGTTGGGTGAATATTGTGACATAGAGCTTTGGAAATTCAAACACAGGTTTGAAGAACAAGAGGTAACAATTACTTGGAACAAGCACTTCCCAAGGGCTATGATCCATAGATCAATACTGCTGGTCAGCAGTGTTCATTTCACCAAGGCAATTTCGAACTACTGAAGACAAGGTCAAGAAAGAGAGGTCAAGAGAGAGGGGTCACTGGTCAATTGCTTAAGTAGTGAGTGTAAAAAATCTCAATGTTTAACTATGTTCATCTAATTTTTGAGGTATTTAGAGGAGAAGAAGCAAACATTTTTGTAAGATTAGACAGATAAAATCGATAGAACTGCAACCCTATATCAAAGTCAATGAGACATTTTCTAATGCAAATTAAACTCAAATATGTAGCCAAACGAGGTTAGATGGATCAAAGACATTGTCCAGCAAATACACATACACAAACAACAATAAAAAGGAGATATCTTTTATGGGGTCAGAGACTCCAAAAGGGAATTGTTTGATCATTATAATAAAGCCATAAATGGAATTCAAAAGAACATAAAAACCTAAAAGAGAGCTGAAACTCTATGATGTCGTGAGATACAAGCACATTTCTACGGGGTAGGGCTCACCACTACAAGCACAAGCAAATTGCACAATGAACCCAAATAAGAATTCGTTTAAGTAAACCCAACTAATACGGCTGAAAAATATCAGAATTTGGATGCTCAAATATTTCAGACAAATTCAAAACTCAATTAGAAAGACTAAACAAGCACACACTCAAAAAAGAAGGGGGATAATGGAAAGAAATTTGGGTAAGTTGAGAATTTAGTCGCAATTTATGAAATATATTTGCCAACATTTGAAATACATTTGACCCAAAAATGCAGAAATGACTCCAGAGATTGGGGAATTTGAGGTTGAATTTGGGTAATTTGCACAGTTAATGTACGGAGAATGTTATCTAGCCACGGGAACATTCTTGATAGAGCTAAGAAACAAATAAAATGACAACAGAATCAGATTCAACAAAAGATGGATTTCACAGAAACAAAACCAACAAAGTATATTGTATTCTACATCATGATAAGGAGAAACCCACTTTGAAACTTCGTTCAAATTCTCAAATAGACCAGGACAAGTCATTCAGCTAGAGAGAGAGAGAGAGAGAGCATCAAACACATGATCAGGAAAAGGGGGAAGAAAAAAAAAAGGAATCTCAAAGACAGATATTAATGACCAGAAACTAAATCAAAGGGAATAACAAAATACGGTGAAGCTCTAATCACAATGCCCAGATCCAATCATTAAACTCTTCAAAAAATAAAATAAAAGAAGAATACAACTTCCAACAAACACAAAACCAGATAATCCAAACAAATAGAGAATCAAAAGACACAAAGAAAGGATAAAATTACCCACAATTCTTGGAAAGGATTTTGAGAAAATACCTGAAACACACTCCTTTCACCTCCTCCTCCTCAAAAACCCACCAGGAATTTACTCATAAAACTCTACTCACAGCCAAACAAGAGCAATTATAAGAATCCTCTGATGCATTGCACACAGAACAAAGCCTAAAGAGCTCAAAGAAGAAACTCGGTTCTTTTTAAAAGCCATGAAAAAGCTTGGATCTTCATGTGCAAAAGAAATGCAGATTTTTTGGATCTGCTCCCTTGATGGGACCAGGCTTGAGAGAGAGAGAGAGGAAATCTAAAGAAGGAACAAACTTACATGAGAAGGGACAGGGGGTTTGTCCACATCTGGGTCTATCTTCTCATTTACATCTTTTTTTGGGATTTTGTTGAGGAGAGTGCAAAATGCAGTGGGTATGTTGAGATTCTCTCCACCACCCTCCTTTGTCGTACCAAATATTATTAAGTATTCCATGTGTTTTATGCAATCGGAATAAAAGTCATCATTCTACTATCACAATTTACAAACAAACACTTGCACAAATAGACGCCGCTAATTCCATTGAGGGGCTTGAGCCCACCGGCCGTCTCAACAATTAATAAAAAGCAGTGGGGATAGACTTTCTGCGTATACAAGTCAAAAAGTTTACGTAGACAATGGTCCAAACACAATCTATCAAATATATGTGGGGCCCACAAACACAAATGCATGTGAGCCTTACATATATTTGAGAAATTGTGTTTGAATTTTTATGTATGTTGCATAATTGTATCCGACTTTCAAAAAAAAAAGAAGAAGCATAATTGTATACAAATACACTCACTTGCAATAATATGGGTCTCGCACACAGTACACATCGAATGTGTGTGGGTGCTGGAGTGCATGCGAATATGTTTCTATATGTGTTTGTGTAAGAGTTTCTGGTAGTAGCATATTTTATAAAAGTCATATGATCATTTCTTTTCACAAAAGAAATTAAAAGGGGTGGGAAAGAAACTAGTCAACACTTTGCCTAATTTCTGGGAGAACAAAATGAAGCAATCCCATGCTTTTTTCTTTTCGAAAATTGAAGCAATCCCAAAGAAAAGAAAAGAATGAATCAATATATAAATTTAACCAACATTGATTTGAAAATTGTGTGGGGACCAATTTAGGTAGTGGCCCTATTACTTGAATAAGTAGTTTTTGACTTTTTGTATTACTAGAAAAAACAGTTTAATGTAATTTGGAATGCTTTAGCTAAATTATTGGTAGTAAATTCATATGGTTCTTTTCAAAAAAAAATTAAAATTCATATGGCTTGTATGCTGGCCCAAGGATGAAAGGAGGAGCGGCTGAGTCCGACTGCCCTATCCAAGTGTTAATTTTTTTTACAATCAATCCATGGTAGTAATAGTTTTTCTCATATTAGTAAATTGCTAAGATTTCTAAGTTTGCTCGCCTAACGTTTTTAAAGAAAATCTAACACCCACATGTCTAAGAATTTCTTGAAAAATTTAATCGTCACCCTAAGATTATGTCGTCATGAAACATTTAGCAGTGGCTTTAGTATTTTGTCTTTTAACCCCGAGAGATTGGCTTAGTGATCAAGGTTTGAGACTTAAAGGTTTGCTTCATCTTAAGTTCTCATGTTGAAAATCTCTCATGTGTTATCAATTCCTTTAGGCCCAATCTATGTAAAACTTTTGCTCTGACTTTAAGTGGTGCTCCAGCTAATGAACGGGTGATTTTTTATGATCCTCATGATTAGTCAAGATGTTTGTAAACTGATCTGAACATTTGATTATCAAAATAATATTTTGTCTTTCGAAATGTATATATGCATCTACAATATGTCGATATTTCTGTGATGGTACTGTTTTCGTGATATGTACCACATATATATATGTATATGATAAAAATAAAAAAAAAACCATTCGCCACCATCGAATGTTAAAATTATGTGTCCGTCCTTGATAGTAACACAACACTACCCATCCAATGCGTGACTAAAATTATGTGTCCGTCCTGACATGCATTAGTATATACTCCTACTTTAAGCCAAAACCACAACTTGGACTTACATAGGAATATCATCTTTGTTTTGATGCTGGATGGTTTTATCTGTCGTATCTTTCTCTACTCCATGGAAAGTGATCTCAGCCGTTTAATTTGGAAACGTGGATCATCAAATAATTTGGCTAGGTCAGAGCCCGTTTTGCTTTCTTTCTAAATATTTCTTTTTAAAAAGAAGGTAATTTTGAACTTCCATATTATAAAAATAAAAAATAATTTTCCTTTTTTTTTGCATTATTTAAAAGATCTCAATAAAATCTATCAAAGAAGATCTATATTGATAAAAAAATTATTTGTGTAAACAAATAATTTTTTAACTTAAAATTACTACTCCACCTTTTTCAAAAAAACCTTTTAAAAAGAAAGTGGTAAGTTTTGTGTGTAAAAGTATTCATAGAGAAGTTGGATTTGATCTGATGATTTTTAACTCATCTGATTTGGACTGCGTCTGTACATAATGATGATGACCTGTTTCTGTTCCAAATACATACAGTACAGTAGTAAATCTTTGGGCAATATTTGCGAGTAACCCCTTGAAAATTGCTATCTATACGAATTTCTCCTCTATCCATAAATCTTTGGTCAACTATCGAATTCTAATCATTCCCGAAATTTAAAAGACTTCTCAATGACCTTATATGTGTGCTCCTCCCCTCTTTTTTCTTTTCATTTTTTTCATCCCTCAAAATACCGGTTTTACCATAGTCAGTAGTTGACTCTTCTTAATGTCACATTATATTATTCGTCCTCAGGCTAATGCCAAAATACCTCTTTTTTTTGCTAAAAATACCATTTAGTCCATTTAGTTGGATAAGAAAAAAAAATAGGAGTACCATTTAGTCCATTTAGATAAGGAATATGAATTGTCTTAAATAGTGATATTTTGGGACTAAACATTGAAAATACCTTATATTTTTTTAAATAGCGTGGACTTACCCTATTTCTTATCATTGTTTCCCAAAAGTCTATAAACAAGCATGACTAAATCTTTGTTCTCTGTCCATGTACATTCAAAGTCTCTCAAATTGTTGACAAATGGAACAACTTAATCATAACATTCAATTGGAGGAAGTAAAAAATGTTTTCCACCCACACACTAGTCAGGTAAAATAAATTGCACAAAACATTGTTTGCCCAAATACTCTTGACTACGTCACTGAGTATTAGCTGTTCTAACTCATCCATTTGTTTTGAAGTCTTTCAAATAAGGATTCTGTCACACCCCAACACATGGGTCGTGACCGGCCAATTAACTATTTTAGGAATTTTAAATTTTATATCCAATAATCCATGAGGAAAGATATTCATTTTATAATAGAAATGCAAAAGCATGTTAAATTAATCAGAATTGAAGTGCAATATTAACTGAAGTTATTAAAATCATTCCAAAATAAATTACTTAAGCCACAAACCACGATCCCAACCACAAGTCCGACACAAGAGGCAGCAGAATAGTACTCCACAAGTCCAGATACTAGGGTAGGGGTTGTTTTTTATAGGTTGAGGGGAAATCTATACATAAAGTAAATCTCAGGGGGAGTGAGTGAAATTCACCCTAAATCTTTTGGCAGAAATTATGGAGATACCATCTCTGGGACCTGTTGGTCAACCTTATTTTTTTATTGGTGATGCTATGCTTCTAGGTCAAAATATATCACTCCATAAATAAATCCTCCTTTCTAGTAATAATTTATGTTTGATAGTGACACTAATAACTGTATTATTTTAGCTATCATTACTTTTTTAATACTGTGTTTCTCAACTGATTTTGCTTCTCTTTTGAATGATCTAAACAAGGGAAAGATGAGTTGCAAGTTACCACAGTTAAAAAAATAAGCGGTAAATAAGTACTTAAAAAATAAAATTTTTAAAAGAATAAGAAGTAAAATTTCAAATTAAGGTGGGTTACTAATTTTTCTTCTTACCAAATTACTTAAAATTTTTGCAAACTTAATCTCTCTATTCATTAACTTTCCTCTTAATTAATTTGGTATAGTTTACCTCCTTTCTATTGGGAAGAAATTTTCCAAATTGTTTTTTTTTTTTTGGGGCGTAAAACATGAAAGTGGCTCCATAATAAAGTTGCTCTTTGAGATCAAAAATTATGATCCATTATTTTTTTTAAAAGCAAAGTGGAAATTTAATTAGTCTTTGGAATGAATAATACAAAGACTAAAGGGAATCAGAATCAAAATGGATTGCAACCGAGGGCAAAAATTTCAACTAGGTCGGCATCTAAACCTCGGCTGAACAAAACCCAAATTATCATTCATTCTAATAAGTTCACATTACTTAATAAGGCTTATCTACTTTTGGTCCCTCCAAAATAGGTTCGGTTTCTTTTTCATCCTCACAAAATTTTTGGTTTCAATTTTACCCTTGTATTGTCTAACCGATTTCAATGTTACCCTTTCCGCCAAAACTTGGACGGTAAATACCTATGTGGATAATGGCTCGGTGATGTGGATTATGGGACCCTCTTTGTAACGACCCTAATTTTTGTCATAATTTTTTTTCAAATAAAGATTCATATTTTGAATTTTATTAAATAATTAAACTAACTAGTATCTGTCAATATGTATTTTTTTTTTAACCCATTTTTTATAATGACCCAAAATTTTAAATAAGTTAAATTATAATTTTATACAAAAAATTATCTCTTTATTAAGTTAGTTAATTAATCATAAAATTATACTCTATATTAGTTTAAATCGAATTGTTTAAAATTTCATATGTACATGTACGCCTTGGTGTTCCACATGCAGCTCGGAAAGTCTAGGGTAACTAAACAGTTTTGTTCTTACAAATTTCGAAAAACATACCTACCGATATCCGTTAGAGTTGGTTTTTTACAGGGTCCAATAAAATATTATTTTAAAATTTATAAATATTTTTCTATATTTTTTTGGGGCCCAATAAATGTGCAGTGAACGATCACTGCGAAATGCATGCGGTGACCTAGTCCTGCTGCATGCACCTTAATATTTTTCTTCCAAAACAATTTTCGGCTCCCTCTCTCTCTGCCGTTGCTCTTTCTCTGTCTTTCCTTCCTCCCCAAGCCAGCCATCCCCCCCTACACCCTCATCTCCTCTATACCTTTTCCTTTGTCATTAAAATACTTTCACACTTACCATGAATTAATCTTACACTCCACACTTCATTCTCCCACGCCCTCCTATAAATACCACCCTCTCACCTCCGAAAAAAATCAGACCCAACATCTCACTCGGTCATTGGAAAATCAGTAGAAAAAAACAAAGGGGTGGGTGGGGGGTGTGTGTGGAAGATAGAGCTTAGAATTATCGGCCATTGCGGTCTAGAGAGAGAATGAAACCGGGTTTTACACTTACACCATCCCACCCCTGAATTCGGACCTCCGAACTCCTGTAGCAATCTCAAGCAGTTCCAAACTACCCTTCGTTCGCAGGAAGTCAGCTCCGAGAACCCGTCTCCTTCGTCTTCGATCCCCGTTCTTACCAAAACCGTCCGAAAATCGTATTTCGCATCTCGGCCGAAATTGAGGGAGATTAATCCTTCTCCTACCTATGCCTAAATATATTAATGTGCTAAGAGGTTAGTTTTTATGATTAGAATCGAAAAAAATCAAAATTGGAAGTGAATGAACGAAACCCGATTGTTCCGAAAAGATTTACTGTTCACTGTTCATAGCCGTGGTTACTATTCACATTTTTTGGGTACCGTTCATACCGGCTGTATGACACCAAAATTACAGTTTTCCCCTTTATCTATTAAAGTGAAGTATTTCAGCCCTCATGCATTGATAAACCTATTAAAATTAGCCCTTGAAGTTTATTAAGGTTATATGTTTCGGCCCAAAATGTTAATTACTCTAATATTTTTATCTATTTAATGTATTTATTATAGTTAGCAATCAATCTAATTTTATAAATAAACTAATGCGAGCCTATATATATATATTTTTAAAAGTTTTATTAGATAAAAGTTTCTTACATTATTATTAACTTCTTGGCCATACAAGATTAAGGGTAACGGTCCATTCAAAAAAAATTATGTGATTTTTATCCTTGTTGTTTATTATCATTTCGATAAATTGCATATTGCTCCAAATGTTTGATTTGTATGTTAGTTGGACCCTAGAGGTATGGGGTAGTATGCGAATAGAATTCACTTAGATGATGTTAGGTAATGGCTAAATTAGAAAGTTTTATTTTTAGATTGCATGTAGACGGGATTTTGAGATGTGATGAGTTGGATGTGATGATTTGAAATAAGCAAAGTAAATCCAGTGATGAATTGAAACTGGCGGGAGTCTAGTGATAATTGTGATGATTGTGAAGTGGTGCATAAGATAAACGAACCCTAGTTATGATTCGGGCATGATAAGCTTCCTTTTGTTGTAATGGAGGGATACAAGCTGAGTACATAACTTAAGTGCAATCCGCGACAGCAAAAGAAAGTGATCTCATGGGATAGGGCATAGCTAGTGATTGGGGAGGAAAGATCTCGCGATTGAGATCTTAGATCACACGTTAGGCTAATGGATAGTATTAAATCGGTTTTGTGTGAAATTTATGTCCAATTCTTCTACATCAATATTATTTTGTTGGCTTGCTAGTTGTAAAATAAGAGGGGTAATTGGGTTGGATTATTCTATTGGGTGATTTATCACTCACGGGTCTGTATTCTGGTAAATCGGTTGCTTCGGCGATCAATTTACCAGAGGGTGCAGGATTCAATAGAGGAGCAGTCGGACACAAGAGGAATACCAATGACAGAGATCGAGTTTGCTTGGTTTATGCATCAAGACTAGAATCGCTCTGGAGTTACTTCAATAAAATTTGATTATTTCTATTGCCTCCAAAATTCCTTGAAAAATTGGGGCATTACACTCTTTTATACCAAAACCAGTCACAATGACATGGCAAGGGGCCGCTGCGCCTCATCCCGCATCAACACCCACTGCCACCAATGACTATCGACAACAGAGATGCAACTGACCGCCATCCACTGCCATCGAGCACTAGAAACAACATTCACTATCGTCGCAGTCGTCAGACCAAAAACGCAAGAGTTGTCCGAGAAGTGAGATATTGAATCTGTTTGTGGAAATGCTCCAGAGAGAAGATTAATTGTCTTGGAGTTTAACATGAGTAAGCTTAGGCAATCTGAGAATCCCTTTCAGAATCGACCTATTTAAATAGCTATCACCCATTCGGAGTCGACTCAGTGGCTCAAGTCGCCTAATGATATGAGATCGGACATCCTTACAAAGCAAACTGACCATAAAATCCAGAAACTTGAGATTAAACAAAGAGAAATTCAGTACTTATAAGTTATACATGAAGTAGAGAAAGACCCATTTAATCCCCTCTCTCTCTCTCTCTCTCGAACGTGGCCGGAGAAGAGGCCAACAAATATATGCATGTATATGTGTACCTTCTTGTACATTGTGGGAGGAGAGAGACGATTTGAGGGTGTCACACCCTCGATTTTTAACAAAAATATAAAGGGTTTTCAAAAAATAAATCCTCATAATATTTCCATACGATACCCAAAAAACTACTGTAATTCCATTCCCATAATAATACTTCCAAGTCTATGAGA
Organism: Rhododendron kiyosumense; assembly: GCA_019656275.1. Taxonomy (NCBI): domain Eukaryota; kingdom Viridiplantae; phylum Streptophyta; class Magnoliopsida; order Ericales; family Ericaceae; genus Rhododendron; species Rhododendron kiyosumense. The sequence continues at coordinate 441,029 of BPLS01000145.1, read as the reverse complement.
TTACCAAATATAACATTACCGGCTCAACGGCCCAAATTAACATAAGCATCAGGTGTCACGAGAGTTTTGAGCAACAAATATTCCATAGTCAAAAGGATTATAATTTAAATTACAAATACATCTTTCAAAAGAAATTTACAAAGATAAATAACTCCTTTGGTTAGCTTTCAAAAAGTGTGTCTACACTCTAAGCACTCCAAGCATGCAAGCTACTATTCCAGATTAGCACCTAAAAATGATGTAAGGTTTGAGCTACACTAGTCCAGTAGAAAATTATATACAAACTATATATACTAATGAGCAATACAGAAGAACAAACGATAGAAATCCGACAACAAAGATAAACAAAACTATCATGATCAAGTATCCAACTATCGCCAATACACCTTCTCGTGCGGTACCACATTCTTTCTCATTTCTTTTTCGTTCATCGTCGAACCCTTTATTATGAGGCTTTTCTTTTTGATATTAGATAATTTAGAGAAAACTCAACACCATTGTAGGCCAAGCACCGTTGATTCGGGCTGAATACCGAAATCCCTTGATTTGTGCCTAAATATCAGAAACCGTTGATTCGCTCAAGAATACCGGAGGATTTCTATTAAAATCCTTTAATCAAAACCAAAATCCTTTCATTTGCTTCATAAACCAATTACATGTCGTTAAGAGTCTGAGCTGAAGCTCCTGCAGACACTTACTTGATAACAAGCCCTGAAAGCATACGATATGAGCATTTAGCTCATGCCAGACATTTACTCATTTAAGGGGCATTTACTCATTCAAGAGCCCTGAAAGTTCTCTGTGTCCATTTGTTATTCACATTTGTTCCACGTTCCCATTTTACAAACATCAAACCGTTCAATCGAGTCCAAAGCCATTTATTTAATCACACGATACTACGAAACCAACAATCTACTACAACGCATATAAGCAAATAAACACATTCTCACCGTACCTCTAAGTACACCTCCGTACCTTCACATATCACATATCAACCCACGACTAGACTCTGCAATGCCCCGATCTTCTAGTTTCTATACTTGGAGTCCGTAAGTCGTACGCTAAAAGAGTCTGAAAGATTTTACGAGTCGAGAGAACACAAATTGCAATTCTCCATTGGATCACTAGACATGCTCAATTGCTCATGTGTATCGTTCGTGTTTCATTGTGCAATAACTTATATTCCTTGTTTCTTAACTCAGCAAGCCCATACAAATCCGCCGGATATCATCATAAGTACGAAACAAGTATTATTCTCCAAAACACTTGAAAGAATGCATAAGCAAACCCATTAGAATCTATGAGAAGCTCCAAGAAGTGATTTGGAAGACGTAGGAAAAACAGCTCATAGACACTGTGCCTACCGGTAGGTGAATGAGTCCTACCGGTAGAAGAGAGGAAATATGCACTTGACCTACCGGTAGGTGAAAGTTCCTCCCAGTAGAAACTGGAAACAGGAAGGCCAACATTTTACAGGAAACGATTTTGCACTTGACCTACCAGTAGAAGAAAGTGCCTACCGGTAAGTGGATGAATACCTTTGAGCTGCTGCAGTATGTTTGAGCTGATTATGAAAACTTGCCCTAGTGGTAGACGAAAAATTCCTATCAGTAGGAACAGTGTTTTTCAGGCGATTTTGACAGAAATTTTCAGATTTCAATATAACCCCAACAACAACCAACACAGGCTCGAGAAAAGCAAAGAAACACTCAAATAACAAATAAAAAGAAATAGAATTCCCTACCTCAAGTCGGAAGGTGAAACCCAAGCGATTTGGACGAGCCCTAGCCTCTGGGACCTCAAAATCAATTGAATACTCCTCTCCGAACTAAACCCAGCTGAATACAAGTTGAAGATCATGTACTGAGGGTGGAATGAAGGTCAATCTTCATGTGTTTTGAGGTTGGAGGTGAAATTTGCCAGTGGGAAGGAGCGAAATGGAGAGAGAGCCGAGAGAAGGAGAGAGAACGGGAGTGAGAAAGAAAATGAAGGGAGGGAAAATTATTCCCCTGCCTCACACACCACACACTTATATACACACACCTCACACTCTAAGCCATAGCACCCAAAACTTCCAATTCTTTCACTTTAAACCCCTAATTTCACACAAACACATCTTTCACATTATAATATATATATATATATATATATATATATATATATATATATATGTCTTTACAAAACATTAAAATTATATAAAAGAAATTTATGGGTCTCTATAGAGGGTAATGACTTTGGATTAGACATATAGATATACTTGATATGTGTAAACGTCGGTGGTGGTGGGGTCACCGGTGGTGGGGCGTGTTCGATTCAGATTTGATTTTGGGATCAAAATACTCTGAAATTGTGTTTTTTTATTTTGACATTCACACATATTTTGGAATATCCAAGAAAATTTCAAAAAAGTTACATTTTTTACTTATTGGATATTTCCAAAAAAATGTTTGGATAAATGCCATAATTTTTATTTTTACGAATTTTTCATCGAGACGAACCAATAATTTATAAAAGGTTGGTGCAAAACTAACAAATACAAACAATTTGAACAAAGACAAAACAAAATTCTCTCTGTACAACATTTAGTTTAGGGAAAATTTGAATAAGTCTATACATGTACAAGTATATACATATATACACACATATGGAGACCGTTAGCAACAGCAGAGCCACAGGGGGTTGCCTGTCACCCCATTTTCGAACACAGTAATTCTGTTGGTTTAATGAGGTATTTATTGGTACACGAAAAACTTAATATTTTGTACTAATAAGGTAACGATTGCATTTGAAAACTAACTGGTTTGGATTAAAAAAATATCATTTCAACGAGTTTTATATGAATACCACAAGAGAGTTGGACCAAGGCTTTTGTTATTTTTGACAACAAACAAAGCCCACAACATAGCAGAATTACATAACTTTACACTTAGTTATCAATTTCATATTTTTCCGCACAGCATACAAGTACCCCTTGAACGGTGCCCCTCCCGAGTTCAAACCTTGGCTCCGCTACTCCCCTTTAGTTTCGAGATGGAGATTATCAGATTCTTTGGAGATGAATATTCTTTAAGTAACCATGCACATAACAGCAACACAATCAATGTGTCGATTTGTGTAGTTGGACACAAACAATCAGTTACCCCAACACAAACTAACAGTTGCATTCTTGGCCCGTATACACTCGCACCACATGAAGGAAAAATGACGGCCAATGATGTGTTTTGATAATTAATACCTGCCAAGGACAACTATTCTCAACATTAACAAATGTTTTCAGCATGTTCTTGGCAGGTACTATTAATTATCAAAACACGTCATGGGCCGTCATTTTCCCCAACATGAACGAAGATTGACAGCAAACTTAGGGCCCGTTAGGATGGAGTGTAAGGGAGGGGGTTAAGTTATGTTATGTGGGGGGGATAATGAGGTGGGGCCCACTCTGAGGGCTGGTTCAAATCCCACTTAGCTTATCTGAATTGACTATTACTATCAAACACGAGAGAATCATACCCACATTAAAAAGAACAAGGGAAAAAAAAAACACCATAACATTGTTTCATAGGGATTAAACCATAACTTTTATCTGACATGAAACCAAATTCGCCTTCCCAGTTCTAATAGGTTACAGGATCCTTATTCATTGCCACATGCACCAAGTAATGGGAAGTTGATGCCCTGTTTTGGCTAAAAAGAGTGGCCTCGGACAGTCAAAAACATGTACACCCACATTTAGGTGATCTTGGATAACTAAATAAGCCCCGATCCAATCTGTTTTTTGAGAAGTTCTGCTAATGCCTCATACAGTGAATCATGTTTTTTTTTTTGGTTTGTAGTTTGTACTTTGGACCGATAGTGTCCTTTTATTTATATATATGTTTCTGCTTTGATAAAAAAAAAAACAGTGAATCATGTTTCAGCATACTCACAAAGCTGCTGGTTGTTGCTGTGTGATGCAATGAATATTTCCACCTCCCAAAGCAATCTCCCTTGCACCTTCTACCCTTACAACCTGAACAACCACCAAGAAGATTAAGCCTGTTTTAGTAATATGATACATGGAACATCAAACAAAAATGAACAAACCTACTAGTCCTAAAACCGCTATTAGACAGTTCATTTTGTTTTGTACATTGGCAAATGAATCCATGAATCCAATCTGACTGTACTAATGTTGCAATATTCCGCAAAAGATTGTCCCTCTAAATACTTGAGAAACAAGATGGAAGAATTTAATTTACTCCCAAATGTCCAGAAGCCGAAAGGGTCAACTGAATAAACAATTTAACAAGAGAAACCGTCCTTAAACTTTCAATACAGTTCAAGCAATAGCACTCCACTTCTACAGGGATAACATGCAATTCTTGGATTTAAAAAACTATGGTCACTCTAAAAGGGAATTTCACGTGCTTGTTGAGTAGTAAATAAAACAAATTTTACGAGTTACAAAAATTGAGGATTGGCAGTTACATTCAGAAGCAGAGAGGCATTCTTTTTCAGTGGCATGTTGCAGAACATCCATAAGATAACATATTTGGGAAATCAAACCATTTGGGCCTTTTGGACTATTGCCCCGTCCCATGGCATTCTAATAAAGTAACCAAATAAACTACTCCAATGATGATGCCTTTTGGTAAAACCACCAATTCTAACATTCAAATTCTATTCCATGTAATTACTAGCAAAGTGGTCAATTGTTAAGACCTTCCACGTTCCCTACAGTGGTCGTTTATCGTACTTGTGTTCGGATCAAATATTCGAAGCTTTTTCAATCTGCATCTTATTCGTCATCACTGATCCAAATGAGTTAGTATCAAAGACTACAACAGAGGAAAAGTCTTGCGGTAAATAACCCATTCAGAATCTAGAGACAAAAACTAGCGATATATCATCCACCATGGGCTCTAGAAATGAAGGTTGTGAAGTGTCCAAAAAACCCAGCATTATCACTTACTTCATGATCTGGAAAGGCTGAAGAGAGGACACGAACGGCTTCGTCATCACACTTTTGGTCCCCAAATTGTGGTGTTATGATACCTCCATTTGCAATGTAGAAGTTCAAATAAGAAGCGGCAAGCCTAGTGCCCGGGGGTCTTGGTTTAGCCTCGCCATCCTGCTCTCAACATATTAACCAGGTAAAGACTAAATGCATTTCATTTACTGTCTCACAAGACAGAGCTAGTCACTAAAATACAATTGAAACAGGAAAGTGAAAATCAAGACAGCAGAAACAACTACATCTGTGCACTCCAGAAATATTTATGAGGTTTTTTTCCCTTAGGAGGTTATATAATGGCTTGCATAAAGCGTTTAGTGTCATGGAGGCAAACTCACATGAACACCTTAGTTTTTTGCATACGCATCTGTGCGTTGCAACAAAGAAAAATACATTAGTCGAGTTCAAGAATAAGAGATCGGAATTTGGTTACAAAAAAAAGGGGGAAGTAATGGAGCACTGCCTTCCAGCATCTTCACAGGAAGGTTTTTAGGAGAATAACAATCCCAACAGGACAGCAGGAAATATCAAACAAGCCTTGAAAGTTGAACGGTAAATTTGGGAAATGGAAAAGGTAGTTTCAGCTACGTTTCCCTTAACAAAATAAAAAAAATTCTAAGCACCATATTTACCTGAATTAATCCTGCTGCCTCCTCATCTGTCATATACAGTGGCCCAGGTACGTGGAGTTTAATTATTTCTAGTTTTCTACCTTTAGCGTCAATAGCATTTGAGAGAACCGAAATGGCTTTTAAGGATCGCTCATATTGAGGATCTGATACATCATCAGTCCAGGACAGCAAAACCACGCCAGGCTTCACAAAACAGCACATATTGTCAATATGACCATTAGTATCGTCATCACCTGCAAATCGGCATGGTAAAGGACTTCAGTTCACTAATAAGATACTATTTAAGCTTGGGTTTCCTTTTTAGTATGTTTTCCTCTTCAGAAGTCAATAGAAAAGAAAATTTCATATGAAGAAGCAAAACCACAAATATTTCACACAAAGGAACTCTCGAAACTCCGATATTCAAAACAAATAATTCTGAATAACGCAACTGTTTAACAATAGAACCTAATAGATGCAATACTTCCCACAGAAACCAACATGAGTGGTAATATGAATGCCATATCACAGAAACAACTAAAGAAAAATAACAAAAAACAGAACTAAGGAATTAGAGTTTCAGTGTGAGCGAGGCTGTTGGTAATAAAGACCAAAAAGCATTGGTGAAACATCTACAAAGGGAATCTCAAATATCATTTTAAATAATTATAGACAAAAATAGAGAACTAGGGAATTAGAGTTTCGGCGTGGGCAAGGCTGTTGGTAATAAAGACCAAAAAGCATTGGTGAAACATCTACAAAGGGCATCTCAAATATCGTTTTAAACGAATAGAGCCGATCAGTGTAAATAGTATTCAAGGTGAATGAGTACCAAATAATCCGTGAGGCAACCAAATAACCTCTTTGACTCCAAGATACGCTTTAAGTTCATCCTCAATTTGCTCTTTGGTCAAATGAGGGTTCCTGTTTTTATTCAGGAGGCACTCCTCGGTAGTTAGGCAAGTTCCTGAAGGAAGGAAACAAAATCTAAATGAATCAAAAACATGCAGTACTCAAAAGCTGAAGGAATTGAACAAACATTTGAAACATGCGCCGGCAGGGTAAATGAAGTAAATAGTGAGTAATTCACCAGTTTTCTAGGCACGATCAAAAGGACATAGAGACACTAAAAGAAAAGAGCAGTACAAGGAGATTCCTAATGACGAGCAATCATTAAGCATTGGTGCATCACGAAAGCAGATTCCAGATTCCCTCCATTTGTTATTATAATGATTGGAGTGATCCAACCTTGGTAATGACCTATCATAAAAACAGATATTTCCAGAGGATGTTACTGAAAGGCTTATATCCTAGCAATTCACAGGTATACTTCATTTCCATCATTGTGAATTAATTCTCCGAAACACTGCAAAACACTGCTATTTAATTTTCTTTAGGCTTGAACTGGTTTCCACTATCAATTTCTTAACCAATTTCTTTGCTAACCATGCATGTGCACGTGCATGTTTTTGTATGTACAAGAATGACACAAGAGCTCTAGATAAAATACTAAGTAGATCAACAGCAATAGGTAAGATGCGGCCATCATTAAAATTTGTTCACATCACCTTCTCCATCTACATGAATGCTACCGCCTTCAAGAATCATAGAGTGAGGAAACCTAGGAACCTTCTCGACTGCCAAAATCTAACAGCAAAAGAGAGCAGACAGGATCTGTTAGGAGATAATACAATATTATAGAAGTTTATGTGTCAGAGAACAGGAGAAGAAAACAGTGAAACAAAAATTTCCAACCTTCCTCGCAAGAAGAAGATCAAAACTCCAATCTGTGTAACAACCTTCTTCGATGCCTAGAAATGTCAACCCAACCAATATGAATCTAGTTTCGTTTAGCGAAGAACTTTACTTTTCTAGAAGAAATACTATTTATTAGTTACTGAACCAAGTCTACCCAACGAATCTATGACGATTATGGTCTGCACCAAGTGTCAAGCAGCATGATAAAAAATTAAAAAAAAGTGCCAAGCAGCACTTTATAAGTACGATTTACGGATTTAGCAGTATTTCCTACTACTTCGGAAATATAAACCATATACTCAAACGATGTTTGCATATACAACATTTGGTTCTTGTTCAAAACCAATATTAGCAACAAAGTAATCAGTTTGAGAAAGCTTTTAATCAGATGCAGTAGAAAGTGTTTTGGAGAGATTTGACGATGAGATTAGGGATCACGTTTGCCTAAACTTGGCATATGACATATCCTACAGGCCCTAACTACAGCCAAAGCTTTTAATCAGAAGCAGTAGAAAGTGTTTGGGATAGATTTGACAATGAGATTTATGGAATCACGTTTGCATAAACTCGACATATTACGTATCCTACCGCCTCACCTCCATAGCTATTAAAGTTCCAATCAATTCCAGCAACCTTTTGCTCTGGGCCCCCTAAAATTGATTTGATGTCTCTCACCACAAACTACACAGACAAAAAAGTCAACGATTTAGAGGTTCAATAGAAATTCCATCTATTACACAACCTAGAAAAGCAAAACAAATAAGAAGGAAACATCTCACAGTTGGCCCAGTATCACGAATCCAAGAATCGTTCATGCTCATCTCAATAACCCTGATATTTGGTGGCAACTGATTGCGAGCATTTGTCCACTGGTCATGAAGTCAGTCAAAAGCCAGGCCAGGTAGATAACATAAGACTCAAATATGGTGGGACAAACCAACTTTACAAGTTACAACTAATATCAACCTGAGCAGCACTAGCACAGACAGTAACTGGTTCAAATTTTGAAATTGCACATGCTACTTTGGCAAATACACTTTGTCCATGTACTGCATTGTCTCGCCAATTATCTGGGCGTTCCTGTCATACATGATGAAGCTAGGAGGTTAAATCACACTGTGATTGTCAAAAATCTCAAAGCCCTTCTTGCTTTGTATTTACAACAAAGATAGATAACGCTTCAGGAAACATGGCAATAAATTATATGGGAAGGTAAAAATTCAAATGATAGTTATAAAGGACACAGAACATGTTATGGATGTCGTAAGTAGAATGGATGATAGAACTTTCTATGAAACGGAAATGGGACAATCAACAAAACAAGTGAAATCCTTTTCATAGGAGGGGACTCAGAGCACAGGGCAAGACGTGCATTGTAACTCATACTTTAATCATACCATAACCAACTTGAGTTCTATTCTCCCAGGCCTTCTTGATCTTGACAATCGCCAAAAAGATTTTCTAGCGAATAACTACATGTAAAGGTTCCCTTGTAAGGGTTCCTTCCCTTGAGGGTATTGGTTTGGTCCTGGTATATAAAATTTGTTCCAAAAAAAAAAAACTACATGTAAAGGCTAAAAGGAATCAGACTGGGAACAAAAACTCAAGTACCCAGTTAAAACTTAAAAGCATTAATTGAGGGAGAGGTCAGCGGATAATTTATTTATGGAGTAACCAAAAGGAACTGCGTAGAATATCTACAGACAGATGATCAATGAAGAATGGAAGATCAAATCATACAAACAATTGAAGAGACTGTGAGAGGGAGAGAGCTCACAGGCCAACCGATCCAACACTGAGAGTGAGGTTCCCACTCTGCCGGCATACGATACCCGTGGAGCGCCGGCGTTCCATCTGCATCCATTTTCACACCCTCTCTCAGGTGAGTGTAGGGTTGGGACGATTGCAGTAGGGAAAGTACCAAGGACAGGCCAACCCAGTCGAAGACTCGAGGAAGAAGAAGAAGAAGAAGAAGAAGAAGAAGAAGAACAGACGAAGAGGAACAAGAAGACGAATAGACGACGAAAGAGGCGTCAACGATAAAAGAAGAACAGTCTATCAATTTTGCAATTTGTTCCAACTCTCCTTCCGCGGATAGTCTATCCGGGATCAAATAGTGATGGGCGTATAGGGATAGAAAATTGTCCTGGTATTAACAATTCCAGCCCATCAAGCGGGATCCAAACACAGGGAAATGCGGGATTAGGTGCCCTTAGTCCAATATCGAACGAACCTCATTTTTTACAGAGACCTTAAACGAAAATTTTTGAACAAAATGAGCGGCTCCGATCATCTTTGCGGGATCCGAGGCGGAAGAAAAAGACGTATGTGCACAACTGCTGTGCACATAACTTTTCTGTAGTCCAATCTCAAACGCCTAATCCCTAAATCAAACGACACCATGAGTAATAATCCTACATGAAACATAGAAAGACCCATTTAATCCCCCTCTCTCTCCCCCGAACGCGGCCGGAGAAGAGGCAGACAAATATATGCATGCATATGTATACCTTCTTGCACGTGGTGGGAGGAGATAGATGATTTGAGGGTAATGATACCTACCCGGTTACATTAACAATTTTTTCTACTTTTTTTGGTTGTTTTTATTCAATTTTTTTTAGACGAATCGAAAAAAATAAAAAAAATAAGATGCAAAACTAACAAACGCGAAAAAAATTTAAATAAGAACAAAACAAAAAAAGTACTTACTAAAAGTCTTATCGGTAAACATCGGTGGTGGTGGGTTTGCCGGTGGTGGGGCGTGTTCGTTCCAAATTTGATTTTGGGATAAAAAACGCTGAAATTAAGGGCGGGACTATTCGCAGCCTTTTATTTTCTCCCATACCCTGTTAGAAAATTTCAATTATACTCGACAGTTAGTTACCGAAATTGGGATACATTTTCAGCATCTAATTACAGAAATATAATATTTTTTTCAACAGCTATTTACCGAATTTACTGAAAGTTGAACATATTTTCGACATGTAGTTACCAAAATATAATCTTATTTTCAACAGCTATTTTCAGAAATGTTATGTATGATTTTCAACAACCATTTACCGAAATATAGTGGGCTATGGGAGAAAATAAAGGGCTGCGAATAGTCGCACCCTGAGTTAAATGTAGACTTACTGAAGATTTAATTATATCTTCTTCATTTTTAAATAGCAGGCGGCATTTTTCGCCATTTCCACATCAGCCACACAATCATTTTCTGTTGTGAAGTTGACGGAAAAGGGTAACATTGAAATTTTGTCAAAAAATATAAGGACAAAATTGACACGTAAAATTTTGTAGGGATGAAATTGAAACTTGATGTATTTTATAAGAACCAAATATATAGATAAGCCTGCTTATAACCCGTGATGACTGATGAGAATCATGAGATATTTGAGGTCGAAGAATTCAATATAATAAGCACACCTTACACCTATGACGAAAATTAGAAAAATAGTTGAATTTGTTGTCGGATAGGCTGTTGTTTTCCGGTGGAGGGAATCTCTATCTAAAAAGTAGTAGTAATATATAAGAGCTTCGCTATCTTCTGATTTGGGAGAGGATAAACAAAAATGCAACGGATATATATATATATATATATATATATCAAAGTGCGCAGATCTAGACATAGATGTGTTCAAAATCGTTCAATATTTGAGCTCCACATTTACTACAAGGAATCAACCAGTGGCGGCTTCGTGATTTCATAGGAGGGTGTTCAAAAATTATTTTAATTTTACTAGTTTTGTTAAATAATACTCCTAACTCATATACAAGATCTTGTGTATCATATATACGGTGCAATTGAAGATGGAGTATCATATACGGTGCGATTGAAGACAGAGTATGATACTAATTACTAGATTAATTCTTCTCTCTTTCTCTCTAATTCTATCCTTTTTGTGTGTGTGTGTGCGCGGGTGATGTGTTTCAAAGATGAATGTGGGGTTGTTTAAGCTAATGTAATAAGTATTCATGAGCTATATAGTGTTCATCATGTTTTGAGCATTGTGATTATAAAGAACCTATATAAGTACATAAGCTTACTAGTATTAATTTTTTTTTTAAAGTTTAGGGAGTTCAGCTGCACACCCAACCCATCCTTTGGTTGGAATCCACATGCATCAAATGGTTTCAGAGATATCTATGCTCAAATATGTACATTTTCACTATGCGGGGCCATTAATTGTGTTTGTAATATTGCTCGAAGAAAAGAGGGGAACATTCCTAAGCAAAGTTGGATGTTTCGGAAGTGCTCTTACCGATATCCGATTGAATTGATTTTTTGTAAGGACCCTAAACTAGACATTTTGAACAAAACGAGCACCTCTGGTCATCTTTTAAAACTCCAGACGGGCCTAAAATCCATTTGTGCGTGCCTGCTGTACATGAAAGTCTAGCAGCCCTCAGAGAGTTCCCCCACCTGCAGAGTATAGTGCAATGAAAATAGACGTAACTGCAAAATGAGGGAAATTTACAAACCCAAATTCAGGAATAACCAGAGCCAAAAGAAGATTTCTGGGGCTTCGACATTGTTCCCCTCCTCTCACTCCGGCAAACTGTGTGCCTGTCTATTCTTGAACTGAAACATCCTTTGTTGTTTGTCTGCGCCCATGGGAGTTCTCCATCCTCTATCTCCTCTTGGTTTGTTTTCAAAATGTCTCTATCATCCTATTTTGAGACCAATAAGAGAAAGAGCGCTCCATCCATTTTTCCCCTTTCCCATCCATTTTCCATCGTTTGGCTAAAGTTGGATCATTCTGGTGTTATTTTGAAACAGCATTCAAGCGTGAAATGACCTAAAATGATACCACATAGAGTAGAATGATATTTCAAAATAGCATTCACTCGTGAAATAACCTAAAATGATACCACATAGACTCGCACCAGCACATCCTTTCCAAAAGAAACCTGTACAGGCAGAAGCAATATCGGTCTAGCTCTCAGTCCTATTACCCCTTTTTTGGGATCTCAAGTTTTAATGTCTCTGGAGAAGCTCTTCTGCAAAGGGACCCAATAAGGGTCTTGTATCTGTTTTCTCATGAATGAGGAGGACGGGAAAACAAAAAGGCATCATTGCTGACGCAAATGTAGTACTAAGGCACTACGAATACCGGTTGTTGCGCTTCTGATGCAGACAATTGTTGGAAATGCACAAAAGCTCCGGTAAAATGTGTGTTAACATTCATTGGCCAAAGTCGGGAGAGGTTTTTCAACTCTTGTGAGATAGCATTTTATGCACTTGAAAGGAATAATTAGCAGAGGTAATTTACACGTTCACATAGATACATATAAATCTACATATAGATATGTTGGATAAAGAATATTCAGTCCCACAAAACATTTATTCAGTAGCCAAACGCTACCCAAACATGTTCCTGCTCATGTTCTGCAGTTTGAAGCTACAAAAGATGATGTCCCTATGCCCAGATTACAGGGCAGGGCTTCACTTATGGACCAACTCCAATTCAAATGGCACACGATATAGCAATATATGTCTATGTGGCTCAACTGAATCGCAATGACCAGAGCTTGTTCTCATTTCAATGCCATCGATCTAACATCTTTGAACAAGAAGAGCATTTGATTGCGTGTGATGCACAGGAGAAAGAATTGACCTTTTGATAAGCTTTATACGCACTACATTTAAAAATATATGGACCATGACTAGTTTTAAATAGGACCCAGAGTCACAATCATATGGGTGATCAAAGCTGCAAGGATTCTGGAAAAAAAAAAAAAAAAACCTGCAAGGATTGGCCCATCAAAATAAAAACTTATGGGCAAAAGTGAAATAGAGGTCAAAGTAGAGGGGGCATACACTATTTATTTGTTGGATTGAGGGATGTGACTTTTTTTCTTTCCCTTACTGGAAGTAATTACTCAATCTAACGTAGAAGGGATTCATATCAACGCACAAAATGCAGGTGCGAAAAAGAGGTACTGAAAATAAACTCCCAGAAAATTGCAGGATGATGCATATCCTAATAATTCGAGTGCGGGTGATAAAACAAGTGATTCCACCCAGCTTAGCAGAAGGTATATACGTACATATTATCTATGGATCGATAAGTAGCTTACCAGAAGGTCTTTTGTTAACCTGCGTAATGAATCTTTTGCCCGTGTTCCAAAAAATTCAAAAAACTCCTCTGTCCATCCCAATATTCAACAGATGAAACGTAATTCTTGAGTATGGAAATTGCCAATCAAAAGAAAATTCTTGAGGACGGAAATCATAGATTCTGAACAATCATGCATATACAGCAATTTTCAAGCACGAGACCGCAAGAGAATTGACAGAGCATGTCTAAAGGAAATATCAAACATTCCTAATACGCAGTTTTTGTGCATTGCAAAAGGAAATATGTTCTTATATCCACATTTTCCAGAGAATGGAAACGTAAGGGTGTATACCATCTAATTGAACATCCATTTAATTCAGTCATGTTAAATTTTCTTTTTCCTGGCATGGGAAGCATACTTCATACAATCTACCATCTTCAGATTCATCACTGCAGCGGTGCAGCCTCTACCTGTTGACCCTTATTCCCCCAATAGCATAGAGGCGAGTAATATGATTTTTCCCCTTGAGATGTTGCTGAAACGCATCTTCATTCATGCACCAAATTTGGCATAATTCACACCGTGGTCGCAACTCTTTCCCTTCCCTACCATACTCCAACTCTTGCACTTTAACCTGATGACTTTTACCCTTCAAATGCATTTCAAGTGCATCTCCGTCTGTGCACCAAATTTGGCAAAGTTCACAATGCAGAGTGCCTTCTTTCCCTCGCCCTTCTCTCTTGCTCATTTGCAAGCTCTGCATTTTAGCCTTGTGTTTGTGCCCTTTCAAGTGTTGTTTGAGACAGTCAGAGCCAGAGCAGGGCACTTGGCACACCTTGCAGAAGAAATTGCCCAGTGGATCTACAGTTATGAAATTGTTGTTAGAAGGTTGTGGCTGCTTAGGTGGCCGGTATTGGAGGTTGCTAGTAGTTGCTTTCCTCTTAATCCCAGGCAAAAATGGCCTAGGAATCAGACTAGGCCTCACCACTGACCTAGAACTCAGTGACCTGGAACTAGGCCTTGCCAATGACCTAGGACTTAGAATCTGACTTGGTGCTAGAAATGGCATTTGGGTTGGGTGTGAATTTGACGGTGGCACACAAGGAACCAGACCCTGGC